>OX439129.1:35885026-36485026 GCA_949318235.1 Ecdyonurus torrentis | reverse complement strand
GCAACAACCATCTTGGAAACCTTGGCGGACCTCTCATCATTTCTGCCTTTATTACTCTCGACACAAACAATTGAAAACATTTTCATTATTTCTTCTTTTTTAAAACAATTTACTGAATGCTTTGTTGATATTGTGCCTAAATTATTATCACTAATTAAAGTGATAAATAATGAAGTTTACTACAATGTCTATTTCCATATTTGAGGAATGGTGCATGCTCTTAGTAATTCAAATTAATCTTATACTTTGTGAACAATTTGGTATGGTGAACGGTGAAATTTATCATGTACCGTACAGATTATGCATAACTAAAACAAGTTTTAGTTATAGTACATTTTTTATTTTATTTTAACTTTAATCACCTTATTTAGACACAAAATAAATAAAAGTTCTTGTTCAGCACTGAATTACTTAAATTACTATTCTTTACATTTGCCTTGTAATGTAAGTGCTTTATTTAATGGGGACTATCAGTACACTATTTTTATATACAGAGTAACCTAAACATGTCTTTTGTACTTCTCTAGTAAATTGGTATCAATGCAGAGTAGTTTTTAGAAGGGGCGGTGAGGGGGGGGGGGGGGGGGGGGGGCAAAAAAGAAAGAAAGAAAGAAAGAAAGAAAGAAAGAAAGAAAGAAAGAAAGAAAGAAAGAAAGAAAGAAAGAAGGTGTAGGACTTATTGGCATTACTGTTGCTGCTTGTCCCGTGATCCAATAAATAAGTATTAATCCTAAGATAACAATATAATTATAGCAATGAACTTTTTTTCTTTTTGGTCCACAAACTGGTATATAAACTTGCACATAACATAAATACATTGCCCGCAGCAAAGGTCAAATATTATTTTTGGTCATTTTCATAGAGAAGTAATTGTGTATTTTTTAATTTATTATTTTTTATGGGTTAAAGCTGCTATTTTTAACCTTAAAAAATATATAAAATATATAATAATAATTTTTTAATTGGCGAAAATTATGTATTTAATAAAATTGTCAATGTTATTTTCTGCTCACATATTGCGTCAAAGAGCACAAGCATAAATCCAAGAGTAAAACGATGTAATATCATAAGTCATTTTCTTCTCTGGCTAATGTGTTAGTTAATAAGAAATTTCGTAGCGATAAGAGTAGAAATGTTTTATTGTATAGAAAGGTGCGGATAGATGATAAATGATGATAACAGAAGATTAAGAGGCGAGAAGAATGGTAGATTGGTGAAAAAAATGAACATTGCAATTTTGCCAGTCGCAGATCTGGTTGGATCTGACATTGCATATTATGAAGATACGATATTACAGTTTAAATTTAATAAATAATTAAAGTAATTTGTAAATTTAATCAAAAAATAATAAAGAAAATTTGGAATTTTAAATTTTACCATATCAAATGCATAAAAAACCACTAGATGGCAGAAGCGTGTAGAAAAATTTAATTTTCGTTCGCTGCGCTTGAAAGGGGAGGGAAAAAATAACAGCGGAGTGGAGTGTGAAGTGGATTCGGAATCGCCGTTCGGGGAGGTGGGCAAAGTACGCCACATTTTTGTGCAATTTTTGTGGATTGTTTTGTAGGATCAAACTATCCTTAAGGGTTGTGATTGTGTTCGACTTTAATAGGAAGGTGTTCTCTCGTTATGGTAAGTAATTTTATTGAAAATATGATGCTGTGAAAACTTAGAAGTTAATTTTTTCTTGTTTGCGTTGCTTAGCTAACATTGTGCCCTTTACTTTGTTCACTACAAAACACTATCTCTTTGTTATGCTTCGTTCCATAGCTGTGCATATATCGAATATACATACATAACTTTAAATAAAATGAATAATAGAAATTGTAACTTGCGTTTCGTTTGCACATCAATATGATTTCAAATAGTTTTTCAAAAATTTATAAATTTAGTTTAATAATAGCATGATTATTTTTATTTAAAATGTGCTAGGAAAAATGCACCATCAGGGAGACTTGAATGGCGGCAATATGGCTAGACTCTGAACTAATTTTTCTCGTCTTGAAGGAAGAGTTTGGGTAAAATTTTATTTATTCTTTCTTGTTATGTATTTTAGCTTTGAGATATATGATATAATTTTAATTATATTTATGCATACATACACATTGATTGTTCAACATTATCATAAGCCTTATTTAAATAAGGTTGGAGTCTGGAAAAAGGCCTTTTCCAACCGCGTGGTCGTGGTTGTTTACCATTTTATCCTACCATACCGCGCCTCTGCGTTATACTTCTCTGGAACAATTTTATTAAGGTTAATTTGTTTTCTAGAAGTCTCATTCCTCCTCTTCTTGAATGTTTCAATAATATAATGAATTAAAAAAAATACAAATATTATATATTATGTATGCATACATACATACATTTTAAAGACATGAAATAAATCATAGTTGAATACATACATAATTATTATATGTATATATACATTCAATTCAAAGTCTGTCATGGATATTGGGTGCACTCGATTATACGACGCCATATGTGAGCAGAAAGTAACATTGACCTGTGTGCCCTAAATGTTATTTTCTTAAAAAAAAAATAATAATAATGAAAAATTTGAATATAATTTATTACTACCATTGTAGTTCCTGAATGAACCTTTTATGTCTAAGGAAATAATAGATTATATTATTATATAATTATAAATTTCGTTTCATTAAAATACAAACTATCGTTTGTCCTGTTATTTTATTACTTGAACATGTAAATTATTTTTGGAATAATTACTCAATGTTATTATTTGAGCTACCAATCATGCTGCGTGTGTAATAAAATAATATTTAGAAGAAAAAAATGAATGGACCAAACGGACTCGAAAGTAAATGGATGGAGGTGAGATATGCAGTTATTTGAAGTATCCATATCTTTGTTGACGTCTCAAACTAAGTATCGTGAATCAAATTAGTATGTAAATTTTTGTGTTTAATTGAAAATCATTGATAATTTAGCTCTTGACTTTCAAATAAAAAAAAATCGCGTGTAGGTAGGTAGGGCGTCGTGATTTTTGTTGTTGCGGGCATTGCTCCCGACACCGCTCGCTCGCTTGTTCGCCAGCTCTCTCTCACCTCTGCTTTGCTATGCTAGAACGTACTGTTGTAGTGCAGACTGCAGACATCAGAGTGAAGTTTGCTGGCTCTGGCTGGCTGGCTACCCGTTTCGTGAAAATTATCAGCTACGGAGATACACGTTCCATAATTCTTCTCCTCAAGGGGCTTTGTTGGGATCCCTAAAATACTCATTATACGTACTGCCCTAAAATAAACTACTTTCGTGTTTACATGTTATTATTTTTAATGGGGAAGAAGAAGAAGAAGAAGAAGAAAAAAATATACATAATAATAAATTTGCAGTACATACGTATATATTTAAATGGTGAAAGTTGCATCGTAAATATACACACAACAGAACAGATAAATGGTTACTACACGTGTAATATTATCTAATACCAATAAAATGCTATTTGTTAGCAAGCTTTTGCATTTATATAATAATTCTCCTTTTGAGTATTAGAGGGTTGTGGATTTAAAAATAAAGAAAGAAAAAGGGAGGGGGTGGGAAAGGGAATTAGTTGTTAATAATTTACTGAAAACATAATAATTGGCAACACAGCAATCGTAACAGAGCATGTAACAATAACAACAAATGAAAAGTACTTTTAACACGTCAACTTCATTATATATACTTTTCTTTGGTGCTCATTTTATATAATACCCATTGATTATTCTTGAGTGCACTACTTACAAGTGTTTCTGAAAAGACTGTTATAGAAGAAAGCTTGCTCTTCAATTTTTAAAGAGATATAATATATGATAATCGAAGAGAAGAACAATAAATATTTCACACCTTCTTACAAAGTATAATACAATTATTATATCCTGCTGCTTATTAATTAATATGCCATTTTAATGTCTGAAATATGAAGTATTCAACCATACCAGTATAGAATTATTATCAGACTTTTTTTTCTTTTATTGAAATAAAATTTAATAAACCTAGATAGTTGCCATCGTTACAAATATCGCACACGACAAAGTTGAAGGGGTGTTTTCTGCTTTCTTCAAAGTCGCTCTTTTTTTTTTTTTTTTTTTTTTTTGTCATTCTTTTTCTTCACATCTTTCAGATATGATAATCGAACCAATCATAAGTCTTGTGCGATTGATAAATAGCATAAGTTTTTTTTAAGTCATTAATTTTTTTATTATTATTATTATTATTTTTTAAATAAACATTTCATAAACAAATTAAACGAGAAAAAGTTGTCCGATAATTTGATGATTACATTTTGTCTTGCAAACATTAAAAAGCTTTTAAAGATAGATACAGATGAGGGGGGATGACAAACTGCATAATAGTATTGTTTATTATAACTCGATACTAGTGTTTTACAGAAACTTGAAAGATTGAAGGTTTCGTTTAAAATTTTCGTTGAAAAAAAAAAAAAAATTATATTATTACATAAAATACACTAAATTATTTTTGCATAATAGTTTGCGAAAGCGTGTTGATTTTGTTATGTTAGGGTTAGGTGTGGGGCAGATCAAGGTAGTGTATTGATCACGCAAGTTGGCAGTCTAGTCGCGTCGTCTGCACGTAGTATTTACATTGCAAGCAAACCTCTCACACAGCCTGCTTGCATGCATGCCTAGGCAAATAAATAATAAAAATGAACTAACTCAGACGGTTGCCCTTAGGGTTTAAAATCCATTTTGCATGTAGTAGAAATAAATATAATATAACGTATTTTTTTTAATAAGTAGCGTATTTTATATACCGTAGTAAAGGAGTGAGGTATATAATATAAAGTAATAAGTGATTTATTTTCCCCTTCGTGTAAAACTGGCAAGTTACTTTTTTTTTTTTTTTAACTAACAAGTAACATTGTCTTGTTTAATTTAAAAATAGACCAAAAAAACTTCTAGTTGTCATTAGTTTTACTTGATTTAAATGATTTTCTTATTATATTCAATTGTATTACGGTTCAAACGATCATAAAATAATCATCAAAATAAAAAGCATAAAAAAGTGTGCCAAATGCAAATGAAAAGAAAGAAAAAAAAAATGTCGCATACAACATTCTCAAAAGCCTTAAAATAAGGCAGCTTTTTCATGTAGACTCGGTACATATGAATATGTTTTAGAAATTTCAATTGCTTGGCAGTCGTATTTCATTTCTGTCTCTTGTCTTTTTGATAATAAATTTTGATAGCGGGGGAAAAAAAAAAAAAAAAACGAAACGAAACGAAAGAAAGGCAGTAATGAACGAGATAAGACGTTCCATCGTATTTTGAATAACACTGACAAAGGGGCGGATTCTTTTTGATTAGGCTTACTTTCTTACACAACCATGTTTTGTATATGATTGTAGGAGATAGAAATGAATAAACATATTTTGAATTTGAATTTCTTGTAGGTACATATGTGGTGGGTGCTTAGACTGCTTATGCAATACTTTTAAACCATTGTCAAAACCAAATAAAGAGGTTATTTAAACCGGAAGCACCCAATTTTTTTCAGATTCTAATCAAGTTATAGGAATACAATTCAACATGTATTAACTTCAATATTACATTGATCACCTGTAAAATTTTAGATTTTATCTGGAGAAAATTGGTAGAGAAAAAGAGGTGCATCCGGTTTTAAAAATCTGAGATCTTGTTTTTGCCAGAGTGTAGATTCAGATGTAAAGAAAATTATTTAGAATTTTAAGGTCTTATCCTACATGTAAAGTACAGCCAAAAGTGTCCGTGGAAAATCATTCAAACTTTCAGGGTTTATTTATAAAGGTAAAAGACCCTTGTATACCAATTTTTGAAAAGATATGTGGATTAGGAGAAAATTAAAAAAAAAATTAATTTAACATTAGTTTAAATGGAGTTTCAGTTTTTTTGAAATAACTCAAAAAGTGTCCGTAAATTGCATATAAAAAAAATAGCACATGATAGAGAATTTTATTTCACTATTTGTAATTTTTTTTCAGATTTTTGTAAGGATAAAGTTTTTTTATATTAATTTTCAAAAAATATTTTGGTTATGTACATTAGCTGGAGGGGGATGAGTGTAAGTAACTGAGAACGTTTGGCAACCTAGAAAATCAAGTGGCGAGATATTTTCACGAAAGCACTCGCAAAAGACCGAGCGTAGCCGAAGTGCTTACACAGGGAGTATAATGGAGTCAAAAATGCCAACATGAGAAAAAAAGTTTTAGTTTTTTATTCTGCAGAATCAACAAAATAAAGTAAATTATGTATCTTTGAATATTTCTTCTTAAAAACTTTTCATTATTATTATTTTTATTTAATAAATTTTATGTTTTTCATTGTGTATTTCATATTTTGTATAATATTATTTCATTTTAAAAAGTGGTGGTTTTACCTTACAGTTGGTAAAAAGAATCAGCTGATTTTTGGCACTATTTTTTTTAATTTTTTTTTATGATATATTTTTTGATATATATTTTTTTAAATTTTAATATAGTAATAAAGGAAAAACAAACAGTTATTGAGAAGAAAGCGTTAAAAGAATTAATTTGACATATATTTTTATAGAAGCGTTTATTTGAAGCGTTATTCAGTGAGAAATTTTTGTTGTAAGAAGATGTTACCTAAAATTACGATTTTGTGGATTTGGTGGAGGTTCTGGCTTAACAGGAACACGCGCCCCAAAATTCCCTTTCTGTAATTTAACAAGTTTTTGTTCTTTCGAAGCTTTGCGCTTAGCACAGTTCCTCCCAAATAAAACATTTTGTTCAAGAGATCGCTTCATGGAAGGTTTCAATTTACAACAGCACGACACAAATATAATGAGTGTAATGATGTTGTTTACTAACTCGCGAGATGTTTTTTAAAAAACTGCATGCACCTGTGCGTGTGGTATGCGCACACCTGAGTATTCGCGCGAATCATAACACTCTTTCGCGGTCGCCCGCGGGCATTACGGCGACGTTGCCAAGTTTATTACTTTCCCTCCCCACCTCCTTCCAAGCAGTGGTGGGGAGACAGGTAGCTAACTTCTGGCGTGAGCTACATGTGATATAAGACCTTAAGTGACAATTTAATTAAATTCAGCCTTTTTGTAATTTCAATTCTGGCAGTAAAGGTTTTGAAAATTACGGGTTGATACTGTGTGGAACTCCAGAGAAAAATATTTTTGCACTGTCTTCTCATATGCTAACACGACGCAAACACAGGCAAACTTATGTTTAATTTGACCCGGTATTTGGGTCACTCCGCTCACCCAGCTATGAGTTATTTTACCAATAAGCCTTTGCTTGTCTGTCTTTCAAACAATAACAAAGGTATATTATTATAATTTAATATTATTTCGTGAGTAATAAAGCACCAGCAAAGAAACAGTACAATTTTTATACCAGGGCATGTGTAAATGTGTAGCATAAGTTGATTTCTTTTAATCTGTTATATCAAGCTTCATGTTGTATTCCAATAGCGGTACATGTAAAATTTTAGATCTGATGCCTTATATTATAATTCTTCTTAAATGTTATATTATTTGCATAATTTTTATAAAAATGTACTAGGGGTACCAATCTTTCTTTGGGTACATTGATACAGAGAATAGAGCAGATTCTTACGATTACAACCATGATTACAACTTACAACGATGTACAGGAGTGTGCACGTGCCCGTGCTGAAATAAGATGAACAAGGATAATAACTATAAATAACTACAAATATTATTGCAGCCAAATAATAACATTGTTATAATGTAGTTTCATGAATACAAAATACTCTAATGGTCTAAGTATTTTTATTTAAAATATGTAAAAAGACAATAATATGTTAAAGGGGTGTTTAATCGTTGCACGTCACGTTGTTTAGTGCTGGTTTAGTGTTTGGTAACTTGCGCACGTGCCTGCCACCCATGCGTATACTGAACTCCTCCTCCTCCGTGTCACTTAGTGGTGCTTGCCCCTTTGTTTATCAGGGCATGCATCCTCCCTGCTTGCTGGGCACACGAGATTTCACGTTGAACATACACACACCAACCTGGCAACAACGGTCACCCACCAAGGTCAATCTAAGGATAGAAGAGAGAGAGAGAGGATCAGAAATGAAAGGCGTAACTCGTTTTTTTCTTTCGTTTTTTTTTTTTTAGTACTGCAGCGAGAGAGGAAAAAATACTTCTCTCCGAATTATTTATCATCATTATTATTATTATTATTTGTGGAGAATTCTGACAAGTAATTTTTTTATCGTGGATCAAAAGGGTTTCACCTTGAATTTAGTTGTAATGGTTGTACCCATAAAGTAAATATTGATATGTTATTATTATTATTTGCATGTGGTTTTCAAAAACTAAAATGCTTTTTAGACAAAACGCAGGTGTGCAGAGAGTATTCCGATTGCCGTATTTGTATATTAAATCATGCAGTCCTAGATAGATTACGGTGGTGCTCAATTGGTCACACTCTTGATTATGTTATTGCAGAGGAGGTCGAGCTCCCCTTATTTTTCAATCTGCCAATATATTATAGACTGGTCCCCTATCCTCTTGAAACGCTCGCTCAATTTCCTGTTGATAAAAAACATTCTTCCTGTTGCATTTCTAGGCCTAGACGTTAAGTAAGGGGAGGTTAAGGTTTGAATTGAATATTATGTTCTTTTTAGAAGTGACCTACTGATACATGGCTACTTTTGGCTACTGATATTATAAGAAGAAGGAAATATTGATTGTTGGCACTTGATACACAAACATATGGGTATTATGTCGCTATAGAAGCATTTTAATAAGAATCAGAAATAAACAGTCCTATCAAAAATATAAACAAACTACAGCAAGTTTTACTTTTTTTTCTTCAATAACGAAAAAGCATGGGGGTTCTTTCAGTTTTTTCTTATGATAAACACGAGTATGGCAAATTCATCAATTTTGGTGTCAACCCCCCCCCCCCCCCTCCCCCAATAATATTGTAGGTGTCGCGCACGGTACTATTAACTATGATTTATATTATCTTCGTTTTTTTACTATTTTCATTCATGGTGGTTGTTACATAAAATAGAAATAACAATAACACGAAAAATAATTATTATTGCAGGAATAATTACGATCAATATTTAAAATTTGATAAGTTATGAAATGTTTGCATAAAACATTCGTCTTTATTTTTAGAGAGTTGTCCACATACGCTCAATGGTCAATATCATTAGTTGTTATTCGTCATATTATAGTAGTGCAGGTCATCATGCATAGCATACCATACCTAAGTTACGTTACAAACTAAATAACATACATTATTATACATAGTCGTCACAGACTTGCTCCACTTTAGTTGTATTTTCTCGACTCTCGCAGCCGGTGCTACAAATTATATTTTTGCGAGCAACTATACTCTACACTTGAATATCTAGAGCCCTACCTTTGTGTTCAAAACTCCACTAATAAAAATAGTGCACATTTATTATCAGCTTGATTTCCCTTTAATAAATCAGGGAATGTACTAACAAGATGTAACCTGTGTAATCAACATCAATATTAATTAATAATTTGATTCAGATGTTCAAGCAGATTAGAATAACTTTTTAAATAAGTCTAAACTTTGATTCAATTGATAATTAATATATTGCATATCATAGGAAGTACTGTAAAATTAGATGTGCTTACAACACTGCTTACAGTATAGTGAAAAAATTTACCTCAGTTGAAACTTTATTTTATTATAATATGTAATGAAAGAATAATTAAGTATTATTATCAACTATTTATTCAATGATGGGATTTTTATTATTATTACAAGTTTGTATAAAAGAGGGGTATTCTCATTTCTAAGTCGTTAGTTTTGTTAAATTACATGCTTAATTTTTGAAGAAAAAAAAAGAAAAGAAAAAAGAATAGTCGTAATGTTTCTTACCGATGGGGGGACGTTTGTAAAAATTGCACACCAAAAGAAAAGAAAAATCCGAATAAAACGCTGTTTAAATAATGCATTTTTAAAATTAAGGATGCTACGTTCATGTGTGTGATGGTACGAGAGAGAGAAAAGGATTTGGTTTCTAGAATATTATAGCACGTGAATGAATAGTAAGGCCATGATGCCACGCGTGTCAGTTCCATTCACACAGCACGCATGTGTGTATAATATCATCAACATTATTATTGCTGCGTAGACGGCGTCCATTTCACTGGCTGGCTGGCATCTCTCTGTGGCCAATAATAAAAGCATTGTTGATATAAACGCCCATTAATCTTTTTGTATGCACTACACTGCAGTCGATGCAGTGGCAACAGGTGTGCACTCTTGTTGCATGCACTTGCATTCGTGCCCTTCTTAATGAAGCCTCGTTTCCATGTGGAGATCTGATTTGGCAAATTTATTTTAATATGAAATCGAAAAATTAATTAAAATAGAACAAGAAATTAAAATAATATATTATAATATTTAAGTTTTGTATTATTACTTATGTCGTATAGGTATTGTTTGGAATTCGCACTTTTTTTTTTTTTTTTTTTTTTTTAATAATATATAATCAGTATTAAGTTTTAACACAATGATAACAATATCTCAATTTAGATAACGCGTTAAACTAAATAAGACAGGTTTTATTTTGCAACTGTTAATCACGCGGAATGTGAATATTTCAACTTTCGAATGTAGATATTATTTTTAGTTGTTAGCTAGGAACTAAGTAATTTGATAAAATGTACAATTAAACACCCGAAAAATGGATATAATATTTTACTTGAATAATCGCATTCTTGCAATAAAATGATTGTAACATTAAAAGCCAAGGTAGAAGCCCACAGTTCCGAGTACACACGCTTCTGTCGCACGTGTTAGTTAGTGGCGCGACCTAAATACTAGAATATTAATGAGCAAGGGCTAGGTGGATCCCCTCACGTTTCACGCTTATACAAATTATTTTGTTTCTATAGCACTATTCAAAAATCAATAAGCTATAGTGTTGATTATTTGCAAAGTAATAGGATATCATATAAAAACTGCATTCAATCGACATTCAAAAGCACATAAATTTTTTTTTTATTGTACATAAATATACACATACAATTCTAAAAATATACACCTCATTATGATCTACATACATGATATTTATGTGATGAACAAAGAATTATATAATATAATAATATAAATTTTATTAAAAATTATTAAAAATATATATATTTAATAATAATTAATCAGCAAATGAAAATCAACCAAAACCAGTACTATATTTTACTGCTTGGTCTGTTTAACTGTTCAATCCTGGCCTTTACATTTTTAACTTATAGTGAGCAGTACAATATGGCCTGAATTTCGGGGGTGGTGGGACAATTCCTATCCCACGATGTTCATCACAGGCATTTTGATCTCTCTGGGAGAGGGCTAGGATCCACTCCTGTTATTATTATTACTTTTGTTTTATTCCTTCAGCTACATTCATTGCACAATGCTATGTTTTGTTTTTAACACATGATATATTTTTCTTTCACGGAATTTATAAGTGATGTGAGTGATATGATAATTATACTATTTATTATTATTTTAAGATATGATTTTGATACATAGGCTTGTGGTGATTAGAATCAATTAAATTGTGATCGTAAAATTGATCGCCGTAATAATAATGCCAATTACATGAGAATGGGATTTGTTCGATGAACATTTGATCGGGAAAAATTAATATGAAAATCATTCATTCTCTTAACACGCATGTATGTTGCTGCTTGTATTTGATTTTAATTATTGTTGGCTTCAATACTTGATACTTAGGTATGGTACAGGCAGGGGGTAAAGGATAGTTGTGAAGGACCAAATTTAGATGACATTTACATTTTGCACTCAAGTGGCAACATCGCACACTTTACACCACACCACAACACACACAAAGGCAAGCAAACTGAACGCTCTTTCTCTCTATTTTTTTTTTTTTTTTTTAACTTTGCTTTGACTTGCTGACTGCCTTTATTTTCTTTGATCAAAAACTGCTCATACAGCTTTCAAACAACCTGTTCTGCGGGCTTTTCTTATGCATGGCTTCCTATTCACGGACACGTTGAATATTCATTTAAGAGTCCTTCTGCTATCGCAAAACGCACTATCATTTTTTTTTTAAGCAAACTTTGCCATTAGAGATTATTTTAAAGCAAAACTGAATTACGAAAATCAAATTTCCTATTGGATTATAAACATAAGTGATACGAAACAGAGGCCACCTGAAGGGTGGTAATTCTTGCACTCACTGACGGAGGTAAAAATAGTTTCACGTTAAAAGGGTATGTGCGACAGACCGAGGCCCCGGGGGCCTCGGACAGACCATGGAGTCCACAATCCACAGTGGACTTATATATTATTCTTTCCAAATTTGAAGACGCTTAGCAATGGTGTTAAATTTTATTTTTCTCTTGTTTTATTAACAAAACCTTGGGGTCCTCTAATTTTCTATTATTTAGCATCACGTTTTTTTTTTTTTTTTTTTTTTTTTTTTAACAAATTCACCGAGGTTGGAAACATTTAAATGAGGAACACAAAATTTTACGTTAAAAAATTTTAAGACTTCTTTATCATTTATCATCGATAACCTCAATTAAAAAAAAAAAGAAAAAAAAGAAAGTGATCGTCGTGTAATGGCATTTTTATAGAAAAGTCTGTTATATATTAATAAACTAATCGTAACATGATATTTTTTTAATGGTATTGATAATTTTGTTTAAATATTCTTTATCAGCAAGAGGGTATTTTTTGTTTACCACTATCAGTGTAGTAACTAGTAACACTAAAACGTGTGGGTTTAGACATTGATAACGAATTTTTATTTTCTTATTATTATAAAAACCACAAGCTCCTGTCTCCTCCTCCTGTGTAAAGTAAAGCAACTGATAGCAATGTAGAAAGAAAAAGAAAAAAAGATAATTGAAAACTATGGAAGCATGTGAACGTCGTTGATAACTGATTTTTTTCCCTCCAAGTAAATTATGCTTTGGCAAATACGAATGATGAAAATAAAATTATTTTACGCAAATAATAATTATTTATTGCAAATCATTACAGATCTGTAATGATTTGCAATAAATAATTAGTGTAATATAATATTTTTATTCTACTGCAGCATAAGCGTAATATTTGTCAACAATGGGTTAATATTAATAAAGTACCTAAAAAATTAAATCACTCGTGCTGCAATAAATTTTGACATGCAGTATCGTATTGATACTTGAGTCGTGTGGGAAGAAATGATTAGATTTTTAATATTTATTACACGCTTTGTAAGACTTTTTTATTATGCGGGTTACATTGTTGCATGCGATTTTTAGTTCTAACTTCTAATTATAATGTATTGATTTTTCATCGTTCGCCGCGATTATGGAGGTAGAATTTGCACTTTCTAGGAAGGTGCCCCTTTGTTATTATTCCATTATTTTTACTGGAAGGTGCGGGGCTTGAAGATTTTTGTTTGTGGCGGTATTGGCGGTGGCACGGGTGGCACCGAGTTGGCTGGGCTTTGGCTCTTGCTTGCGCGAAGCTTTTGCTCGTGGGGCTGCCTTTGCGCTGCTGTAACCACCGCGCTTGCTCGTTACTTCTCGCGATACCTCGCAGCTTTTGCTCCTCTCCTCGCGACTCGCGGTGTTCAACGCTCGGCCGTTTTCGCTTGCTTTGCTGCTGCATGCATGCCTCGCTGGGCCAGTACGAGCTAAAATAACCCCGCCCGGCATAACGGGGAGGCAGCACAATCGTCTCAACAGCGCAGCTCCGCTTTTTGTGCCACGTAAATGTGCGATCAATAGCGCGACGCTAAAACCTTAGCCCGCACAAACCTGTGAAAATGTGCCATTCCAAGTACAAAAACTGTGTTTAGTATTTAAAATGTTATGTGATAATAGTGTCTCAATTATTAATAATTAACTTTATAATGCAATATTATTAAAACTAAGTATAGAAATAAGTCATAGGGAGTGTACGCAGTAGACAAAGCAGTTTTTTTCCTCGGTAGGAGAGGAGAGAAAAGAGGCGGTAGGGGCATTTTCGAGGCCTCTTATTCAACCATCAGGTTGCATGTAAGTTATGGAAAATTCTGTGTTTATATTGTGAAATAACGAAATAAAATGAAATGTGAGCATTTTTTGGGGTGCTTTGTTTTGATTTTTTAGAAGTGGTGGGCTTGCGATAATCGTTGTTGCTGCATAATGTTGTTTCAATGTTGACGTTCAGATTTTGTGTTTTCAATCGGTCGGACGAGTTGAATGGCGAAGTAGGGGGGAGGAGTTTGTCTGCGACCATTGTGATTTTCCTAAACTCTTGTTTTGCTATTAGACTCGGGTTTTGTGATTAAATCTGGATTCTAGTCAAGTAGTTATATCATTTTAATGTATGTAATTTTCTACACATTGCTATTTACATGTTTAATTAGGAGTTTTCAAATATTATCGGTGTTTTTGAGGTAAAATTGTGTAACGGTATGCAACATTTAAAGTACGACGGAATAGGTGCTCATCGAATTTCACTATAGGATGAATGTAATGGACATTTTGCATAGTATGTAATTTTGGTTGCACAAAGTTAATGAGTCTGAAATGTTATTAACTTTGTTATGCGGTAATTTGTAAGAGAGTTAAAGGCTATGTCTTTAATTTGCGGTATTATTCACTATTATTCACGATGTAGGAAGGTAAATAATTACATACGTAATAGTTATGAGATGTATGTACACACATAGTTTCATATTATGCTGCAGGAAGGGAGAAAAAAAATGTTTAATTTTTACACAATTTTTGTCTCCGGGGTAAATAAGTGTGCTATATTTAAAATCAAAGCAATTGCATTTTGGCAGTCATAATAACTCCAGCACTTAGTTCATATGATGCATTGCATAATATATACATACACAGAGCACGCGAAACATTATTCATATACAAATACATACATATTATCAAAGGACCCTACCAAGGCATCCTAAAGAAGACTTCTTTTACTCAACCTTGTTTTTAAATGAAGTCTGGAGTGACTACCAGCTTTATTTTGATACAGGGGAAAATTTTTTAAAGTTTTGCCACAACTTATTCGTGAACCAAAGAAAAAAAATCTTCTCTTTATTATTATAGTTTTTTTTTTTTTTTTTTCTTGCAGTGCGCTAATTTGATTTGTCAACACTTCAGGGATAAGACCAATCTTTAGCCTTAGTTTATATAATATAATAGAGAGAGAGAGAGAGAGAATCTTCCTTACAATGCAATGTCGCGGAAATGCAGTTTCTTACCATCGTGTGTATATTATGATTTAATAAAGTGACGAAAAGTATTTTAGAATTGCATAATAGTAAATTATTAATATTGTTATCTTTCTCATCGTGTTATATAAAAGTTTATCAAAGCCAATTAATTAAAAATAAATTTGTTTGTTTCAGGTGTTGAACTCTATGCATTGCCTGCCAAAGAAGTGTTACTGAATCTTATTCCCAATGTTTTCAAACGATTCTAGTTCAGATGAGATTTCAACAGAATCAAGCGATGCCTTTGTACAAAACCGTAAGGTAAGAAATAAGTTGTTTTTTATATTTAGAAGTTTTTTGAAGACCAAACATTGCAAATTGCTTATATCCACTAACTGTGACTTAAATTTCAAAATAAAAATTTAATGTAGATGAAGCACAAACTAGTAATCAATCAAACAGCAAGAACAGAGATATAAACAAGAGGTTGGTCTATGAAAACTTGTGGCATGCCTTAACAAAGTAACATGGGCTTGCTGGTAACTGTTATGATGGATGGTGGATTGTAGGAGCCTGCTGAGCATAAGGTTGTGTGTGGAGCGGTAGAAATGGCCATCTTTATGGGCCACCAACTCTCCTACTCCTGCCTTGTGGACCAAGTGCCTGTATTGAGGGTGGGTGTCTTTATATATTGTGCTTTCTTTGACCACCTTATTGTTAACAATTTGTTCTGACAGAAAAATAAAAAATAACAATAAAATGATAATAATAAAATACTTTCTATTTATTTAAGCAAAAATTATAGACTACAGTTGTCTGTGTGTATCTTTTTATTTATTATTTTTTTATTATTATTATTATTTTTTAATGTTCATGATTGTTCCATACAGGTGTTAAGAAGTATTAACAATCTTAAAATCTCCCATACGTGTATGAATATCGCTTGATTCCTTGCATCCAATTATAATTTATTCCTTGGGGGGGGGGGGGGGGTCTGAAAAATACAAGTGTTTGAGGAAGGTGATTTCTATGAATTAAATTATTTAATGCATGCAAGTCAAGCACTGTTAGATCAGGATGCTGTATATTATTTTAGGTATGATTTAGCAGGTTAAGCAAAAAAGTTGCAGACTTTAATATGAACCTGATCTAAGTAATAAAATGTTGTTTGTGTAGGACACAACCGGGGATCGCACCTCACTTAGTGGAGGCATTAGCAGCGTCTCGGCAGCTGCGGCAGGCAAGGAGGGCGGCCGCATAAGCGTGGAGCGTGCACAGCAGCGACAGGCGGCAAGTCCCGCTACCTTTGCAGTAGCAGCCACGCAGCATTCGAATTCCAAAGATAAGTCTTCACTCCAAGGTGTTGCCAAGACTGAGGAGGGGGTAACCCAGGAGGAGGCAAACAGAATCGTAATGCATACAGGTATGTTTTTGTCTTAAAGGTCTTACTTAACAATTTTAGAATAGCTGAGTGTTAATATACCTTATTATATTTTAGCGGCAGCTGGTCCCTGCGACCCCAAGTCTGAGACCGAGGATGTGTCCTCGGTCATCTTCTCAGCGTCTGTGATATTCCCCAGCTCAAGGTGTGGCAAGGTGGCCTCTCCGTCCCTGCAGGGCAGCAGCGCCAGCAACAACGGCAGTGGCAGGACTAGCCAGGAGGCACAAGAGGTCAGCATTAAGTTTATAGTCAACCAATGTTTTGTCCACTTGCTTATTTTCTTAACTCTTTATTGTTTATATTCCAGGGCTTCAACGCCAGCCACCTTGGTTCTTCCAGCAGCGATAGTCTGCATTGTGCACAAAGCCACAATATGCCCCTTGACACTCAGGCCAACTCTGATCCAAATACAGTAAATACTGCTACCATTAGCCAAGTCCAAATCCTAATGACACCAGTAATATCAGCATCTCTTGAAACTACTGCCCCCATAGTCTCAATCAAGGAGGGTCAGGAGAGTCAGACCTTGTCCCTACAAAATACTACTACTAATATTAAGAATAATAACACTAGTGATGGGCCACTTTGTGACCAAGGTGCTTTTAAGACCAGTCAAGACAAATTCTCTCTGTATAACAAACTCAAGAACATTCCTGAAAAAGGCCAATGGTGGTCTGGTCCAGCTACCAATGCAGGCTGGGGTATTCCCCGTGGTCTGGGACTGAGAGGTGGAGGCGAGAGCTCACTCAACACTGGCACTGCAAATTGGGGAGCTTCTCCCTCTGCCAGCGGCTCAAGCAACAACAGTGGAGGAGGATGGGGACAAAACACTACCACTCAGAACACCAATCCAAGTCAGTCTCAATGGGGTAGTGCACCCCGACCTGGTACAAATAATCAGGGACCCAATGGACAGCCTAACCCAGGTATTTAGTGGGTGTTATTATACTGTTAAGGGCTTCTTATTTGCAGTATGAAATAAATTTACAATTTAATGACTAATTAGTTGCATACATACAGAACTTTGCCTATAGCTTAAATGAAGTATTGCAAACCTAATTTAAGAAAAAAAATAGTTTTATTATTATTTTAATTGTGAAGAACTTGGTCATTTAACTAACTCCAGGCATTGCAGTGGCTATGCTGATATCTGCTGAGGACTTAATTCAGCATTTCACAAAATTGAGGGTTCTAATTAAAATTTTTAAATGATATAATCATGATGCAATTACTGTAAAAAAAAAAAAAAAAAAAAAAAGGTAGGGGGGGGGGGGGTGAGGGGAGGAGGTGCGAAAGGCACTGAACTTTAAATTTTAGATACTCTTGAACTTAGTGGTTACGTAAAAGTTGCCATTAAGTCAATATAACTGAAAACTGTCAATTGAGGATCAACCTTTTCGGTAACCTATAGATAGGGTAATTTAGTATTAAGTACTTTTGTAAGTTAGTACTTGGCGTTACTCTTGCGTGAGTGCAACCTGCTCCGTGGTAAATGTTCCTTGCACACATGAATCTGAAACAGTTATTTTATTTTTTGTCTTTATGTTGACTCTAATGTAGATAATGAATGCGTTGCAGTGAAGGGAAACCAGTCCCCCCAACAACAGGGTCAGTCTCAAGCAACATCAGCTGCTGGAGGGCAGCAAGGAGCAGGCAATCAGCAGCCTCCCTCTCAAGCATCTAACCAACAAAACTCTCAGCCAGGCAATGGTAACAACTCTGGCCAACAAGCTCCCTCTCAGAATGGTTCTCCCTCCTGGGCTCAGGCTGCAGGAGGTGCAGGAGGTGGTGGGCCTGGTAAGGGACCAGGTCAACCACCTGGGGGTAATGGAGGAGGTAGCTCCTCTTCAAAGCAACTGGAACAACTCAACTCCATGAGGGAAGCTCTCTTCAGCCAGGATGGCTGGGGTGGGGTGAGTCAAGTTTTTTCAATATTATTTGGGAATTCCATATTATTCCTAACAATATGATTTTTCGAATTTATAGATAAATAATTCATTTGGTAGAATATAATAGATAATGACATTGTAATGATAAAGAGAAAGCAATTCATTCATTTTATTCAATAAACAGAATAAACACACATGGTGTACAACGTATAACCTAAATTAACAAAATAAGAATAGTAAATTACAATCAAAAACTAACATTTTCCTCTTTTGTTGCAGCAACATGTCAACCAAGACACCGGTTGGGACATTCCCACCTCTCCTGAACCAGGCAATAAGGATGGCAGTGGAGGCAATGCTGGAGCTGGTCCAGTGTGGAAGCCAAACGTAAACAATGGGACAGACCTGTGGGAGGCAAACCTTCGCAATGGAGGTCAACCTCCTCCCACCACTTCCAAGACACCTTGGGGTCATACACCTGCCACTAACATTGGAGGTACTTGGGGAGAAGATGATGATGTAGGAGATAGTTCCAATGTTTGGCATGGTGTGCCTTCTAACAATAACCCACCAGGACCTCAGTGGGGAGCAGGAGGACCTGCCCCTGGTAAGTTATAGAAACACATTGTCATTTAAGTAGCTTAGATACACCTTCATGTGATTGTTCAATAGTCTCTAGTTTTATTGTAATAATAAAAATTATATATATATATATATATTGATTCTTTTTTCTGTTCCAGTTCCTAAAAAGGAGAATGAGTGGGGTGGTGGTGGTGGAGGAGGAGGCGGAGGAGGAGGTGGTGGTGGTGGTAATTCCAATTGGGGTGAACATCCACGAGACATGAGGGGAAATATGATGGACCCCCGTTCCAATGAGCGAGACATGAGAGGTATGGGCATGGATATGAGAGGAGGCGGTGGTGATATGATGAGACCAGACATGATGATGAGAGGTGACCCACGTGGACCAGGAGGTGGACCAGACCCACGTATGGGACGTATGAATGGTGAAGCTCCCATGTGGGGCGGGCCCAAAAACCAGCAACCACCTGGAAATCAATGGGCTGGTCCACCCCCTAAAGATATGAAATCATCATCCGGCTGGGAAGAGCCCTCTCCTCCTGCTCAAAGGCGCCAAATTCCTAACTATGATGATGGCACTTCCCTCTGGGGCAACCCTGGTCAACAGCAAGCCAGCACTTGGCGTGGCAACAAACATGATGGAAGTAAGTTATCAACGTTTTAATGTTATGGAACAATATTTGCACTAAGAAAGTTATTTTATTCCATGGAAATTTAATAGGAATGGGGATAGCATGGAATCAAATTTATTGCCCTCTGAAAATGTTGGTTGAAGAAAATTTTAGGGGTGTTTGATTAAAAGAACAAAATTGATTACTCAGTAAAAGGAAGTCATGACAATTTTCTTTCACTTTACTTTTCTTATCTCACTTTAATTAAGTTGTGTATTGATTGTTGTGTGTTTTTGTTTATTTACAGGTAAGGTGTCTCACTGGAAGGAAATCCCAACTCCCAACATGGGTGGCAGAGGTGGTGCAGGTGGCATGCAGTGCCCACCTGGTATGCCTCAAGGACGTATGCCAGGCTCAACTGGCATGAAACCAGACGGCAGTGGTCCTTTGTGGGGACACCCTCAACGCAATGGATCTTGGGCTGATGGTCCAGGAGGTCCACATGATGGCCCAGGAGGCTGGACTGATGAGGGACCTGGAAAGATGGGTGGGGGTTGGAATGATCAGGTTATGCTAAGTGGAGGGGGTCAAGGATCATGGGGAGGACCCAAGCCAAAGAATCCAATGGGTCAAGGCAGCTGGGGTGATGGAGCTGAAGTGGACCCATCATCATGGGGCCATCCCAAACCTGTGAGTATTAATTTGCTGTTTGCTTGAGTGTTGTGTTAGTGCAAGCAATATTATCAAAGCAAGCTATGCTGAGCACAGCTGACACAGTGTTTGCATGTTCACAGGGGCCTAAACCTCTGACCAAGGAACTTGTTTGGGCCAGCAAACAGTTCAGAATTCTTTCTGAAATGGGATTCAAGGTAAGAAGCTCATAACATTCATAATTTCCCCCATCCATTTTTCATCAATGAAAGGTAGATAAGTTTGTCAGCTTGTATATTTTCATGTTTCAAATTTGATGTTGCATGACATTTTTCATTTCAAAAAGTCAAGTCATTTTTTCATATAAGAATATGCATGGATGTACAAACTGTGCTCATTTTCTTTTTATATTTTTTATATATTTTATATATAATATATTTTTTTAATTATTATTAATATTTTAAATTATCAAATTATTATTTCCTGCAAGTTTTTGTACTGTGTACACTTAAATTTACTATTAAAGTACTATGCATCACAAATGAGTTGCATCGTTCATATATTTAAATGAACATGCAATTTCTATTTATATTTAAATGACAAAACGCCACTATTAAAAGCGTAGAACATATTGAACAAAAAAGTTTTGTAATATCCTAACAAACCTGAAAATCAATGTTGATTTCTAATTGATTTCTAATTTATTTTCCATTCACAAAATGACACTGGCGGTCACTGAAATCAATGACTCCAGCCAAGTCAACGTTGATATTTAGGTTTGTTAGGATATTAGACATGTTTTTTGTTCAACGTGTTCTACGTCTTTAATACAATTAAATAAGCATTTAATCCAGACGCTAAAGTAATATCTGTATTAAATCTAAAACTTCCATCCTCATCTCATAATTGTGTAAAAGAAAAACAAATAGTATGGAGTGCAAGATTCTTCATAAGAAATCGTTAAAATCGATGCATACTAATAATCAAACTACTGTCATCATAATCAGGCTTGTCAAAATAATTGTATGCTGCTATATTTTCAGAAAGAGGATGTTGAAAATTCACTTCGTTCAAGTAACATGAATTTAGAAGATGCCTTGGAGTGCCTACACAATCTGAACCCTGGCATTCGTAGTGGTGGCGGAGGTGGGGGTAGTAACGATGGTTGGCGTCGCCATGAGGAGCATAGTCCATTTGATATGGGAGGCTCTGGAGGGCCTCACCCAGGAGGTCCTGGTAGTGGGGGATATGGGCCTGGACGTGGCTATAACCCTGGCCAACAGATGCCTTTTGCACCACCGGTAAGTGACACACCTTTTTACATTCCCATGATTTATTGATATTGCCTGTAAGTGTTTGAGTGCTGCAGTATTCTTCTAGATTTAACATGGATGTGGTGTTTTAATATGGAATGTAGTGTGCTCCTTTTATCATGCAATCTACTAAAACTTGACCAATCCACTGTTTCTTAATGAAACAAGAATCGAGTTAATAAGTATAAACAGTAGTTACCATGTATTATGTATTTTGGTTCAATGGCTTCAAGTGGTGGCAATCTTAAATTACAAATATTTTCTTCAGGGGCCATGTTGTAGACTTTGAGGTGTTACTGCAGTATTCTTTATATTTGTAATGTTAATAACACACCTAATGATGATAGGGGGTATCAATTTGAAATTAAAATATTATATTAAATGGTAAAAAAGTAGTATGGTACAGTAAGCTACAAAGCATTGGATAAATTGAAAAATCGTATATAGCTTCAAAGGTTACACAGGTCAAGGTAGCGAGCGGTTGTGGTGGGTGGCAAAATATATTGAAATGTTGCCTTTTACTTTGTAACTTTTTGTGTTCGTATTGGTACAGTCTACACAAATAGTGTTTTATTATTATTATTAACAAGAGGTAACTAGAAAATTAAATTTTAGCAATTAAAAAGTGTGACTCAATAAATTAAAATTAAATTAATAATTATTACTTAATTTTCCTTTATTAGCTTAGAGAATCTTAAAATATACTAACATGAAGTAAAACTAACATGGCCTTTGATGAAATACTTCCAAATTATATTGACTAGCAATGAAGTAAATGTTTTGAGGCTGACTTTTTTAAGCATTACTAAATACTTAACAACTTAAGCAAATGTGATCAAAATTATTGAAAGTTGACCTCCTAAGATTTGTGTCATTATTAGTCAATAATTTAATAGGGATTGGTATGACAAGTTATTGTTTGTGCTGCAAGAGAGAGAGAAAAAAAAAACGCTTGTTTTTTTCTGATCTGTCTGTATAGGGCCCTGGTGTGAACAATGCCCCTAGTCTTATGAACAATGCGAACAACCCTAGTCTGGCCAGTATTAATACCATGAGTCCAGCCATAGTGCAGAAGATTTTAACCCAGCAGCCACCTCCTGCTGCACAACAATCAGCGCAGCAATCTTTCCAGGCGGTGAGTTGGCCCCTCCCACCCTCACTCCTTACCCAACTTCTCTTCTATCAACTATATCTCTTTGTTTCTTTGCCTTCATGCTCTGGTGTGTGCACTAACTCTGTATTTCTAACGCCTTTATTATTATTTTTTTTATCACAGTTGCATTGAGACTTGCTATCCCAAATTTGTTTTCTTCCTCTCATTGTTGCCTGTAGTTGATGTTAGTTGATGATAAATTGTTCAACTTATAATTATTTTATTTAAGTTACTCTTGACATATGGTTTGAATTGTTATTGTTGTATTTGCAGCAACAAGTGCCTAGGACTCCACAAAGTCAACCCCAACCTTCGGCAGCACAATTACGTATGTTGGTTCAACAAATACAAATGGCAGTACAAGCTGGTTACTTAAATCACCAGGTGAGTTCTAGCTTATTGGTTAATAATAGTGTAAGTAAAGAGATGCTAGTTTATTCTTGTTGCCTAAAAACATTGAGGTTAAACCAGCTTTTACAATCGACTTTGTAATTTGACTTATTTTAACTGTTATTGCAATAATAATAATAACAAAGAAAAGAAAATTATATATGCACAAACTTGTGTCTAGTGTAAAAGCTGCTGTAAAGTGTATGCACATTTTCATTTATTTGTTGTAACTTTGTGCAGCAAACTCTTGAATAACATCGTTTAAAATGGGAATAATTATTTTGCTGTGGCAAGTTACAACATGGGGAGGGGGGGGGGGGGAAGCGAATATGTGAATGCACATTTACAATTGCATTTTCTTCCAAAAGTTGCAAACTGCAGTTGAACCTTAGTTATGTTTGTTTGTCTTTCTGCTTTTTGCTGCAACAAAGAAATAAACAAATTAAACTTGGGATTAACTTGAGACGAAGTGTTGCAACTTTCGATAGTTAGTATACATTTGAACGTGAACTAGCACCTCTGTATTAGCTGTTTTGTGTGAGTGGCATGTGTAAAGAGGATTATATTGAGTTGGGCTTGTGTGCCCAGATCCTGAACCAGCCGCTGGCGCCCCAGACTCTGCTATTACTCAACCAGCTGCTGCAGCAGATCAAGATGCTGCAGAACTTGCTGCAACAACAAGCCGTTGCTCAGATGCAATCTCTTGGCAAGGGACAGTCCAACACTGTTTTGCAGATGTCAGTGCAGATAACAAAGACCAAGCAACAGATAACAAACCTACAGGTAAGTGTTTATATTCAGAATGGTCTTATTGTATAATTGTATTGTATAGTAAGCTATAATAAAAACATCAATTTTATTTACATTTTCAGAATCAAATTGCTGCTCAGCAAGCTATCTATGTAAAACAGCAACATCAACAACATATTGCTGCACAAGGGCCACAAACTGGTGACTTCTTCAAGCCTCCAATTCCTGATGCAATGGCTGCCCTGCATGGGAACTTTGGAGAACTATCCATTAAGGAACCTCAGGTATGTAATCTATTAGGATTATAATATTAGTAATACAGGAGCTTGTATTATAAGAGTTTTTATTTTAATTTTTCTATTTGTCTAGTCTCGTCTGAACCAGTGGAAACTTCCGTCGCTGGACAAGGATGGTGATGGTCCAGTGCTGAATGAGTTTGATCGCGCCCCAGGCACAACCACCAAGAGTCAATCTCACACTTCACCTAACATGAACCCTCTGCTGGCTCAGGGTGACAGGTATGCTGCCCCACTGTCCCAAGGCATGCAGAATACTGAACCTTGGGCTGTGCACAGCACCTGGTCGTCTGTGGGACGTGGAGGAGGAGATTCTGGCTGGCCTGATACCACAACCTCAGGAGATGGTAGCAGCCAAGCAGATGGAAAGGAGTGGCCTAATTCAGCTGCCCAGGCATCAGCAGCTTTCACAGATCTAGTCCCAGAGTTTGAGCCAGGCAAACCATGGAAGGTACTGTATAAAGACCTTTTTTATGCTGCTTTTGTTTTGTTTTATGTTTTTGTTTTATATCACAGGAAATCCAACTCAACCTTACACAGTGGCCATTTAAATTATATTGCATAATATATTAATGTCCAACTTAATGTCCAGGTTATGTTGTATTTCTTGTGTTGATGCAACTTTTATTATGCGAAAATGCTTGAAAGGATGATTAGTCGCTTAGTATGAGAGTAGCAGAGTGAATCTAAGTCTTGAAAAGTAAAGAAGAGTTTGAGATGCTCTGTTTGTTCTTACATATGTCTAGTGCATTTTACAGCACCAACAATAAAGGGAATCTCAAGATGGTGAGAGGAATTCTGCTCTTCTCTAGTTTTTGTCTTGCATTTCATTTTCAAACCTTTGCAACAAAAACTTAACATTAAAAAAAAAAAAAAAAAAAAAAAAAAAAAAAACTGAAGAGACCTGCTTGTAGTAAAAAGAAAGTCATATTTATAATATATTTCATCTGAGTGAATTGATGCTAGCAATTTCCTTCTTTTATAAAACACAAGTGACATCTGTAAAACTTCATTTTCCAGGGCACTCAAATGAAAAGTATTGAAGATGACCCAAGTATTACTCCCGGGTCAGTTGTACGCTCTCCCCTCTCATTGGCGACTATAAAAGATACTGAGATCTTCAGTTCTTCCAACAAGACTTCCCCACCTGCAAGTGTGGTAGCCTCAGCTGCAGATAATGCACCCATTCCTTCTCTTAGTCTGAGCTCTTCTACCTGGACCTTCAATCCACCTTCATCCTCCACCTCAGCCTTTGCCAGGTAAGCTACATTCATGTCACTTTTGTTAATATTGAATAGAGTATTAACTTTATATAATGTTGTCTTTGTGATTGTTTAGCCTTGCCACAAATGGCAGCAGCAGTGGAGGACGTGGAGGTGGGCCATCAAGTGCTTCTTCGTCATGGGGAGGAATACCTCCTGGTGGTGGCTGGGGATCTACCTGGCTGCTCCTGCGTAATTTGACACCACAGATTGATGGATCAACATTAAAAACTCTTTGTGTGCAGCATGGACCACTGCAAAGTTTCCACCTGTATCTAAATCATGGCATTGCACTTGCCAAGTACCAAAGTCGTGAGGAAGCTGGAAAGGTAAGGAGTAGCTTCACTTTTCCCAATCTTGAAATAATTTTCAACTAGTTCAATTGATGCTAGCTGTGATGTTCCTTTTGTTTATCAAAGATTTGCTTTTCTCTTTGTTTCAGGCTCAAGGTGCTCTAAATAACTGTGTTCTTGGTAACACTACAATCTTTGCTGAATCTCCAGCTGAAGCAGAGGTGCACTCTCTGCTTACACATCTTCATACTACCCAGCCACAGACCCAAGTGGGATCTGGCTGGGGTAACATGCGAAACTCTGGACCTAACGCTAGTGGTGGACAAAATGCTCCACCTCAGTCCCAGTCCCAACAGGGCCCTACTAAACCTCCCCCTGATGCCTGGGGTGGTGGTAGCACTGGTGGGGGTGGGAGTCAGCTGTGGCCCTCACCCTCTGCCTCATCACTGTGGGGTGCCCCACCAATGGATGACCAACACCGTGCCACGCCTTCCTCACTCAACTCATTCCTGCCTGGAGATCTTCTTGGGGAAGGCTCCATGTGAGGTAGGCCATTATCTCCGAGTGCCTCCTCTACTTAAAAATAATTTTTAACTTAAAAATGACAATGAATAAACATGATGTTAGTAACGACTACATAATTGGCGTAATGTACGCCTTCTCACCATTTCTACACATGCGCATACCCTGTGATCTCACTCCAGTGCAGTACATTGTTTACTGCAAAACAATGACATTACTGTTTTAAAATATAACAAAGATAACAAATTGAAAGTAATTAAAAATTAATTATATATTATTATAATAATGACAGGTGATATTTGCTCGATCATGTCTTCACTTGTAATAATTTAATTAATATTATTGTAGCTGTGGAAATTATTACAGTAGTTATAGTAAAGGGATGAGGTTATCCATGACCTCATTTTTAAATATTACGCACCCTCATCCCTTTCTATACCTTTTTAATAACGCTCCTGCTCGTTAAACAAGAAAAATTTTAATAATAATATAAGTACATTTGATTTTGTAAACAGCGCTGTGACTACAGAGTGGCTTTTTTGATGACGAAGAAAAAAAAAACTTAATAATAATAATTATATATATATAATAATGTCTAATATTAGATTTTAGAGGCCAATCATGTATTTATGTTGCTTTCATGGTGCAAAACTTTCACTGAAAATATACTGATGATATCACTGAAGGGAGCTGTACAAATATGTGTTTAAATAATTAAAAAAAAAAAAGATAAAACAAAAGACTGCTACAGTCTACAAAAACACGAATATAGCTCCCTGTATGTTTCCTCTGCAGCTGTGCAGTGGAGTGTTTGTTCTTTTTAAATGTGACAAGAACAGATTTTCACTCCTTACCATGCCAAGCTTTAGTATGTAAGCTTTCAAGTTAAAATATATAAAAAGATTAAATCACACTTAAATGTCGGTCACTAGGAATATAAGTTGATATAACTCTTCCTGTCTTTTTATCTCCTGTTTCTGAGTGTACCAAAATAATTATGATCATGTTATTTTAGCATGTAAGTGAATTTAGAAATTAAGTCAAATTAGTTTGTAAGTTTAAATATTAAGCTAATATTAAGGAAAAAAAAAGAAAAGAATTTTTAAAATTAATTTTCAGTTCAAGAAATTAAATAAAAAGAAATTTTAAGATCTCTTTGACCCTGCACGGATGGTATAAAGTAGTAAAAAAAAAAAAAAAAAAAAAAAAAGGAGAAGAAGAAAAAACAGGATTATTAATATATAATTTTTTTTTATATATATATGCATAGCCGTGCTACTGATTGTGATAACTTAAATTGTGTATATACTATGGTAATTAATTTTTTTGTGTAACACAAAAGCAAAACTGAAAATTGTTGTCAATTGAGCTTTTGTGCTCTTGGGATAAAACATAAGGCATAAAAAAATACCACAAAATCAGTGATAACAATTTTTTTTTTTTTTTCCTGCTTCCTTATCATGGCGTCTAAAATAGTTCTCATGAAATTTTTTTTTAATTATAAACATTCTTACAAAAATAATAAGTCGTATAAAAAAGTACAAGTGTTCAAGTCATATTTGAGGCCTGTTAGTAAAGTCCATCCTTGCCTTTTTGCTCCTTTTTGTAATGTTTTCCCCTTATAATTAAAGTTAAGAAGAAACAAATGTGTGTGTATGTGTATGTATATATACATACATACTAGCTTGTAACCAGAATGATTTTTTTTTCTCCTTCCTGCACCTTTGTGATTTATCTTGGTGTTGTGATTATCTCTTCCCTTTTGTTCATTCTGGCTTAATTATTTGACTTGACAATTTGTTTGCTTGAATGTCTGAACAAATCTTGTTAAAACAAATTGTCATTCATAGCTTTATCTACAATGACTTTTAAAATTAAAATTCTGATGCATGGATCATTATATTATAACGATTAACTATATTTATTAATTGCTAAGGGTAGTTGGACTTTGTAATGAATTATCACATATATTTTATCCTTTATATTACATGCACAAAAAATCCACCTCCAACAAGGCACTATTTTAATTAACAACAAATAGTAATAATAATTTAAAGTGTATTTAATTATCCAAGGAATCATTCTCGGTTAACAATTTGATTTTGTGTTTTTCTCATAAAAGGATTTTTTTTTAGCAGATAGTTACTCAGAAACACCAATTTAGATAACTGCATTTTTGTGGTATTTGAAATAAGTAAAATGCCATTATGATTCCTTGGATATCAAGTCCTCTTGTTTATGTAATTTTTTTGTACCATGTTAGTATTTAACTTGATTATCCAGTATTTTGTGATGTGCAGTGCCACCTTTTTTTTTTTTTTTTTTTTTTTTTTTTTTATTTAAATTTATTATTATTTTTCTTTCCAAGAAAATTTATTGTGTAGTATTATTATTCCTTGTTTATATATATATATATATATATAAAAGATTGTATAAGTGTTAAGGATATATATATACATATAAAAAATATTTTTAAAGTATATTAGTATGATAAAAATATTTTTTGTTTTTTGGAATTAAAAAAAGAAAGAAAAAAAAATCATGTGGTGACAAGGGAAAAAAACTGTGTTAAATGTATTAAACATAATGCTATAAATATAAATAAGTTTAAAATTGCTGCTGAGCCATATCAATATGTCAAAGATTTACTAGTAGTTAAATCTTTGTCAGACGATCTTAAAAAGAAAAATAATTGTGAAACAACTATCTTTTTTTTTTTTTTTTTTTTTTTTTTTTGTTATTATTATTAATATTATTTTGCAAGGTGGCTAAAAATATATAATCTATATATGAAGCAATCCGGCCTTTGCGTGTAATAAAACTACAATATTGATATTCTTCCAGTGAGGTTTATGTGTCTATGCTATAAATATTTAATTATAAGGAACATTAAAAAATACTATTAGTTTTTAAGGTACAGTTCATTAAAAAAAAGTAGTAGTTATTATAATAATATATAAGGTTTTAAATAAGGAAATATTTAATATTAAGTGGTATATTATATATATATAAATATATTAAGATAATAATATTAATAACTGTTTTATAAATCCATATTAAAAAATGTGGATTTATATTAATATAATAATAAGTAAGATTTTTTTTTTCTGTGCATTAAAAAAAATAATAATAATAATATTAATTCCCTTTGAATTTAAACTGTGAATTGTGTGCAAGTACAGGTTGTAGCTTGTGATAAGATAAGATACAAAATAATGTTGAAGATATGTAACCGAATGGACATTATACTTTTTTTTCCCTCAATACACCTGTAGCATAGCAATCCAATGTTAATTGCAGTTTAGGGAAGAAAAAAAAAACTATTCCTTGTTCAACAGTATAAATATTATTATGTATATTTTTTTCACTCAATGAAATCAAATATAGTTATTGATACACTATTAAAAGTGAGATAAAAGAGGAGTACAATAATAGAATTTGTGAAGCACCAAAAAAAAAAAAAAAAAAAAAAAAAAACCCTTTACAAATTGTTTGGCACAGGTTTGTTTTTATACAATGTTAGCTCCTCAACCTCTTGCTTTTTTTTATTATTATTATTTAATTATTATTGACAGATTTATCTTGTCAAATTTCATTGGCTGTTAGCTTTTTTTTTTTTTTTTTTTTTTTTTTTTTTTTTTTTTTTTTTTTTTTAAATCTTATTTCTTCGTTTGTGTGTGGTGGGTGTTATATAGTTGGTAAATGAAAGAAATGTGTTGAATTTACCTTATTTGCGTGTGTTGTTTTGTAAGGTTGTGAAACCCACCAAGTCACTTAAAATAACTAGACCTCAGTACACTCATTTTCATCATGCATTACCATTTTTTTTTTTTTTTTTTTTTTTTTTTTTTTTTTTAATATTATTTGTTGCAAAAATAATTTTAAATTACACTATTAAGAAAAAGAAAAGGCATTTCCGCTTAAATACTCCAAGCCAAATCCTTAATTATTATATTCTTAATTATATATTATGTTTAAATATATATTTGTCCTAATGTGACTTTTGTGTGGTTGCCAAAATGTGGTTCAAATATCCGTTAATTATCCCCTCCCCCTCTCTTTAAGTATTGATTAAACAAAAGTTAAAATGACTAAATGTGATATTTGACCACTTCTATTATCTGCTATATGTTGGGATTTTGAAAAGAAAAAAAAACTGTTGGGAGGGAAAACGATTAGATTTAAATTCAAAGCATCAGTTATTGTCCCACAATTTTGTAGCACTCGTAAGTTGCAACTGCTTTCACACTGCACAAGCTCAATGTCTCCTCTTTATTGCGTGTATAATGCAGAGGGGAAATACAGACCCTTACCCTCATTTCATTGTTCATTCATTACATTACCAATGCAACAGCTTTCTATTGTAATGCAAAACAGCATTTTCAACAAACGAGTGCTCTTCTGGCCTTTACCCATAGCCTGCCCCTTGTGAACCGTCCTTTTGACCTGAGAAAAAAAATATATAATATGTAATAAATTAATAACATTCAACACCTCTTCCTGGGGCCCACCTCATCAAAAAAGTTAAATGATAATAGTATTAACATAAATACATATTTTTATCAAACCATTTTGCATTACAAAAATAAATAAAAAAAATAAAGAAAGAAAAAAGGAACAAATATTTAAGGCCAGTTGTGATAGCAGAGTTTTTTGTTTTGCTTATTGTTTAATTGGGTATGTTAGGTAAAAAAAACTTTGCTGTGAGTGGAAATTTGCTGGTTTGGACACCAAGGTGCTGCCTAGGATAAATATATAAGCAAAAAAAAAATAATAATAATAATAATAAAATAAAAATAAATATATATTTAAAGTCAGTGTTATGACTATTTGATGGCTCTATATATTATATATGTATATATAGTTATATGAGCTCCACTATAATAAAAATATATAATATATCATAAAATATAAAACAATAATGTGTCAATAAAATAATAATTACTATTTTAGCCAGGGTGTATGTATGCATTGAAAGACTATAATATAGTTTGGAAAAAAAAAAAAAATAATAAATGGCTTATTATTGTGTTCATTAGTATATGTGTATGGGTTTAGGGATTAGTATTTTAATCTAAATATATATATATAAAAAAAAATACAAAAATACAAAAAAAAACTATAAAAAAAAAAATGTATAAAAAAAATGTACCCCCAATGTTCCCTTACACAATGTGTTTCTGATAAAAAAAAAAGTAGAGTAATGTGCTGCTGAATGTTGTAGAGTGAGGTTAGGGTGATGAGGATGGTATTGGTGTACTGCAAGACCAAATACCAAAGAAAGGAGGTATAACCTCATGTCTGTAGGAGTCTTCTCTTTACACCAACCATGCCAATAATCTGCTACCTACCCCCCCCCCCTTTTTTTTTCTCTATGTAGAGATTTTTATTCAAATTAAAACTCCTCTTCCATTGCATTTCAAGTATGAAATATAGTTAAAATTATAATAATAAAATCAAGCTTCAAATATCAATACAAGGTACCAAATAAATCTTGTTTTTAATAATAATAATAATATAAAAAAAGATCATCTAAATTATAAATTTGAATACTTAATAAAAAAATTAATATGGGGTTGTGAATATTTGTAAAATGAAAAGGGGTGATAAGCTTATTGTAAAATAAATACTGCTCTCCAAAATATATTTGAAGGTTAAATAAATTAAAAGAAAAAAAATGGGCACAAATGACTTCAAAAGTACCCAAGTGCCTTGTGCTTGACCTTTTTTCTTTTTCTGTCAAAACTAGTGTAAGTAACTGTATTTTCTCTCTGTTTAGATAATTAGGCTATATATGTGCAATGTAACATGTTTTTTCTGTCTCTCTTTCTCTGTATTATTCAGTGTTACTTAGATTTTAAAATATAAAATTAATAATAACAATAATTATGTAATATTTATGGGCAGTGTGTGAAGATTGACAAGATTTGTATGATAAATTCATAGATGTTTGAATTTTGACAGACAAATTGATAAAATAGTTTGAATGTAGGGAACTGCCATTTGGTCATATAACTCAGGTGTTGGGCTGTCTGTTATGTGTATAAAGAGAAAAACAAATTACATGAAAATATCCTACCCTTACCCACCTTGCTTGCTTTCTTTCTGTATAAAAAAAAAAAAAAAAAAAAAAAAAAAAAAATGTTTTTAATAAATAATGATAACTAGGAGGAGGGTCAACTAGTGTTAGTTGTTTGATTGTTTGCATGTATGTGTCTATTTAATTTTTTTTAAAGAAATATTATATTATTTGACTCTTCCGTAATAAGTACGTTTATTTTACACAGGCTATACACTGTTAATGATTGTTATATAACATTAAATGATTTGTTCCAATTTCTTCTGCACTTAACTAAGCAAAACAATAATGTCTTTGTCATGATATCTTAACTTTTTTTGCTTCAAAGATCTTGCTCAACATATGTAAACATTAAAAAAAGTGAAAGTATTCAGCCTATTTGTTAACAATGAACTTTTTTCTCTCTTTCTCTCTCTCTCTCCTTCAAAACTAAGCACAGTATTTTTAATTTACTAAATCTCAATATTGTATTAATATTATTTTTTTGTTTTGTTTTTCCCCCAGTAATAATATGTTAAATGTTTTCAAGTTTTAAATTTACTTGGGGGAAAAGAACTAATTTTATATAATATTTTAAACCTTTGAAAGGTCATTTTGTTTTCTCATCAATTAAAAGACTTATTTGCTCAGCATGTTTGTGAAATTATTTAACTATTAATCTACACTAGTCAGTTGTAAACTTAATTATTGATCAATCCATGGCTTAAACAAAAAAATAATAATAAGAAAAAAAAAAAAAAAAAAAAGTTTCTTTAATTGCAGTTAAGAATTGTGACACAGACACAGCATCTTTTAGAGTATTAATTTATATAACATTCAAAGTGTATGGCCTCGTTTTACTGTTTTGTCCTGTTTGGAGTAACATAGTTTGTGTCTGTTAACTTCCCTCTAAGATAAGGAAAGAAATTATTTGAAACAAAATTGTAATAATGCTGCGTGTTCATGGTTTACTCGACACAACTATGTCTCCAAGAAAAAATCTTTTAGAACAAATTATATGTTATTCTTGACTTAAATGTGGTGATATTCATCTTGTTCCTTATGTTTTTAATAAAAAAATATATATATTAAAAGAAAATAATAATAAAAAAAAAAACGCTAATTGTTGCTACATAGTTTACAATCATGGCAAATAGGTGGAGATTCATAACTTAACAAATTGTATAATATTATTATGAATGTTCAATGCTGTAACTCGGTTTAAACAAACAAACAAAAAACACATAATATTAACAATAAGGCACAATCCGTAAGGGCTAACCCCAAAAAAAGAATGTGCCTTTTTTTTGAGTACCATGAAGTCTGTTCCTGTATGAGCCCGATTTTAAATAATAATAAAAAAAAAAGTAATAATAATTTTAATAATCTTATTATATTGAGGCTGTAAACCAAGTTTACATGGCTTGTGACATGCATTGTTTGGGGATGACTTAGTTTGTGATTAACTCTTCCTATTTTTATTTATAATTCTAATAATAAAACAATAATAAACACTTCAAAAGTTTTTAAGATTAAAATTTGGAAACGAAAAATTTCAAGTGTGTTTAGAATGACATGATATTACTGTGCTCAGAATTAATATTTGAAACTTTTTGTATGATATATATCATGAAAAGATGAATTATTCTTAACTCACTTGTTGCATCTTGTGGCCTTATTCATTGCCTCCATACAGACAACTTGACACCCTCACTTATTCCTTGCTTGTACTAAAATCTAAGCTCCCACTTAATAGTAATTGTCACAATTGCCACCTCAAAATATTTTATTTTTTTTTCCTTTCCCTTTCTTTTTCTAGTTCATATAAAAACTAATAACGTACATGGTTCTTTGTAACCTCAGGAATACAATATAATTGTTCATTTAACTATACGACAAATATGAAAATTTTAACCCTATTATTCCCACAGTCAATGTTGAAATACACTAGTCCCTCCAAACATTTTTTTTCCCCCAAATTCCCTATTTTATTGCAATGCTTCTATAATAAATCATGCTTTTTATGCAGTTGTTGAAATTTGTAAAAGCAGCAACAAAAAAATAAAACAAAAACAACAATAATATTAGCAAATAATGTAAAAATATATCAAACTATTCTACAGATTTAAAAAAATAATATTTTAATTATGCCTTTGTGGTGGCTTTTTAATACTAATAAAATGCGCACTTATTTATCAGCTAGCCTTATATAATTTTCTAATATTAATGATAATAAAAATTTTGATAGTAATAAATTAAAGGACATTGTTTAATTTTATTTCAACTGCAATGTAAGATTGTCTGCTTAATATTTTTTTAAGGGTTTGCAAACTCTTTCCTCCCCCTATTTTCACATATCAAAAATTTGGGGGTGAAGTCACACTGCTATCCCTTAAAATAAAAAGTCCATTTTATTACCCTTATTCCCAATTTCTTCCCCCGTTTTAAGATTATTACACCTATAACGGAATGCTCGCCAATCTATAAAAGTACAAGTTACATTAAAAAAAAATAAATAAAAAAAAAAAATAAAAAAAAATAAAAACGGCCATGGTTATGTCAAAACAACTCAAATTGATAGTTTTTTTGTTTTAGAATGGGCCAAGCCAGTTTTAAAAATAAGGATGAAGCTCCAAAAAAAAAAAAAAAAAAAAAATGTATAAAAAAGTGTATGTGTGTGCTTATATGTAAAACTGCTTTTAAATAAGGTGCATTTTTTCTGTTCTCGTAGTGATTGATCTCTCGAGACTTTAGGCTGTAAATTTCTCTGATTGTATCAAAATGCAATTCTCATTGTCTAGGCAAAGGGAAAAATTGAAATGTGTTGGGGTGAGTGTAGTTATTATGTATAAATTGTCTGTTGGTGTCAATTTCTGTCCATGATAGAACTTTATTTTTATATATATATATATATATATATATATATATATATATATATATATTATATATATATATATATATATATTATATATATATATATATATATATATATATATATATATATATATATATATAGCCTATATTATATATATATATATATTCATATATATATATATATATATATATATATATATATATATATCTTATCATCTGTTATTTTAATGGGGGAAAAAATGTAGAAGTTAAAATCGATGGAAGCCCTGTGATACCAAGTACCTGATCCAATCAAACCCAAGGCTTTATCTCATGCCAATTGGCATTTGGCAATAAGTAATATTAATATAATGATAATAATAAATTAATAATTCTAAAATGCCTTTGTCGTAAATATAAATATTTTATTTTCCATGTTAATAAAACCTGTTACCATTTTTTTTTTTTTTTTTTTTTTTTTTTTCTTTCATACAGTGAGATGACAAAAAAGATAATTGTTCCATATCTATGCAGGTTTCCATTCCATTGAATATTATTTAATAAAATTCCAAAAAAAAAAAAAAAAAAAAAAAGAGAGAGAGAGAGAGAGAGAGAGAGAGAGAAAGAAAGAAGAAAAAAAAACTATATAAATATATATAAATAATAATAAAAAAAAAACTAATGAAAATAAAAAGTAATTTAATACTTAAATACATAGTAGTTTGGGTAAAAAAATAATAAATATTTGATTGTGTGGTATGGGAGTTCTTTCCATGCAATTAATGTGTTCCTGTGATGCTTTTTCGATATAATAATAAGAAAAGAAGAATTGTATTTTTTTGCAGACAAAGTGTAATAAAGTTTTTTTTTTTTTTTTTTTTTTAAAGTAGAGAGAAAAAAAAGCCTAAAATTGGGCTGTGGAGTAAAATCCACTTGGCTTCCATCACAGAATTTGTACACCAACAGACAAAAAAAAAAGTGTAGGCACTTAATCATGTATAATTTAAAAAAATAACAACTATCCTTCCCCAAGTATATTATCAGACTGATGAATCTTTGAAGACCCTATAATAATTATAATAATTAATATGAAATAATATAATATATGTGTCGTTGTTTCCAATAAATACATAATAAAATAAAGTACTTTTTTTTCTGTAATAATAATAATAATATTAAACTAAATAATAATATAACAATACTAGTAAAAACAAACGAGTTTAGTCATATTGTGAACATGTTATAATATTAACTATAATTAAAAATAATTATTATTATTATTTAAACACTGCTAAAGGAATAATATTATATTTAAAAAAATAAATAAATGGGGGAAACAAACATGATATAAAAATATCTTAGTATCAAGTTCTAAAAATACCAAGCTGTTAGACTGAAAGGCAGCTAGCCTTTGTTTAGATCAATCAATTTTTTTCCTCTCTGCACAAGGGATATAATTAAATGTAATAATAATAATAATTAAAAAAAAAAACTCAATCATAAGTGTGTGCCATGTCAGATGTAAATTTTTCAATGGGAGTGTGCCTATGTTCTTGCATAGCAAACTGCTATCTTGCTTCTGTTATAGATATATATATATGTGTGTGTGTGTGTATATATATATATATATATATGTACATGCATACATATATAAATTATAATGTGTCAATGTATGTATATTAGTGCATTGACGATAAAAAAAAACATAAATGATATTAATAATATTTTGATGTGTTATAATAATAATAATGTATTTGTGTAACCAAATAATAAAATATATATATATAGCAGTTTGTTGCAGAGAATTCAGCAGTATTGTTAGTAAGCATATGCCAATTTTGGGCGCTTCTTTTTTTTTTTTTTTTTTTTTTTTTTTTTTTTTTTTTTTTAATTAAGTTAAGTTAATATTAGCTTTTAGTGGGTGTTCAGGGGTGTTTTTAAGGTGCTATGGTTAAGAAAAAATAATATATAGGAGACATAGTATCAACTCCAAGGGTAAAACATTATATTATAAAGAAGAAGAAAAAAAAATTCATTATTACCTTTTCCGTAGTTGATAGTTTTTTTTTGTGCATTGTTGTATAAGCTAATTCAGTTTTCTCTTTGTTTTATTTATCATTTTTAATTAAGTTTTAAAAACTAAAATGAAATAAATTTAATGACACTGTATTCATAAGTGTTGTGATGGACTTTGTTCAAACATACTTAAAAAGAAGAAGGAATAAAGTATATATATACAAATAGCCTGTAAATCCATGTGGATCAAAACAATTATTTTAAAATATAATTATGTAAAACATAACCCTCCACCCTATAGTAGCTCATTAAAATTTTTGGGAACTTATTTCTTTTACTGACTCTCTTTTGGTGGGCATTTAATGAAATTGAATCTCAAAAATAACATTAAAAAATATGGTTCGTCCAGGTTTTCACACACCACGTGTTATGAATAAGGAATTTATTATTAAAAATAAAATAAAATGAAGGAGAATTTGTGAAGGGTGCCAAAACTTTGTTAATTTTTAGCATTTTGAAAAACTGAAATTTGAACTGATATGTTGTAAACCCTATTCTTCCTTCATATTCACATACCATATCCTGAAATTTTAAAATTATTAAAAAAAAAAAGTTTTTAAGCATTTAAGGGTCAATTAAATACCCATTTACGAAACAATAAAAATCTGATGTTAAAACATGCATAGCATAATATTTATTATTATTACTTAACCATATTATATCAGAGAAAGAACACAAAAAGCAAGTATATCAAGTATTGTAAAGAATTTAGAACAAAATTCCTATTTGCTCATAAAGAAAAAAAATGCTAAAAAAAATAATAAAAGAAAATATAAAATATGTCCTGTGATAAAAGAAAAACAATATTCGGTTACTTAATGGCAGAGGGGATCTTTTTATTTTTTAAAGGTGACAATTCCAATGATTTGTGTTCACAAGACTATTGAACGAAAGTGAAAACCCCTCTCCTTTATTTTTCACAATATTTAATGTAATATTCAATAAGAAAAATGTAATTCCTCGTATTAACAAATTTTTGAAAGTGCAAAAGGAGCAATGCTGTATTTTATATGTTGGGTAATTTAGCAAAATTGTGTTTTAATACAACACGAAGACGAAAAAAAAAATGTAAAATGGATTTCTAAAAATGCTCAAAATCTGGCTGTAGGAAAAAAAAAATAAAATAAAAAGCAAAGAAAGAAAAAAAAAAGCTATTTCATAGAAAATGCTCTGTACAACATAATGATTAAACATTAAAAAAAAAAAAATCCATGGTACTGTACTATTAGGCTTTGTATTATTTTCACATGACTGCTAAAATTTAACCAACATTTGCCATATACAGAAACTAGCTCGGATACAGGAGCTTATATTATATGAAATGTAATGAGCTTGACTGTTTTGACTAGTTCGGCCCAATAGTTGGCATGTATTATTGTTATAGTACTAAACTAATTCTAATGTCTTGTGCATTCCTCCTTAAAGCAAAAGTCAGAAAAAAAAAGTGTATGCTTGGAAACTTGCGTTTATTTTGCACAAACTTTTCACTAGATATATGAATATGTATATATAAATATATATATATATATATATATATATATATATATATATATATATATATATATATATATATATATATATCATGGGATGTAACATTGAACATGGGGTAATATATAACTTGAACATACCTGAGCAACGCACTTTCAAAATACCCATGTAAATGAAGGTATAGGGGGATAAACTGTAAAAGGTGCTTGTGATTGGTTGTTTAATGTTACAATGGAATCTAATGTATAGGTACATTAGCAGAACCAGATGTGCCAGTAAAGAAAACTGTGTGATCTCAAAAGTGAAAGATGTTTTGGGTCTAGCTTGCTGCTGGGGCAAAGTTTTCTTCCAGTTTTCACATAATTTCCATTTCTAGCTCTTCCTTTTCTGTTTTTTTAGACAATTACATAAGATTCCACTCTTTGTACAATGTTACATTCTGTGACTGTATAAATATATATATATATATATATATATATATATATATATATATATATATATATATAATTGTAACAGTGATGTAAGCCAGTTATATATGTTTAAAAATTCTATTTCAATGAACACAGAAGCAATTAATCATTATTCTAGTATGTAGTTATTACAAAATAAGAAAACAAATAATAAGGCCTGCCCTTAAATTACTCGCCACATATAATACATAATAGTCTGATGTTTGTCTTACATAAAATAATTAAATTAAAATACAATAAAATGCTTTAAAGGCTCAGTTAAAATAATGAACGATTAATTTCTTTATAATATTGCTTTTATTGTTTTTACATCAATAAAAAGTGGGAAATAATTAAATGAAAAGTCCTCAGGGCTATATAAAGCTATTTTGTGATCTGTTATTAGTTACAAATTTATTACAGAAAACTTGAGTGGAACATTCTTTTTTGTTTTCGGAATTTTTTCTTTCCTTTGTATGAATTAAATAAAGTACATCACAACTGCTAATCAATGTCTTTAAATATTGAAGATTTATTAATTAGCCCACATGCTGTGTTCCACTTGTGTAATCTCAATTATTATAATAACTGACCAACCCATTAAAAAAAAAGTAAATCCCCATCACCTAAAAGAAAAGAAAGAAAAAACAAGAAAAAAAAAAGATTTTTAATACAACTGATGTTTGAAGTATTTCAAATAATGTTTAATATAAAATATGAAGAAGAAAATGAAAGAAATTAAAAGAATAAATCTGTGACATGGCCTAACTAGCAATTAGTTTTGAGCTGTTGGGAAAGTTGGGAATAATTATCAATACTTCTTAATTTTTAAGGTAGATAAAATTGAATGGTAATATAATATTATGTAACATTATATGTCCCGTGTTATAGCCCTTATGGTCAAAAAATAATAAAAACAAGTGTGTGTGTATTGGAAAAGGTGCTTGCAAAATAACTTTTGCAAGCTGGTATTGTGCCTCGGCTGTTGCCTAAACCAAGTAAACATCATACACTTTTAAAACATGCATTTATGTACTCTACGCTATCAAAATGTTTAAATATTTAAAATACGTATTAAAAATTTTAAAAATGTGTTCTGTTTTTAATGATAATCAAAGAAAAGAGTGTTATAAAAATGCATGTAAAAGTTGTGATGCTTATATTTTTCAACAGCAACACAGCCTTATTTGTCCCATACCATTTGTTCTGGTTATTTTACACTAGCCTTGTTATAGTATTATGCAAAATACAAAATATATATTATATCTTTAAAAAAAACTTTGAAGGTATTTTAATCTCGATTTGACTTAAATGTGATGCGAGGCTATTGTAATTATTCCTAATGCGTATTGTATGAGGACAAAATAAAATATAAGTGGTGTTTTTAAACAAACAAACAAAAATAATAATAAATACAAAAAAAAAAGTGTTAAAACTTAGAAACAAGCTGTAATAATAAGATGTGACCTTTTAAAGAAAAATAAAACTACAATGTTTTCAGTCAGAGAGAAAGTAAATTTCACAAAAGTAATATCTCTTAATAATATGTTTTTTTGTTTTTGTTTCCTATGTATGGTCTGAGTATATAAGCCAAGATAAGCTGAAATATGCTTATTCTATATAATGCGTTTATTTATAACTATTTCATCATCCTTTATGTATGACCAGTATGCATTGAATAAAGGGTGGCTTCAGTGTCAAAAAGTTCTGTGTTTTATTTATTATGTATTCTTAAATCCTTTCCAATTATGTAAGATGAGATATAGTACAAAAGAATGTTAGGCATAGTTCAATTTTTTTTTACCTAAACAAGGTTTTGTTATGTTAGGTAAATATTGCAATTTAACGACATAATGTCATGTTTTTAATAGGTATATAAATATGACTAGTTTAATTTGATAATATGACGAAAAATATAGAGGAAACAGCAAAAAGGCCTAACCATAGTGCAAAGGAAGGTGGGTGAAAATCTTAGTAGCACAGATAATTTTTGTTATTGCATTGGTTAATTTTTTAAAGCGGGAAATCAGCTACTGCGGGATTTGACTAAAAAGTTGCAAGGGAGGAAAAATCTGAAATTTAACACGGGGATAGATTAGGGTAAGATAACTTAAAAAATGTAAAAATTTTGGGGGGTCACCATGCTAGATTTTGAATTACGATTTTTAGAAGTTTTAGTCTCATATAAGAGCCCATGTTAATTTCAATAATTAATTTCTCTCATCTGATGGTCACGGGTGCTGAAATTTTTATCAAGGGTAGCTGTTACCATTAACTTTAAGATGGCATCAAAAAATTAGGAACTTTTCTTTTTAGATTTCGAGATACAAGCGAACTGAAGAGAACCCTTAAACTAAACTCCAAGAAAAATTGGAGCATTTGTGTGTCCGGCTGTGTCTTCTTGAATTGAGTAATCACAGACTGATAGATATTGTGAAGGAATATCCATGTAGTCTTCTTTAGGATGCCTTGGTATAAACCAATAGAAACCATAAACTATTTTTGGGATAAATATTGCAAAGTACTGAAATTCAATTGAAACTAAAATAATTTGGCAGCAAGACAGTTTAGAAAACTACCAGCAACTATTAAGCCAAGTGAGAATAAATTAAATTTGGAAACCAGAGACAGTGATATTTGTTGTAAATCAAACTACTAGTTAAAAGTAGGATAGTTTTATTTTTACAAAGAATTCGACATTATTCTGTTTAGTTGCAATTATTATTTATATATTTTTTTAAGTTAACAGATATGGTGTCATGACAAGAACATAACATATTTTGATAATTTTATCTTATAGTATTGGCGTACAGTCCACGCCACGTAAGGATGTGACCAATAAGAGAACGCCAAAAAACTCTCCATTTAGTTAACATTACCCCACTTCCTAGTGACCTTGAGCGCTTGAGCGTCTATTGGTGCGTGACTCGATTTCGATTAATCGCGAACATCCTTAGGTGGCACGGACTGTATTTTATAGAGAACAACATGGCCTTAAAAGTTTTAAATTTTTAATTACACATAAGTTGATTGATTTAGGTGGTACAAATTAATCACAATGAAACCATAATGTTTGAAAATAATAATATAAAACATCAGCTAGATAAGAATAAGAATATTGTGTACAAAAACTGCATAATCCTAGATTTCTGTCAGTAATTAAGTCGTCAACATTTTTAGATTGCATGTAACCATACTGTATTTTACTGAACAAAATATTTTTCTGCTGAACTTGCATTTTTTTTCAAAATGAATTACCAAGAAAATTTTTTTTGATAACAAACACTAGCTTTCAAAAGCAAAAAAAAAAAAAAAAAAAAAAAAAAAAGAAGAAGAAGAAGAAAGCATTGGTTGTGGAGACTTTTAATCTTAAAATTTTGTTGTAACTTTTTGATCACCGTAAAGGACCAAAAAATATGCTAGTCATAAAATAGAATTTTGAATTACACATGTAATTTCATGATATGAATAATCTTTTATGTCATGGTACAAGTCCATGCAATATACTTGGATAGACTTTTAATTGCAACTAAACACCACAGAGTGCAAAATGTTTTCACTTATATAACATCGATTTGAACAGTCAGCATCATAAACATTAACTATACATAATTAGTATCACACAGTGAAAGGGGCAGAAAGTAGTTACTTTCATAAGAATTAAGTTACTATAATTTTAAAATAATTGTCTCATTATAGAAATGCTACATAATATATTAGACACCAATATATATCGACACATTGAGGCCATCAAAAGCTGTTATATTTTATTTTACTCATTATATATACTTACTTGTCTGCGATTCATTAATAAATTAATGCTATTTCACTTTTACACTTTTTAACTACTAACTATAACATCAATCACAAATATATTTGATAAAACTAAATAATGCATTCATTCAGGGGGAAAAAAGTAACGTATATTAGAACATATAAAAAATAAAATGGAACAACAGGATTTTGTTTAACAAATACAAATATACGTAGAAAAATTAAAATATATGAATATTATAAAAACCTAAAAGGCCTACATGATATTATATTTCCCACTTCCATTTTATAGTATAACCAAAAATATCTGCTCATTCAGGAGGTAAATTTTAAATCATGAGCATGTTTATTGAAAAAGTAATTGTGTGGTAAGAAAAATTTGCGGCATTTGAAAATAAAATAAAATTTATAATAATAATAATTCCATTTGTTTCAAAACAGGAAATTACAATATTTTTTTTTCTTGAACTTCTCTTAGCAGTACTTTATTATGATAAAGGGGTTGATTTCAGTTAGGCCTCTTAAATTTTTAGAAGCTAAAAGTCATGAAAATTTGTAATATTTTGATTTATTATTTGAATGCCTTTTAACTTCTAATCGAAGGAACTGATGTGCTAGTATTTACAAATATACATTTTTAATAATGTGATGTTTATATTTTATGATATTATGTTGATTTTTCCCCCCATAATCTTGAAATAATAAATATTTGACAAATATTTGAAACAATAAAAAGTTCAAAAATAACAAGCCTACACCACAACAGAATATATTTTATATATTTTTTTGCTTTTCCTGTTGTGTTCCCATACTATACCATAGTCCCATCAAGACATTGACTTATTGATGTTTTCAATGGAAACATGCCCTAAATACACAGCCTGGCATTCACCCTGACAGCCTAGAGAAACTGTAGAAACGTCTCTCAAATGCTGTGTGTATCGTTGTGGAATGCATGTTAATACATATGCATTGTGCAACATGTTGAGTGCTCTCACAATTCAATGTATGCACACAGCAGTAGCTCCAACCTGTGCTCACTCAGTGGGGAGCACTAGTGTTGAGTAGCTGCCATAATCATTTAATCATATCAATATTTCATAGAAGGAAACTTCGTAGTCTTTCCTTCAAACTGCAGTATATATCTTTTAGTTAACATAATAGGAAAGTAAAAAATTATAAACCAACAAAAGAACTTCATCATTACAAAAAATTACAAATACACAAATAAAAGCACATAGCCATGGAATGATGCAAATTGAATGATACTAAAGACCACATTAAAAAAAAATGGTGTGATATGATTATTTTACTATATATTTTGATTAGCCCACAATGATTGTTATTTATCATTATTTGTCAAATGTGTTATCATTGCATAAAAATATATATTAATATTAAGTCCTACAGGTATATTTAAACATAGTGGCCTATGTTCTTACAAGATGTACAATATTTTCAGTGTGCAGGCTCGGACTGGCCATAAGAGCAAGTCCGCAATTGCGGACGTGGCCCCCCCTGTTTGGAGGCCCCTAAGGCCCCAAAAAGGGGCGTAAATAGGGTGTTTCGCCCCCTTTGTGGCCCCTAAAGAGGATGTTACACCCCTTTTGTGGACGAGGCCCCTTGATTGCCAGTCCGACCCTGTCAGTGTGCAATAAACATAATTATCATTTGTAATTGTTTTTCTTGTTTAAGCAATAACATAACTGATACAATTTGTATGTATATATGTATACCTATTATATGTTTGTATGATTAAAGAAATGAATAAAGAATTTTGAATTTGTGATTGCATGCAATTCTCATCCATTAAAAAATCTCTTACTCTTACTCTTACTCTTTTTTTTTTTTTTTTTTTTTTTTTTCCCCTATGCATTAAAATTTATTGCACAATGAAAATATTGCATCATGTAAACACACTATAACATATATTGCTACAAATAAATATTAGATTTGTGTGACAAAGTAATAAATTTTTCCCAAGCTTTCCTGATACATCAAGAGATCATACATTATATCAATATATTATATGCACATATTTTTAGTTATATTTATTTTATTGTGAAGAAGACTAGTAAACTCAAAATAGAATACCTTAACCTGATAGAAAATAAATTACTCTGTATGTCCGCCGCGATTTACAAAGTCACCAACAATAATAAAAACAAAATAATAACAAAATATTTGGCATATAGAGGGTTAAGGAGAAAATTGGAACAACCATATAAATGCAGAGTTGATTTCGAGGTGTCATAAAAAAGAGGGGGAGAGAGGATTATTATAGCACTTGTACATAATTTTGAGTCTTTTTAAATAAAATTTAGTATAAAAATTGTTAAGAGAACATCATATTATTATGCACAAAAAAAAAATAGTTACACATAATTTTATATTATAATCAAAGTTCTTTTTTATACGAGTTTCTTTAACATTATTATGTTTATGAAATAAGTGAACCGTGCATCATGAGTGATAAAAAATAAGTGCTTGTTTAATATATGATATTTCAGTCATTATTTAACATTCAATTTAATATGTATAGATTTGATATCATTTTTTAGATTTATTTTAATATTATTGTTGTTTTTTTGTTTTTTTAATGTGAAATGAGTTATTTTGACACAGCAACATATTGTTTTATTTTATATATTTAAAGTTCTATAGTATAGAGGCCTAGATAAGATTCTATTATTATTATCATCATTATTTTTATGAGGATATTATGTTTGAAAAAGAGAAATAGTAAGGGTCACTGAACACATAGAGATTTAGAGGAGGGATGCAAGGATGGAGTGGCTTTTTATGATTTCATGAAAGTATTATGAAGGCCTATTTTTTTTTCTTATTATTATTATTATTACTCCCATTTCTATATAATATTAAGCAGCACTGTGGTAGCATGCAGCTCTAATAAGATGATGAAGTCTGAATTTATTTATAACTGCTCTATAAATTTTAGTATCACTATAATACATTTATGTTAATGTGTCCTACTTAATAGCTTATTTTAATAGCAAATAAATTTGCAATATTTATAATTTATTATTTTGGCAGTTTGCCATTCATCACAGGAATGATGAGCTCATCCATGTTGGGTAGAACAAACACTTTCTGAAACTCGATGCATAATTTGTTTTCAATCCAGTCTGTGACTTGGGATAAAGTCACCAGACGTTCACCAAGTTTGGCTTTAGCTGCAAGACGTAATTCAGGATTGCCTCGGAAGCCATACCTGACAAAATAATAATAATAATACAAATTCAGTTATTGTGTTTAATTATAAATAATAATATTTGAATATATAAATGCCAATGATTCACTATATATTTACCTCACTGCATCATTTGTCAAAAACGAAATTTTAAAGTATAAATGCAGTTATGATATTATCATTAAAAAAAAAAAGTTTTAGTATTATGTTTGTTTTCGTTTTCGTTTTTTTTTTTTTTTTTTTTTTTTTTTTTTTTTTTTTTTTTTTTCCCCTCCAATGTTTAACATTTTATTGCATTTATGTGCATATATATTTTTCAATGTGTCCTTATAATCATCCAGACCCCCATCATATAATCACTATAATTCATAGACCCTATTTCCTTGCCCCCAATATATGGAATTTCTTATAAAATGTGCATGATTGTCACTTTTTTGTGGTTTGGAACACACAAAAAAAGGGGGGGGGTTAAGAACATCATTAAGGTCTTCACATTAAAACTCTGGTTCTTGACATGAGTACATCAGTGAGGAAACAGTTAAATTTAAGAAAGTAAGTAAAATACAGTTTGTTAAAGAAAAAATATATATATATTAGACAAATATTCCAATATAAGCAAATATTACTAATTTGTTACATGTTTAATACATATACATTACATAAACCATTTTGCAAATCAAAGGATGGAAAATAGTTTAATCATTAATAACCAATGTATAATTAATTAAGAAAGGTTAAACCATTTTGATTTGAATATGTAATCAAAGAAAGGATAGAAGAAATAAAACCAACAAGCGCCTTATTACCATGATGAGGTCCATAGTTTGGTGAAAGTCTTGATGGCACAAGCTACACAATTTACAAGTTTACTCAGACGTTTCTCGGGCAACAGCCCTCTTCTTCAATTAGGTTTTCTCCTATCCGTTCTTTAATTACACATAATAATAATAATAACTTAAGCGTTTTAAAGAGAGGGGTATTTAAAAAAAAAAGAGTAGGTATAACTGTATGTGTAATTTAATAGATTTTTTTTAATGACTTAAAATTTAATTATTACCAATAAAATATTAGGATATGGAATTAATTGAAAGCTCTAGGCTGTGAAATAAAAAATGGATGGGTTATTTTCTATTTAAATGCTACCTTTATTATCAATAAGTTGAGTTGCAGATGTGTTTAATCTCCCACCCAGTTTCAAAATGTTATTATCTTGATTAATATTAGATCTTTATACTAAATATATGTATATATATATATAAACATTAATAGTAATACATTTTCAAAAAATAATGTTTAGAATATCTTCAGTGCATTAACCCAACCCCAAGTGGTAGAGATACAGCAGAAGCTCATACCCTGTTGTATCTCTATTCCGAGAAGGTTGGCAACAATTTGAACATTCATTAGTACTGGTCACCCACTACACACACACTCACGGAGCTGCACCATTATATACTAGTAGTACATTAGTAGTGTTGATAATATACATTCATAGCATTCAAAAATACACCATCCTTTGTCTATTTTGCGGCCTAGATTTTGCAGTTTATAATTTTGTTTCCCTTAATTAAAGATTTTTGGGTAATATAATTTTTCATACGACATGCTAAAATGATTGAACTATTTTTCTTCCATTTATTTGCACTTTATATGAACTAAAATGTTCAATAGTTTTTTTCTATTAATCTACAATTACATAAATCATAATAACTATATAAAAAATGAAATAGTCAAGAGATATTACTCACCAAAATCTATCAGAGGGTGGTGGAGGAATATTGAGAGCTACAACCCCCACCAAGCCTTTCAGCTCTACCTTCACCATCACTTTGGTGTTGGACATTTCTTCCATAGCTCTACGGATGTAACGTATCTCAGATGCCTAAATAAAACAATTAATAATTAATAAAATTAAAAAAAAATAATAATAATAATAAATAAATAAAAAACTAACAGGTCGACTAGTCTTATACATATTTGATATTAAGAAATATACATGTAAAAATATGCAACTTCATTGTAAATTAATGATCAATTGGATAAGTTTTGATATCCTTTACTACATTCCAAAACAAACTGTTGTGTTATGTGATTGCTAGTTAACATCGATCGATTTAAGATCAATTTAAGAATTAAGACAATTATTGTTGTCATCTTTATTTCAGAACAACTATATTGCATGATAAAATTCAAGTTTACTGGTTTATTATTACCTGTTGGAAGTATTTTGATGTTGTGATTTTTGTTGCCATACGAAACAACATCTTCCCCATACTTCCTCCCGATGTGCCAGGATTTGAGCTAAAAGTACAGGATAAGTTTTTTTTTTTATGTGTACAAATATAAATCAACACTCTTTTAACTTACCTGTCATCTGCTGAAGCTTCTTGAGTATCTTCATCAGAAGAAGATTCTGCCGTGTCCTCCAAATCACTGTCAAACATGGGAGAGCGGCTGAAAACACAAAAGTATGGCATGCAGTTTAGAGGTAATAATCATATAATCTACATTTAATAGTAATGTAATTATATTTTAAATTAAAGAAGGAAGAAGAAAAAAACATTGCAGCTAGGATGAGTATTAAAGAAAAGGATAGAAATACCAGCAAGGGCCTTATTATACGGCCTTGTTCTATGGAGAGGCTAAGGTCTCTTGCGGCAGAGAATTGTAGTTATAATGTTTGTATAACCAAGAGTTTTTGTCATCGTAATGAAAATTAGATTGAAAATGTCACTGGGATAGCAAAAGCTCAGTAAAAACATTATAACACTGTGACACAAGAGACCTCGACCTCTTCATTGAACTTCGACTGTCGTAAGGCCCTCCTTGGTATTTCTATCATTTTCTTTAATTTTTTTTATTTCTTTTCTTTTAGTGATGTACATATTTCTAGAACTGATTTTAATGATTATTTAGTATTTTCTAATAGAAAAAGGAAAGGAACAAAAATATAGACTGGAAATTTTTTGGGAAAAGGAAAAAGAGGGTAAGAATGGGGGGTTATAATTTATTTTCTCACACACACAAGGCATTCCTGTCATATAATGCTCATGCTCATCTTCATTCCCCAACTTTTGCCAATCTATATGTTTTTATTTTCCTATCAAATATTTTTTAGGAGTCAATTATCACATTGTAGATTTTTTCTTAATAATTATTTACTATAATATTTTTGTTCTCCGATTAACTAACATTTTTTTACTATCCTCTCTACCCCCTAAATTTAAAACAAAATTTATTACTTATAACTTTGACATATTATAGTATTATTAGTGTATCATAAAAATTAAATAAATAAAGTTGTTGTTTTTATGTTTTTTATGTTTTTTTTTTTTTTTTTTTTTTTTTTTTTTGCTGCACATAAAGTTACAATGATTATACAACATTTTTAATTTTTTGTTTATTTGTGCAAATGTAAATAGAAAATGTGTATGCATAGTACCTGATATTTTTGGTATGTGTTGGTGATGGTAATGCTAATGATGGTGCATCTCTATTTGAACTGGAGCTGCTCTCAACACTATCTGCTTTGGTTAGTTTTACAAGATTAAGTTTGGTCTCGACAGAAATGCTTGCGCTGCCTTCATAGCTAATATCTAAATCTACCCACAAGCCACGTTCATCCATATGTGGTGATGACGTACGATGTACCACTGGCAATGCCACTCCAAGGTCAAGCTCTGACACAGTTAACTCTTCCATGAAAGTCGGCAGCTGGATAAAAAAAAAAAAATCAATCAATCACATTTATTATGCTAATATATTTATACTTTATGTACATAATCTCTAATACAAGCTGAGTATTATCATAACATCTGGCAAATTCAATTAGTATCCAATGGTGAAAAAAATATAACAAATAAAAAATAACAATAATACAACAAATAAGATGATAATCAAACATGATAATTAAAGTAAAAAACAAAAACATTTTGAATGACACATAAAATATAGGCCTATAATTAAATTAGCACATAAAAACCATGTTGGCTAAGATATTCTATCAAATAAAAGAATAGGGAAACCAACAAGCGCCTTACCACAATGTAGTCTGTATGTAGATGAAGATCTTTATGGCACAATTAAAACAAATATTTACATCTATTATGATGTTTGGAGGACAGCAGCCTTCTTCTTCAGTTGCTTGCAGTCAGTGTAATCACAGCGTAGATTACACTGCATATTGCATTGCGGTGATACACTTATTGATTTCCCTATTTGTTCTTTTGATAAAATAATAAAAACAAAAATAAAGATTCTTATTTTTATTTACCTTGATTGTGCTGAGTTTTCGTTGGATTCTATCTCTAATCCATTCACTCCACTGAGGATCTCTGACTACATCAAATAATACTCGACTAAGCAGAGCATTAAACCACGCTGTATCAGGAGGGGGAAGTAAACCTAAAGGACCATCTTCTTTCTCTTCTTCCTCTACTTCAAGTTTACCTTTCACTGGACTGCCTGGAGCACTGCTGTGTCGAGATGATTGTTCTACTGGCTGCAAAGTAAATCACATATTATTTCTCCAGTGTAAAATATAATTTAAAAATAGTATTCTTATTAAAAAAAAAAAAAAAAAAAAAAAGTTCGGAGGTGTTTTTGACATTGTAAAGCAAACACCATGGTATATATAAAGTCAAAATATCAGAAAGTGTTAGTGGTAAAACTGGCAACCTTTACAAACCTAAATATTATTTCATTTACTGCTCATGATGTAACATTTAAATAATAGACCTAATAATAATAATCTGTGATTTTTTTAGTGCTGCCTGTTACGTATCAAATATTATAAAAATAAAATCACTTAATTGAAAGGCACTTTCTAAGTTTATTAATTTTTACATTAATATACAACTCAAGTGTAATAGCAGTGCAAAATGAAAGCTGCTTGTGGTATTTAAATGAAAAAGCTTCCAAAATTATGAATTTTAATGAAACAATGAATGATATGCCAGTACCAACACCTTGTATTATATTATTTAAACAAACTCCAAAGTTACAGTATATACATTACACAAAAACTTTCACATCAATGGAAGGAAATGGGACAAAGAGACTTTACAAGAAGAAGAAAAACATGTTGAAATAAACAAAGCATAAAGACCATAAGCAAGAAAATTATAAAAGTAGGAAAAAAAGTTTATATATATACAAACCCCCACACATATGATTAAGAAAATAAAAAAAAATTAAAAAGACAAACTTGTATGTGGGGTTGAGATTTACTGCGTAGACGAGAGGAAAGTTTTGGGGCCCAACGTTTGTGCACCTGCTGCAAGAAGCGGCTGATGTGTCTATGCAATTCCACCTCTGGTGAGGCTATCACAAGTGGAGCTTCTGATGTGGGAGTGGGAGTGGCAGACACCTCAGCATTCTCAGCATTCTCTTGAGAGGGTGTTACAGGTTCCTCAGGTTCAGGGGAGTGCTCAACTTTAGTAGCAGCAACCAGACGTCTCAACCTTTTGCAACATGCAGTAACAAACACAACTTATATTCTAGTATGGTGCATCAAATCAAATACATACTTAAGCTTGCAATATAATATTTTAAAATAACCACTTACCAATCATCTTTTTCCCTGTCAGTGCGAGCAAATAAATAAAGTTGATTTTGCTCTACCATACTGCTAGTTACCAAGTAAAAAGCATCATCCTCACTGTTTTCTTCTTCTCCTCTTACACTAATATCTTCTCCTTCTCCCTCACCTTCTTCTTCATCTTCAATCACATCTTTAAATGTCTCAGGTACTGAGATACCCACTCGAGAATTCTGCTTAAGCTCAACACAAATAGGATATTTCTTGCTCCATAATCTGAAAACAATATTTATATCATAAAAACAATACAATGAAAATATTATAAGCTAAATAAATACCTTTTCCTTGCAAGACCGTCTGGTAAAAGTTTAATAGTACAGCCTGCGATATCAAATATTCGTTGATGGTAGAATGAGAGTCTAGGGGGAGGTTCATTCCACATCGCCCTTTTCCTAACTTTTTGTCTGGTTAGACAAATACGTAGGCAGGAGCCTTCAAGACGGAGATATACTGAGCGAGTCTGATTGATGTGGTATATTTCAGGGTCATAGTCATCTGATAATTCATTCATCCAACCCTAAATTCACATTAAAGCTCATTAGGTACAAATATATATGCAGGAATAATAAGAAATAAATTACATGTAACTAAAAAAAAAAAAAAAAAAAAAAAAAAAAAGCAAGTTCCCAAAAATTCAAAATTAACTTATAAAAAGATTTGATACCGAAAAACACATAATGAAAAATTGGTACATAATTGGAGATAGTGAGCATTAAGCTGACAAGGACAACTTAAATTAATACGGACAGTTAAAAAATATAGATATTTGATTAACAATATCCACTCATATTGATGAACTGCCCCAAGTGACATTACAACAAATGGATATAAAGTTAAAGTTTTGCTTTCAAAGTTACTTAAAAATGATTCTTAATGCATACTGCCTTATATAAGATGATGAACAGAAGCATAATGTACAAAACTGTCACATACACATACCTCATATCTTTGTAGTGGCTGATATTCTTTCACTGCAGGTACTTGCAGTATAGGCAATGCATTATAATCAGGAATGACAATGGGATCAAGAGCATTTGGACCTGGTTGTGTGATCCACTGATACACAGTGTGAACTGCATGCATCAAGAGAGCTCCGAGGACCATATCTCGTGCACTGCTTGGTATTGGTAACAATGCACACATTACAGGCCATATCAAAATAGCCTGCACTACACGTTGCATACATAGCTGCCTTATATGTCCCACGAAAGTCCTACACATAAAAGTAGGTAAGTTGAGAGGATTGTAGGCGACTTATATTTAAGTTTACAGCTTATATGTCACAGAAGGGAAAAACACAGTTTTTTTAAAAATACATACATTTCAATTTAAAAAATATTGTACCTCATTCATCATCGCCCCCTCCCCCCCCCCCCCCCCCCCCAACAGCACATACCATATATAAATAAATATTATGATGTTATACATCCCTTTCAGGATATGCCAACAACACTTCCCTTTAGCCTAATGCATACATCTCTAGCATCATCTACTCATAGTTCACTTTATACATTTCCAGTTATACCTAAAATTACATTCTTCTTTTTCAAATTTCTTTCATTCAGACAACTAGAACATGAAATTTTAGGCTTGCCCCTTCCTCTTCTCCCAACCCTTTAATATACTAGTCAACTGGATTCTTTCTATGAATCCTAACTATTGTAAGAACAGATAAATAAATACAAAGCAAATTTGGTAAGCATTTTACATTATATGAACAGAATTTAATTAATTATTGTCATCTAACTGTGTACATGTCTGTTAATAAGAGTCATGAAACCATCTCACCATTCAACTGCAAGCTGCTTGGATTTTGGTGCATGTGGTGCACTGGCTAGAGCTTCTTCATGCATTTCTATTGCTGATTCCACTTCTTCCTCATCTATCACTTCAAAATCTTCAGGAGATGCACACTCATTTTGTAATGCAGACATTGACACAGAGCCCTAAAATACAGAATACAGTGTAAGAATGTTGCTCTCACTAAATTATTTACCTGATATATTTCATACTTCAATACTTCCAGATTTCTTCTTACGCTGACGAAGTTCTGATAATTTTGGACGAATTCTATTTCTTAGGGTGGATTCTGCAGACTTAAAGAAACTTTTACGAGGAGAGGATGTTACAGCTATCTCTTCTGAACCACCAGGATCAGTAACCTGAAGTCAGTAAGTAAAAAATTGTATATGTACATGTAAATAACATATTTACTCAAAGAAGTTTAAATTATGATAGTAAAAGGGGAGAAATGGACGGGGGAAATGTAAGAATCATTTAACTTTACCTTCAGATATGGAAGCTCTAAAGTTACAGGCTCTGGCTCAGGTGTAGTGGTCTCGGGTGTACTTGGGACAGTACTACGATGACTTGGACTTTCATCTATCTTCTCTATCCCTGTACATTCTTCAGAATCACTAATACTAGAATCTTTACTGCTCACCTGTAAATAATAAATGTAAGTTATTATTATTTTTCAAATTATTATGAAATTTTGTACAGTAATAAAATCTACCAATTTTGGACGATCTTTTTTCTTTTCACTTTTCATCTCACTTATTTTCTCTTCAACTGTCTTTGTAATTTTTCCTTTAAGTTCATGTAATATTCTCCAAGTATCGCTTGCTGTAACCGAAAAATAGCATGTGCACTCCGTAAAGTACTAATCTTTGAAATAATATGTAGCTTGTGTTTAATTTGAAGAAAATCTACTGTTCGGAGTTTGATAGGTTTAATGAAGTGCATAATTGGGAGAAAAAACTACTATGGTATTTATAGAGTTTGATAAATGATAATGAGAATAATACAACAAATAAAATTCAGTGCTATAAAATTGTTTGGTAAAATCAAGCTTAATTTCCTTTTTATACTATTTATAAAGTAAACTTACAACCACTTTCATCTAAGCTTGATGATCTTCTTGTCATTTTTTGAAAATGTTCCTTTAGTGGGGAAGGGTCTCTAGAAGAATTTACATTGTGAGGTGTGCTGCAGCGACTACGTGTTAGAGGTGATGAACCCAAATCTTCTGGGACATCTAAAAATTTGTATACAAATTTAACATTACAGAAAAAAAAAATTCTAAAATCTGCAGACAGAACTTCTGAAAATTTGTTTACAGTATATTATCTAGATAACACAAAAGCAGTACATATTTTTAAAGGTCTACATAAGGGTTAATACTATTAGCTATAATTAATATACATAATATGGTCTTCTAAAAGGAATAATTATAAAAACCAACAACGATGTCTCGAAATACGTATTCATATTTACCTGGCAGCTCTTCTGGTTCCTCAGGGCTGGGGTAAAGTTCTTCTAACTCTTCATCCTCTGCATTAAAACGAAATGTGAATGAAGGCACGGATGTAGTGATTGGTTTGCCTGTTAAATATAAAATACAGTATTATTATAATTATCTATCTCTCACTTTTTTAATTTCTACATTACGGTTAGTTTAAATTTCAGGTAAAAACTGAAAGATATTAAACATACCTTTAAGCATGCCTAATGTTATTTTAGAACCACCAGAACCAGTTTTCTTGCTACCACTCATTTTTACGTTGTTTTATTATTATTTCTTTATGTTATGATAGCAGGGATTAGTCAGATAAGCGCAATGTAAAGAGATACAAGAGATAAATTATTAGGTATTATGCTCTGATAATATAGCTGCGTGTACTTGGTGTTAGTATGTTAAGAGGTGTTCGTCCCAAAACCACGTTCTGGAAGCAAAGGTTGAACATAGCCAAATTTACAAGAAACACAGAAATTTGATATGCGAAAATAGATATCAAATTATATAAAAAGAGATGCAAAAAATATAAGAAAAACCACATAAAATGTTACTAACCTTGAGCGCGCTGAGACTGAGAAGTAACTTTTTTATCCATTACAATAAAAAGGCAGTTATTGTGCTGTTGAAATTTATAGTAAATAATTGAAATTAAGTATGAAATCTTTGTAATTTTACTGATTTTTAACAAAATTACGTGTTGTCATGTCATGATCAGCTGTTTTTGACAGTGATGAAATTGGGCGAAATGCCAGCGAATTTGCTAGCGATTTTTGTACAATGAGGCAATTAAAATATTAAAAATTTCACACCTAAATAGTTAGTACACTAAAATGTATTAACATAAACAATTTGCACCATCGACCATCGTTGTTGCACTGCATACAGGTGCGCAGTGCACGTCAATCTGCTGCTCTGCTTGCTCGATCCAAAAATAGCAAAAATAACTGGAAACAATCGAGCATCGCGCTAGCATATGACTCATGTAAACAACATTCCGCGGCAACAAAAGTCAAGTCTATCACTCTTTCGATATACGAACTTTGCAGTCAATTTTGGTAAGATTAACCATAAATTTGAAGAAAATATAAACATTTTATATACGCGGTATATGCGTGAGATATTCAGTGATATAATTGTGCCCTTTGTGTCCATATACAGTACATACATATTTGCAAACTGCATGCATGTATGTACCGCAAGGAAATGAAAAACCTGCACAACTATAGACTGAAAAGCATTACTAAAATTGCAGGTTATTCAATTCATGTCGGTACATATGTATGTATGTATGTGTAAATTTGCGTCGTCTCTTGTATGGATAATAAATCATGTTTTTTGTTTTTGTTAGAAACTATCATACAAAAAAAAAAAAAAAAAAAAAAAAAAAGGCAAACACACAACATATGTGCATTATTACTATTATGAGCTTATAGTTTCCCTCAGCCATCACGCCATCACATTGTGAATGTAAAAGCTAGCACATGTACAATATACTTTCAACACTTGGGCTCTCTGTGGTCAACCACTAAAGCAGTATCGGACTCAAGCTACGTACCCCACTTTCTTATATCGTGTGGCAAACTATGCACACCCTACATTAACCTGACTTTGAACAAGTCAAGCAAGCAGTGCTAGGCTGGGATTTAATCCTAACTTGTACACATGACAGGCTGGCTGGCACGAGCTTAATTCTGGAACAATGTATTTCTGCATCATACTTTTCCTTGACATATGGCATATATAGCTGGAGCAAGTATGCAGGCAAGCTCATCATTTTAGCGATTCACTGCCTATATGAGAGACACTATGCAACACTACACCCACAAAGCATATGTGCGTTCAAACCCAGGTTATCCTATTTCCTACGACTAGCCGCAGGGTCACAACTCACAACCCAGTAGCAGAGCAACAAAGAGGGAACCTCAAGATGATCCAGAGGCTCAGTAGAGTAGACGTAACCCTCCACGACAGTGGGATACAAGGAAAGCACAGGATAAGCTACAGGCGTTTACCCATCCAAGTATTGACTAGGTGCAACATTGCTTCGCCTCTGAGATTGAATAACACTCAACCTATAAGCAATGTGACAATCCCACTCATATTATTCCCATATTATTGGAAATACCTTTAACTTTTTAGGTCCTTATTTATTTTATTCCAGCAACTGCATTGCTAACAACATGACAAATATACAATAAATCATTCACAGGTCAATTTCAAAGTGAAGATAACACAATATCTCTCTGACATATATGTACGTAATTCTGGTCATATATTTGTATTCATATTGTTAAATGCATTAATAATTGGTTTACTGTGCAATTTTTCCTGGCTTGACAGGCTTTAAGCAATATATTCTGTACAGAAGGGCAATAAGGGTGAGAAGAATTGAATAGAAATTTTTTGAAATCAAATTACATTGCTTAAAAGTATCACGAACTAAAGATACAAGTTTTAGGAACAAGTACTGATGTGGGAAAATATTTATTCTCAGTAGAACTGCCTGATGGTTGAAATGGGTTTGATGGATATGAAAGTAACTAACAGGATATTATTTTGAACAAATTAGGAGAAACACTATAGTATAATTTTATGAAATTTTGTTTTTAAGGTTAAAAGCGACCATCGTACTGAACTACATTTTCCGCTATTTATAGACATATTACTTTTTTTGTTTTTGTTTTGACCCAGTTTTAGCCTCACAGTTTTCTAGTGTTTGTTTTCCTTTTTTTTTTTTTTTTTTTTTCCTTTTTTTTTCCCCTTTTTTTCTCTCTCTCTCTCTCTCTCTCTCTCTCTCTCTCTCTCTCTCTCTCTCTCTCTCTCTCTCTCTCTCTCTCTCTCTCTCTCTCTCTCTCTCTCTCTCTCTTGCCATATTGTGCTACACCAATCCATTCAAGACATTGTCTTGTCAACAGGCAAGGACTTTTCAATAAATGGAAATTGCACACACTGACCAGCCACAGCCTTAATGTATGCATACAAACCAATATTCGCCATGGCAGCCTAGAGAAACCATGCAAACCTCTAGGCAGGCTGGTCAGTGCAATCAAATCAATCATGCACCTCCCTAATGCTGCACCTTCATCATGGAATGCATGTAAACATGCATCGTGCAACATGTTGTGCTCTCACACTTCATGTACGCACCCAGCAGTGGCTCAAACCTGTACTCAGTGAGGAGTACAGAGTTACGAGTCAGCTGCCTTCACCACTCGGCCATACCAGCTTACTATGAGGATATACATTTTTTATATATAAAAATATCAAATGTGTGATTGACCATCCCTAGCTGCTTGACAAAAATATAACTGATGCCATACATCAACCATGATAAAAAATTATAATAATAACACACATACTGCAAGCTTTCATTTGCAATAATGTTTCCATTGTTTTCATTGACTCAATGAAGCCTCAAACTAAAGCTCACAATATTTATAAATAAATTTGTGCAGATATCTAAGCATTCCGTGTGTTTTAATTATTTATTAATTTTGCATTCATAAATCTTTGAAGTGCCTTATCAGACAATATTTCAACTCTGTCTATAATTGGTATTAAAAACCAATTACTAAGGAAGTAATATGACTAATGCAATAATATATTATGGTGTTCCAGCCTTGGATGAAACCAGCTTCAGAATGGGAGTTCAAAGTGAAAGTGGTCTCATTCCTGCCCGATTTCTTACATTGATTTCTCACCTTGTCATTCTTATTGTCGCCATCTCTTCTCGTGTAAGTTTTTCCATCATGTAGTACTGAATCAAATGAATAGAGAATGTCATAAGTTTTTGCGTCAACTAGTTGTATATGCCATCTTATGCCATCTAAAGGGTATATTTTTTTTTATTATTATAGTTTTTTTTTTACTTTACAGGAAGAAAATGTATTAGCAAGCATGCCGATGGACTATACTTCTGAACAATTTCAAGTCACGGATACCCAGTAAGTATATAACTACTTTATAGTCACATGCCGTGGTTCAAATTAAGATGTGTAGATTACATCTCCAATATATATCATATTCATTTAGAGTTCATCTGCTTGCATGGTATCTCTTAATATTAGTATTTTCTTTGTCTTCTATGTATATCAGGAAAAAACTATCGCGGTTGGTATTAATAAGTTTAAAAATATTTAGAAAATAATTGGTAGAGATTAGAGCACGTTAAATTGAAAATTTATAAAACGGGAAGATTCTCTAATTTATATACTAAATTGGGACTAGGAACCAAATATTCTAGCTTGAGCTATAGTTAAAAATAGATGAAATAAAATATGATATGCCTAGCATCTCACGTTCTTCTAGTGTGTGAACATGAGATGCTAGGCATGTCGTATTTTAATATGACACTGTACCCTAATCCCTTTAACATATATTTTTAACTAGAATATTTGGTCCCTAGTCCCAATTTACTATATTAATTAGAGAATCTTAACGCTTTATTAATTTTCAAGTTAACGTGCTCTAATCTCTACCAACTATTTTCTAAATAATTTTCTTTGTCTTCTCACCTTTTTTTTTTTTTTTTTTTTTAAATTTTATATAACAGTATATCGAGGGTGCTCCGCTATAATGTCCTAAGTCCACTTGACCTTGAAAAATAAAAAATCGTCGGATCAACCCCAAATTTTGGATTTATCCATTTCAGGTCATTTGCAGCAAAAAATATTTTTCAAGGTCAAATGGACTTAGGACATTATAGCGGAGCACCCTCGATATATGTATATAACTATAATATAATGCAATATGACTTTGTCCTCACAGATGTATCAGTATAGACTATAGTCAGCCTATCTATTTTTATTTTTATTTATACATCTAATTTTAGCAAACAAGTATCTAACAATATATTTGTTATTATTTCTTTATATTCCAAGACTGTCAAATGTTTATGTTATAGGTTTGCGATTGGACTTGGTACTGCTTTGGCTCTCATTGGAATTGAGATGTTTGGTTTTCTGTCTGGAATCTCCATGTTCATGACATCAGTTGGAGCTATTTGTATCCTTTTTACTTTAACTTCCACATAAAAAATTATATAATTAGCTTTTAATAATTGTGTTTGGTAGTTGGTCTCTCTCTCTCTCTCTCTCTCTCTCTCTCTCTCTCTCTCTCTCTCTCTCTCTCTCTCTCTCTCTCTCTCTCTCTCTCTCTCTCTCTCTCTCTCTCTCTCTCTCTCTCTCTCTCTCTCTCTCTCTCTCTCTCTCTCTCTCTCATCTGGAAAATTATTTCTTAACACTTACGTCAGCAACTTTGTGTCATGGAGTTGGTTCTGTGCTGCTTTCCCTAGCAGTTCTGGACTCCTGGGACAGCAACATATTCTGGTGGATCTTTGCAGTGTGCAGTGTGTTCCCTGCTTCCGTGGAGTTGGCTGTCACTATACTGCAGCTTATACTGCAAAGAAGATAATTTTATGTTTGAATAATGATATGAATAAGTTTTACTAGTCCTATAGAAATTTTAGAAATGTTATAATAAAATTCTTTTTTTATTTAAAATTGTGTGTGCTATCTCAATTTTTGATATAACTTGAATGTTCAGTATTGTAAATGTATAGTCTTTTGTCCAATCTTTTAGTAATAAATTAATTTCTAATTTTAATTAGTTTTTAATATATTAATTTGTAAATATATACCAATACTTTGTTTTAAAAATTATATTCTTTTACTCATGTAAATAAAAAAGGTTGTACTAAACCTTTTAATTTGATTATTGTGTTACTATATCTACGAGCTCACTTTTTTGTAGTGCCTTTTTCCAACTGTTCATCACAATAAATATGTGTGCATAAATAATGTTATCATTTTGTATTCCATACTCCTTTAAAATAAAATAGACTTATATTAATTTAATTATTATTGATTTTTCAGTCATTAAAATTATTGTTTTAATAGTTTGAAAGAAAAGTGTAGAGGAAACTATCAACGGCTTTTCCATATATAGTGAAGAGTGTCTCATGGTTCAACAAAAATCTTGATAGCCACAGAGATAAAAAAAACTAACATGCGTACATTGGAATGCTTTTGTCACTAAACTCCAAGAGAAAATGGAGAAATGTGAGCCTTCTTCAGTCCTTACAGACTTGGAGAGAAACTATAAGACTGAGATATACATATGCAATGTACATACGTTAGCTGTTGCTGTTTTTTATCTCTGCGCTAGTAAGATTTTTTTCTAACTAAGGGACACACTTCACCATAGTAAGGCTCTTGCTAGTTTCCTCGCCTTTATATATCCCTTTCTTTTATACTATCAACCTAACTGTGATGGTTAATTTTTCTTAATTTTGCATTTATTGTTTTAATAGCAATATTATTTTGTTTCTTCTAGTACTCTTTGAAATATTTTCACAGATCTATAATTTACTTACTCTTTTTTTACTTTACATCATATATAACTTGTAAAATTATATATATGAGTCGCCGCAGCTCAAAACCATATGTACGAGTTGTCAAATTTTTCAGGAGAGCAAAAAGTAATAATAAAAGTTCTTGTAGTTTTTTTTTTTTTTTTTTTTTTAGTTTTTTTAGCAGTCAATCTTTTTCAGGGGAACATAGAAAGTATCATAATGTAAGTTTCATAACAATGGGTACATTTTAGGTATATTTTAAACTTAGTTCAAAGGGTATAGAAAAAGAAGAATTTGTCTGGTTTTATTTGCTCTATATAAACCCTAAGCTGAGCAACGAGCAACGTCAAAAAAAAAAAGAAGAAGAAGAAGAATGATTTAAAAATCTAATAAATAAATATAAAAAGTTTTTCCAAAATGTAGAGGTGACCTTGTGTAGGTGACCTTGATTTTATCCTACCTGGAAAATTTGTCACTTTCTGACCCTGAAAACTCTTGATTTTAGTTTAAACGAACCAAAATAAATAACACCATGTGTTATTGTTGTTGTAGTAACACACACACATGCGGGTTTGTGTACAAATTACTGTATTTTTAGCAATTAATTGAATGCTAATTTTAAATCATTTTTCATCTTAACTGTCTGTTATATATCAACTTTCTTTATCACAACTTACATGATTTTGGGCTCCAAATACCAAATCTGTGTAAGGTCGGACCAGGAGTGTTTCCGTTTTAACGGTCGTCGCACATATGATGGCAGAGGTGTCATCATGTGAGTACGAGACTTTTTACAATCGGTCACCCATCCAAGTATTGACGACGCTTGACGTTGCTTAACTTTGGTGATCTCACGGGAACCGGGTCAGGTACGCTTCAAAAAAAAACGTACAAATCAACACTTTGATGACTGGAACTCAAAATTAAGGCTTGGACCCTGATAAATGAAAACATTATATTTTTTGTGTAGAAACCGTTGAAAAACTCTTATATAAATTTTAATTTAGAAAAAAAAAAAGTGACATCTTGGTTTTTGATGATATATATAGTTTTACTCAAACTCGTTTTAATTAAAAAATTTAAAAATACTCTATTTTGCGAGCTTATAATATATGTTTACCGTGATAAATCAACATTCAACACAAGTCATGCGTATTATTATTATTTTTTTTTGTGACAATTATCTTTTAATGTTGACTTTTTAATTCACACAACCCTAAATATTTAGATTCAAATAAAAATGGATATTTATTTCAAAAACACGCACGTAAACACAATAAAGTATGCATAATAATTATGCAGTTTTACAGCGTGCGATGTTTGAGTAGCGCCTGCAAGATATGTAGGCTATGCAACTTGTTTTACAGGCATGCATTGAGCGTGCATAAACCTGAGGCGTTTTACGCTATTATTTATATATTGAAAATAAAAATGATAATAAATAAACAAAATAGATTAAAGTAAAAGAAAAGATTGAAATAATCAAGTCATATCGTTTATAATATTTCCTAAATATATAAATGTTATACAGCACAAATAAAAAATCCTGACTGTCCGTAGTCGTGATGATTAGATTACACATCAGATATGTGATAAAATAATTTAGCAAATAAGATAGAAGCTATTTTGTCATACAGAAAAATGAAGACGTCTACGATTTTGCTCATCTGTGCAATTACTTTCTTAAGTGTAGCCGCGATACAGGTATATATTCTGTTATTTAGTTCTCTAAGAAAGCTGTATAATAGTAAAAAATAAAATAAAAGTGATTTTTTCTCAAAACTGGCTCTGCAACATATAGTATGTGTATACAATGTGTTTACTGTTTAGTATGTGTTATAATAATTATAGTCATATATCTACAATAACTTACTTTACACCTTGTATAACGAGCTATTTGCACTCAATGTGGTCGGACTAAACCATGAAATCACTCAAAAATAATAATAATAAATAATAATAATATTATTATTAAAATATTATTAATTATAATTGTCCGTTTGACCAATGTTCAAAATAAAAATCTGTCATTTAAAACTTTAGCCTTCAGCTCGCAGCACAATTAAAGTTCAAATTAAGTCATAATTTCTTATTGATCATGTAACTTATTACATTAATTTAATTTTCAATCAGCAAGTTTAAGAATTTTGAAGTTTATACAGTAATATCATCGCAGTGTGTCATTTTTTTATTATTATTAAAATATGTATTGCCGTAACGCGCAGTTTATTCGAGCAATAAGTGTCTGTGTTTGAGAATTTTTGTGTTTCAAAATATTTTCACTATAGCGCCTAATGATTTAGTTTTAAAACTAAATTGAATTTAAGCTCGTTTTAAATATAAAGCCACCTGTAATCAAAAATTCATATTTAATGAACAAAATTGAGAGATATATTGTCGAGATTCATTTTATTTTGTATTTATTATATTTTTTCAAATCAGCCCTTTGCTAATAGGCAATAAGTCTAAATCACGACCCGCTTATTGTGTTATAAAGCTGAAATGTTTTACCACTGTACGTAAATTTTAAGTATATCAATCACAGATTTCAGTTAAAAATATTAATTAGTTTCAATTTTTGGAGAATTTTTTATGAGTTTGTGTGCTTCGGATTGCCTAGATAATCATTTAATCAACAAAAGCAGAGAGCGTTCATATCAATCAAAGCAACAACAACAACAAAGTTACAAAACTCTGTAAAATTTACAAACGCTTTTTTTTTTTTCATTGGAATTATTTTTATTTATTTATTATTATAAGTCACATAGTATGCCTCTATTTTATCCTAACAAAAATCTTATAGAAATCTTATAAAAATTTATCCTATTCAAAAATTTCAGGGTCTTCATTTACGCAATCCAATAAGTCCAGAAACAGGTATGAAAAAGAAAAAGTCATCAATTGAAATCAATAATAAACAAATAATTAAATAAGAAAAAGTTTCAAATAATCTCAGGTGATGGAGAATTACGAGTGGTCCATGGCAACGACGCCGCACTCGGACAATTTCCGTACATGGTTGCTCTAGCTGTTGGATCTGCTCTCGTGTGTGGCAGCGCTCTCATCTCGCAAACTATCGTTCTTACTGCTGGACACGTCATCGTAATTAGTGGGTATAAATAAAAACATTATATTTTTTTATTTATCAATTAAGATTGCCAAAATATATGGTAACAAATTTGTTAATAATATATAGTAAATTTTTAGTTTACATTTTTATTTTCAAAATGAAACTAAATTACCCAGAATTTTTCATTATTAAAATTGGATCATTCAAATTTGCAACGAGAGCTCGCGAGATAAACCCTGCATAATATAATATGAAATATAATTTCATATAAACATTATAATACGAATATAAATGTGAATAGTGCAAGAATATACAATCGTTGAACAAAGAGAAAAATATAAATTTTTACATTTTATTTCAGAATACCAGTTGAAGTTCACCTTGGTGCTCACAACATATATGACCTAACTGAAGAGGGTCGTGTTGTTGTAACGACAAGAGATACCCATGTGCACGAGAATTTCAACCCACTAACCATGACCAATGATGTTGCTTTTGTTCGGCTAAATGAGCCAGTAACTTTAAGTCCAAGTAAGCTTATACATATTATTATATTATATTATACATATTACATATATACATATTACATATTACACACACACACACACACACACACACACACACACACACACACACACACACACACACACACACAATATAATATAATATAATAAAATATAGAAACAATAATTTTTTGGCAATGAGGAAGGCTATACAAAAAATTTAGGGGGTAATTTTATTAAATATTCTAAAAGAGTACATTGTCTTGAATATGAATATGTGAATTTTTAATTTTTGAGTTATTAATTATTTTTTAAAAATCAAGCACATATTACACCTATGATCATAGCATAGCAATTAAGAGGACTATATATATAATAGTTATATATATATATATATATATATATATATATATATATATATATATATATATATATATATATATATACATATATATATATATATATATATATATATAATATATATATATATATATATATACATATATATATATATATATATATATATATATATAATATATATATATATATATATATATATATATATATATATATATATATATATATATATATATATATATATATATATTGGTCCGTGGTCCGCAATCTCCGCATCTCAAACATCACCCGCCCCCTCTGTTTCTATATTTACCTTCAATGTTTTTTTTGTTTTTTTCAGCAATTGCTCTCATCCGATTGCCCCGACGTTCACAAGCTGACGAGACTTTTGAAAATTCTATAGCTATCATTACTGGATGGGGTATTACCAATTCATGTACGATTTTGTTAATTAATTTATTATCATATATTTTGATTTATAAAAAAAACTCGGCATTATATAAATAAATATATAGTATAGTGCATATTATATAGTCTATATATACCAATAATAGGCTTTTTAATTTAAACTATATATGCCATGTCTCTATTAAAATAGCACATTCAGACATTAGTCCCATTCTCCGCTATGGGGAGACTACGGTGCTCAGCAATACGGATTGTGCGTTGTCTTACGAAGAAGGGGTCATCAAAGACACGATGATGTGCTCTGTGGAACTAACAGGAGCTCCATGCAGTGTAAATAACTTCTTTCTTTTTTCTTTTTTCTTTTTTCTTTTTTCTTTTTTTTTTTTTTTTTTTTTTCATTTTTTGCTTCATTTTTTAAATGTTTTTAATTTTTTATAATCAGAGTGATTCGGGAGGACCATTAGCAACGACTGAGAGTGACGGAGTGGCAACTTTGATTGGTACCGTAAGCTTTGGAAAAGGCATTAGCTGTGAAAATGGAGATCCAGGTGTCTACTCCAGAGTCTCGCATTTCTTGGACTGGATTGAGATTAACACTGGAGTCATCATTGAGCCGTGATTAAATTTATAAACATGCTTAAATTTCAAATCCTAAAATTTTCTAAGGGCCTGTGTATATTTTATTTTCATGATAGAAATTAATCAGAAAACCAAGAAATTTTTTGATAATAAAAATTATATCAATTAAGTGTAATATAATGGATATTGCATACCTAATGGAATTTGTTTTATAATTATTAGTAACTCTATAGCCCTCTTAACCTATATATTGAAAATCAAAATCATAAAAACTTATTGTAATCACAATTAAATAATTTTATTATTATAGTTAATTAACGTTATTTTAGGCCTTAAGTGGTAATTATTATTTTTTTTTATCAAATTTATATAATACAGATAGACAGATCAAAACATTCTAATTAAAATTTATAAATCGTGTGCAGTATTAATTAAATAAATAATGCTGTGTCTATTATAGATATCTCCTATATAACTCATACTTTTTTTTTTTTTTTTTTTTTTTGCATGCAGAGATTGTTATGCTGTATTAATATCTACATATCTCGGATATGGTAATTAATATCTTATCTCGTTCACAGATTATAGCTTTTTAGCACACACACATCAAACTTTTAATCAAAATAAGCTTAATAATTATATTATTCATCAGTTATGCAGACATAATTGAAATAGGAAACCATTTTTAGAGTAATATTTTTTAACTTTTTAAAATGAAAAATATAATAATCATCATCTTTTTTATATGTTTGGTCAAAAGTCAGGTGAGTACAAAATTGTAACATTATAATTATGACTTTAAAATAACTCTACATAATATAATACTTTATAAGACATTTTGATCGTTCAAATAATAATATAAACTTTAAGAAATGAAGAAGACTAAAAAATAATAATAACAGGGAGTAATTTTATTGCATAGGATATTCCTGAATCGATATATATATATATATATATATATATATATATATACGAATATTCTAAGTTCATTTAAAGTGTTTTTAATAATTTTTTTAAGTCGTGAAATGACGTCACGGGTGGTAACTTCTTCCTATTCCCACATTACATGCATAAGTTGCCGTTCATGACGTCATTTTTCGTTTTTTAAAAATTAATTAAAATTACTTAATATAAACTCACATATTAGATTTTGTATATCAATCGATTCAGGACAATGTTCTCTTTTAGAATACTAAATAAAAATTATTCCCTTAAATAAAAGTTTTAGTCTTCCTCAAAATTTGCACCATATGTAAATGAAAATAATATATTTTTTATTGATAATGAAAAAAAATGTACCCTAAGATAATTCAAAGTGAAAAAATAGATATGAGAATAAAAATTTGTTTGAGGTTGCATGTCAGTTCTATCTCTACTATAATTTCGACAGTACAGTAAATATAAAAACGTAATAATATGAATGCAATATAATTCAAAAAATTGGATATAATTTGTATTTGGTGGAATACAAAATATATCCCTTTTTTAGCATAAATATTATACTTCATATAATTATATATTGTTATAGGCAGTTCCTTTGCAAACACTGATCCATTCCGAGCAAGGTAAAATAAGGTCTAATAAGTGTGTGTGTGTGTGTGTGTGTGTGTGTGTTTATATATATATATATATATATATATATATATATATATATATATATATATATATATATATATATATATATATATATATATATATATATAATGTTGTTAATTAATTATTTATGAATCATTAGTGAATGGTGAGCTGAGAGTGGTTAATGGAAATGATGCTACGCCTGGTCAATTTCCATATCAAGTTGCTATAATTGTAGCCTCGTCTTTCATATGTGGAAGCTCCCTCATTTCGGAAACAATTATCATTACTGCAGGACATTGTATGCTAGGACTGAATGGGTAAAATCAAAGCATATCAAGAAAAATCTTTAAAAAAATTTTTTTTCGGATGCCGTGTAAATTTTACCCTTTTTATCATTGTTGTTTTATTATTATGGTAGTTATATATTCATGTGTAATTGTGTATACAAAAAAGAACAAAAGAATAAAGTGTCATGATAATGAATTTTATTTAATGAGAAGGCATAAAAAATAATTTAGGGTTTAATTTTATTTCATATTCTAAAAGAGATTATTGTTCTGAATCGATTGTTATGAAAATTTATAATTTTTTAATTAATTTAGTATTTAAAAATTCATTTTTGAAAAGCGAAAATATAACTTGCCGTTTTTGTTCCAAATTTATAGGGTACTTGTTGAAGCGCACCTTGGTGCTCACAACTTTTACGATTTAACAGAAGAAGGTCGTGTGGTTGTGACTTCAAGAGACACTCAGGTGCACGAAAATTTTAGCCCCTTGACTTTGGAAAACGATGTTGCTTTTATAAGACTCAACGAACCAGTCACTTTAAGCCCTAGTATGTATATTTAGTGATCTTTCTCGTGTATCTATAACATTAAACAATATAAATGCATTTTTGTATAATATTAATTTTTCTCTGGTTGGTATAACAGCGATTGCTGTAGTTCGCTTACCTCGTCGCTCGCAAACCGAAGAATCGTTCGAAGGCTCTGTGGCTATAATAAGTGGCTGGGGTGTTACAAACTCTTGTAAGTTTTTCTTGTACAATATTTTTCATTCACTAATATATATAATAAAATTAATAAAATTATCAGTGATCACAGTAAAAACTGAAAAGATTATCATATACATTATTATCAATTAAATACCTTCCTTTATATTTTGGATGGGATCACAGATGGGACTTACATAAATAGCATTAGTTTGTCGCAAAAAACAAATGTAGCACCTTACCGTGGCAGTGATAAAAAAAATCAATTTATGCAACACGCCAAGCATTTTTATACTAATTATTTTCTGATTCTGACGTCAGAAATCAGTATTGTCACGCAAATAGCATATTTCAAGTATTTTTAAGCTCTCTTATTGAGGCCCCGCACATTCACATTCTGGTAAAATTTGTCATAATATGGAAACAAATCAAAAAAATTAAAATCTCATAACAGATAGCAATTTTGATTTTTATATGATATTTAATCTTTCTGGCAACAGCAAATTCAGACATTAGTCCGATACTCCGCTATGGGGAGACCACGGTGATCAGCAATACCAATTGTGCGTTGTCCTACGAGGAAGGGGTCATCAAAGACACGATGCTGTGCGCTGTGGAAATGACAGGAGCTCCATGTGATGTAAGTCCATTGATTAATATATTAATAATAAAAAAGAATAAAAAGAGTTATATAGGAATCCGTTGTATTAAATACTTTTGAGAAAATTGTATTGCCTTTTCAAATTTTCAACCAACAGTAACAAATTCTCACTACGTCGACCATCAATTAGACTATTCATTGTATGGAAGCAGTCTGATTTGTATTACTGAAATCCAGAGTACTTTTTATCTTTAATGTAACAGTCCATGAGTATAATAGCAGACCAAATAGCAATACTTATTCATATAGCAAACAACAATAATAATAAAAATACACACAACTATAATAATAATCACCTAACTAAATTTTTAACAAAATTTTATGGTATAAAAGAACGTAAAGTTTTTTTTTTTTTTTTTAATTTATTACGCCATTAATTATGTGTATTATACGGCTCAAAGTGTTCTATGATATAAACCCAGTATATTTTATAAACATCGATATAAATGTTTATGTTTTTTTTTTTTTTTTTTTTTTTTTTTTACTTTCTGTAAATATGCAATTATGCTGGATGGAAAACGATCTATAATTATATTCCTTGGTAATCCTCTGATTCTTTTTTTTATCAATAAATCATAATATCTTATAAGTTTTTTTAAAACAAAATTTTTAAATGCTGAAGGAAAAAAAACGAACATTTTTGTAACAATTAACATATTCTTGCATGCTTAATATTTTAAATAAAAGTTAAATATTACAAATGAATTTTAAAAATATACACTCTAAAAAATTGTGTATATTTTTACGAATACTAACTTATTTAATATAATCTCTTTTAAGTTATTATTATATAGTAGCTAAAATAATGCATTTTAGCAAATTATTAACAATATCTATTTTAACTTAAAATAGCTTAAGGGGGTAGGTGACCGACTGATATCTCGCAAACTAGGACGGTTGCGAATAATAATAATAACACAAAGTAAAGAAGAAATGTCACTTAAAAATTTAGTTATGTCAAATATGTGAAAACACGATCAAATATTTAAGTTATTACTATTTAAAGATAACATGTTAATGTGGAAATTTAAATTTGAGCGGGAAAGTTTAGTCAAATTAGAAACTATTTTACAATTAAAATTAGCATTAAAATTTTTTTTTTGGCATAAAAAAAATGTTTTAAATTTACTTGATTTTATTTGAAAATTATAGTGTTAGTTTTGTTGGAATTAAATCATGTACAAAAAATTATTGTGAAAATATAGTTCTTCTTTTAGCGATTTCCGGTCCAAGTCGGTCCCCCACCGCCTTAAATAAACAATTTAAATTATCTATTTTTAATAACTTAATTGCTATGTATGATATAGAATAGAGACCCTATATGTATATATATACGTATGATTCAGTTTGATTCTGGAGGTCCGTTGGCTACGATAGAAAGTGATGGATTGACGACTTTGATTGGTACCGTAAGCTTCGGTCGTGGCATTAGCTGTGAAAATGGAGATCCAGGTGTCTACTCTAGACTGACGCGCTTTTTGGACTGGATTGAGAGCAATACTGGAATAAGCATCGAGCCTTGATATAACATTGAACCATTTGGTTATATATTTTATTGTTAAAAAACTCGCACTTTCTTTTTCTACATAAAAAAAAAAAAATCGTGTATTGTGAATACATGAATGAACAGCATATAGCAAAATATATTTTGAGTTTTGACTAAATTCGATGAACAGTTTTATAATTGTTTTGGAAGTATATATGTTATATAATTCCATCAATGTCTATATTTGTGCAAAAAAAACAAAAAAAAAAAAATTACAAGTCATTCTTCTGAGATTAATATGTTTATAAAAATGTAATACTTCATTGATGCATGCCTTTTTTTATTTATTTTTTTTCTTCTTCAAAATAAAAGTAATATTTTCTCCAATATAATATGAAAAATTTAATATACGAAGCAATTTTTGCCAATCAATGCATATTATTGTATTAGGCATGTCCTTTTTTACTTTATATATTATGTGAATACCACTTGCAGTATTTGTATTTTGTTAGGTTTCTTCTTTTTTTTTTTTTATTATATAACTATTATATATATCGAGAGATGAGAGATCTAATTGCTCATACAAACACAGTATTATACAGACCGTTACAATTCTATCAAGTTGAAGAAGAAAATAGAAGACAAAAGAGTAGGCTGGAGGAGGAAATAAACTATAATATTTATGAATTCATCATTATGTTATTATTAATATTTGCTCAATGTGATTAATAGTCGCTTGTCTGCAATTTATAAACGCATCTGAAAAAGACATAGGAAATTAATTAAATGAATAATTAATTTTAAAAAATTCCATTGGCTTATGTATTTTTAGTATAAACTTACTCCAGTATGGATGGCCAATACTCCATGCTCTGCATTGGCAGGGATTACAATATTCGCAGTTGAATCTACATTGACTGTGACACTTGCACCTGTACAATTACCACCGATCTTAGCTCCAGAAATCACGTCACAGTAAATGCCGTTAGATAAACACGTCTGAAAAGTAAATGGTATTTATTTATAAGCAGTTAACATTTTTATAGGCCTAATGTGTGTGTGTGTGTGTATACTGTGTGTGTGTACAAACCTGCAACGTAACGTTCATATCAAAATTTTCGTTGTTAAAAGCGATGAAACCATTGTCACCTCGACAGAAAGCAATTTGGTCTCCTTCATTAGCCCAGAAATTGTTAATTTGTTCACCTACAAAAAAAAAAAAAGGAAAAAGGAGAAAAAGGAAAAAAAAAGATTATTTTTTTATGATTTAATTGTTAATTCTAACATTAATACTCATTTCTACTATAAATTTATGCTATAAAAAACAAACCTTCAACAGCTATCTTGAATCCAATCATTCCTGTAACCCACACAGCACTGAATGACCTATAGATATCTTACGTATATCCCAAAATATATCCCATTTATCTCCGCTGAAGGTCCACAGAAAATCCAAATGTCCCGCCCGCTGGAATATACCATGTAGATCTATGGGATATATTAAAAAAATTACATTTAATGTTAAATTAAATGCGATATGATAGAAAAAATTTGGGGGTTTCGGGGGGTGGGGGTATATAGGCAATGTATTTTTTAACTTTGTTTTCAGTATTTTCCCAATTTTACATGGGCAAATAATAACCCCCAACTCCCCCCCACCCCCCAGGTCCGGGGAAGTGCTATTGGTGTGCGGTGTGCGTGCCAAGTCCGAAAATATTAATGACTTGTCAAAGTTGTGTGATATCATTTAACATGGGCAACCCCCAACCCTCGCCCCCCCCCCCCAGGTCGGGGGAAGGGCTTTTGGTTTTTGCCCAAGTCAGAAAATATTCATGACTTAAAGTTGTGTGTCTTCCACTGAGACACGAAATTGAAGGATATAACATGGATATTCGGAGGATATTATTACCACAACTTTTCAGTCTGACTTAAAAAGTTAGAGATGGATTTTCAAAATTAAATTAAGTTAATTATTATTAAAATTGTTGTTGTTTTATGATGTGAATTGTTTGCTTATAATTAAATGCACAAAACCCATACTTTATACTATTATAAAATTAATTATTTAGCACGATATAAAAAAATTAGCATCATTTAAAATTCACAAATAAACGCTGCCCCCTGGTGGATATACCTATGGATATTTGGATATTTTTGGGATATCTAATGGATATAAAGAATTTAAAATATTAAAGTGACTAAAAAAACCAATTAGCATGAAATATAACTTTTAGGTAAATAAATTCATAACATATATATCATAAAATCTCTCAATAAAACTAATTTTGTGAGTGAAATTTTATATATCCACTCTTGCACATTCTATGGATATACCAGTGGATATAAAAAAATTGCCCCAAAATATATTTATTGATTAAAATTATAAATAAAACTTAATATAATTGTCAGCTCATGAGAAAAACGGGTTGAAAATAAGTAGATAATTAATTTTGGATTTTTTTTTTATATCCAAGCTAAATATCCCATAGACATTCAAGGTTCGTTTAAAATGGACGGGATATATTTTGGATATTGGGATATCCAATGAATATCTATTGGATAAACCGTGCTGTGTGGGAATGGCAGGCCAACGATGTTCGCATACCCAACCATTACCACAAGTTCCATCAGCGTTTATAATAACGGGTAAAGTATTATTATATACATCTGTAGGAGGACCTGCCTCAGTGTCCGTGAAAGTAAAACTTGACATTATACGCGGTACTCCGTATTTCCAGGCTAAGTGAAAAGCAGTAGCCATCGTGTAAAGACGAGGTTTCTTGAAAGACAACACCATTGGACTGCATTCACCTGTTATAAGAAATGTGTTTTTTTTATACACACACACATATATATATATATATATATATATATATATATATATATCAGGGCTTAAAGTAAGCCGGAACGCACCGGTACGCCGTACCGGTAAGAATTTTTCTGCCGGAACGCAGTTCCGGTAAGAAAAATTTGAGGTAAAACAAATATATTCAAATTTATTTGAGTTTTCATAAATTATTTTAGTTCAGTTTTTTTTTTTTTTTTTTTTTTTTTTCATACATCTACTGAACCCATTGCGAGATGACATGAAATATCACCAGAATCAAACTTATATTTCCATTGGTTTTCTATAAATTTGCTTTTTTATATAATCAATTTATTTTATAATTTTAAAATTAAAAGTGATGTTTTTTTACTGAATTTATAGATTAATTATCAAGAAAGTAATCTATAAATTCTATGAGCCCCGATGTTAAAAAATAAATAGAATAAAATGTTTCTCAAATTTCACTCATAAGTCAGCATATTTTCATCAAATAATCAATCAAAATGATATGGCATTGCACACTCATAATTTTAATATTAACCATTAACCTTTGAAAATATAAAAAAAATCTTGTCTTTTGTTTTCCTAAATTAAATTTGAAAAAAAAAAAGTTGTTTCAAAATACAGTAAAAATGTATATACAAATTTTTTCATTAAAAATCAAAATAATTTAAAAATTAAATTATTATAAGTAGAGACCGGATTTTCAGGTGAAAATTTTGGTAAAAAAATGTCTTGAAAAGGTGATTTTTTTGCACAAAAAAGGTAAAAAAAAAAATGTGAAAAAAAATAAACCTGAAAAAAGGTGATAAATTCAGAAAAAAGGTGATAAAATTAAAAAAAAAAAGTAAAAATAAAAAAATAACTTTATTATTATTTTATTTTTAGTGTATATCGACTTAATCAAATATAGTAACCTCGTATATCAGATTTTGATGTTTTCAAGTTTACAGTAGCACTGTAGCTCAGAAAAAAATTACAAAAAATTTACTTTTATTTTATCCTAAGGCACACGTATTGCACATTACTTCAAATTTTGCCAGCTGATGGTGTCTTTGTAATTAACTAATTAGTAACAAAAAAAAACTTTTTTTGTGTCATTTTGAAAACAATGATTTCAAAAGTGCATTTCCTCTGAAAGTACATGAGATAAAAATTTCAAATTCAAACAACCAATAAAGAAAATATTGATTATTCATGCCATGCATTCAATAAAAAATTGCAAACAACCCCTTTGCCAAAAAACGCAAAAAGCGTAACTTTGTAACTACAAGGGTTTTAAAGATGAAAATCACTTTAGGGATAGAATTTTGTATTGGTAATATGAAACTATTCAAATTATTTTTCAAAGTTATTTGTGCGAGGAAAAATATATTTATTTAAAAAGTATATGTGCTCCGGGTTGCATTTTACAGGCTGATTGTGCTGCGGGCTGCATTTATTAGGCGCTCTCAAGAATTTTACATCATAATTTGGGGTTATTTTAAGGTTATTTCAATTAAAGTATCAAATCATTTTACCAATACAAATTTATGGCTCTAAACTGATTTTCAGCTTCTAAACCCTTGTAGTTTCAAAGTTACTTTTTTTGCATATTTTGTCAAAGGGGTTGGTTGCAATTTTTTTTGTATGCGTGGCATGAATAATCAATATTTCCTTTATTGGTTGTTTGAGTTTGAAATTTTTATCTCATGTACTTTCAGAGGAAATGCACTTTTGAAATCATTGTTTTCAAAATGACACAAAAAAAGTTTTTTTTTTTTTTTTTTTTGTTACTAATTAGTTAATTACAAAGACACCATCAGCTGGCAAAATTTGCAACTGAGCTGAAGTAATGTGCAATACATGTGCCTTAGGATAAATTAAAAGTTAATTTTTTGTAATTTTTTTCTGAGCTACAGTGCTACTGTATAGGGTGTATGCACATGACGTCATATTTATTGCGCTTGAAGGCCATACTGGAGTAGAGCATAACATTGCTCACCATAGGACAAACTTTATTTAAGCCAATTTTCTTTGGGAAAACAGTTAATTTTTTGTAATTGTTATTTTTCTCACATACTTGAGACAATAATTCAACATATTTACAACATTAATGCTCTCAAAAATATTGCATGTGTTTTTAAACTAGCAAAATGATTTTTTTCCTATGCCACCCATGTTATTGAGTTATCCAACATGGCGTTGTCTTTAACATGAATGCATACACCCTATACTTGAAAACATCAAAATCTGAGATACGAGGTTACTATTTGATTTTGTCGAATGCTATACTGCCTATAGGTATTTTGTGGTATTACAAGTACAACCTACAACAACAACAAATTATGATTTAAAAATAAATTTAAAAAAATGTTACTATAGATGACATACAATAGTGTTACTCCTAAAATCACGATCGCCTTTGGTTATTCAAATGGGATGTGCATTTTTTGGTGTAATAGAACACGACAGCTAGGGTTTACGAACAGCATTATTGAATCTCTCTGTTTTAAAAAATTGCGGTAAAAAATCCTTTTTTTATAAACGTTTTGTAAATTCTTAAAAAAAAATCCTCATTTAGGTGAAAAAAATTTATGAAAAGGTGAAAAAAAAGTGAAAACCTAAAAAAAGGTGAGAAAAAAAGAGTTGATCTCAAACGGCTCGAAAGTTGCTAGTTCGTGGACATTCTTATAAAAAAGGAACATATATTATTCATAGCAACAAAAAGGTGATCACCTGAAAATCCGGTCTCTAATTATAAGCAATTTTATTTTAATTTTTTAAACCTAGCGAAAAAATTTTAGCTTAAAATTAAGCAAAAAATAAGAATGCCACGCCCCTTTTTCAAAATTTTTTCGCCTGCGGCGGGCAGCTGGGGGGCTGCGCCCCCCAGGCCCCCCGATGGGGTGTAGAATCATCTCACTATTGCGTTCCGGTAAGACTTCAGATCTACTTTAAGCCCTGATATATATATATATATACACTAAAAAGTAAAACTGAATAAATAAATAAATTACCACAGTGTCCACGCTGGTTATCATGATTATCTACAAAAGACAACGCAGATTCATTGGGCATGAATGCTTGACCAAATGATGAGAGACTGCTGAGATTTCTTTCACCACTGAAAGTTAATCCCAGCTCATTGCTGTATTTAAACTCAGTTACAATGCCTAGATGAAAATAGTCTGAAGGAGGAATCGGTGAATCACCTATAAAGTATAATATTCCAAAATATAAAAACAAAATTTATTAAAACATAATTTACTATATAATTATAAATTATTAATAAATTAATAATAAATAATAATAATAAATAATAATAATAATAAATTAATAAATTAATAATTAATTAATAAATTATAAATAAATTATAATTATATGTAGGTAATATTATATCCATTTTTCAACTCGTCCTATCTGTATTCTATTCTCGCAGTCCCCGATTTTTTTTAAAAACCATTTCATTATTGTCGTATATTTTAACCACGTTTTTGTGCGGCTTGAAATGACGAAAATATGTCTCTTTTGTCGAAAAGGTTTTCTTGCTTTTGCCTTTTGCGGACGCCCTATCCATACTTTAGAATGCTCAAAATAGCTTTAAAACTCGGGTAAATTTAGGTGCATTTTCTGATTTAATTTTTACTATTATTATTTTTATCTCAATTTGTTCGATTTTTTATTTTCAATTTTTTTTCTGAATTATATATCTGATGTCCATACTGTATTGTATACTGGAACTGAAGAGGCTATATTACATTTTTTTTTACCTAAATCAATAACTTCGTGATAAAAGAAAGGTCGAGCATCATCAGGAAAACCTGCTGTAGTATTAAGATCATGAAGACGACTGTAAATTATTTCAAGATCATCTGGCCACAAATGACGTGCAGCATCAATTCTATATAGACATATTTGACATCAAAATTATGAAATCTAAATAATTAAACTTGTAGAATTGAAAATAACAATTATATATTTATATATATGATAGCCTTAATACCTAAATCCAGCAACACCCATATCAATGAGCTCATTTAGGAAATCTACAATTTTCTTTCTTACGTATTCAAGTCCTTGGTTAAGATCTACAAGGTCTCCTAGGTCACAATTTCTGAACTACAAGGAAAAGATTTATTTATTAATATATAATTTATTATGTATGAATTTTTATAATTTTATCAACTCACCTCTTCTTCAGTTGGGTTAGTTATGTTAGAAATAGTACAACCCCGAGTAGAACGCTAAGTATGACATTTCTATGATTTTTCAATGAAATTTCAATGAAAAGTCCCATAACGATGACACAACTGCGATTTAATGAAGACAAAGTATGACAAAGTCACAAAAATAATTTTTTTAAAATGACTAACAATGAAATTTCGATGACAAAAAGACGACATAACGACGACATGAAATTTTTTGTTTTTACAAAAATGAAATAAGTATGACAGCAAAAAATTATTGATGAAATAACGATGGCAGTTTTATTTTTCAAAAACCTAAATGCGACACAACGACGACAACGATTAAAATTCAATATGTATGAAATAACGATGACACGAAGAAATAATAATTTAAATTATTATTTCTTCGTGTCATCGTTATTTCATACATATTGAATTTTAATCGTTGTCATCGTTGTGTCGCATTTAGGTTTTTGAAAAATAAAACTGCCATCGTTATTTCATCAATAATTTTTTGCTGTCATACTTATTTCATTTTTGTAAAAACAAAAAATTTCATGTCGTCGTTATGTCGTCGTTAAGTCATCGAATTTTCGGTTTTAGCTGGTAGATTGATAGAAAAATATCATATTATATATATAATTAAATAATTAATCTATATTAATATAACGTGTTTGATTAAAATTACTACTGACATAATTATATAGATTTTTTTTCCTATATGTGCAAAAATGCATGCTAAACGGTTTCGGAGTGTGTATTTTTCAATATTGTAAAAATATAAAATAATTATTTTATATTATATTATTTATTAATGTAATGAAATTTAATATTTTACTAAAAATTATGCCAATCTAAATCAGCTTTAAATATAGTCAATGTGCTTATTATTAACTCTATAAGCGTAACAAAAATTGTTAAATTGATTGAATTTTTATTGTTATAATTATATTTCTTAACACGCGTACGATAAGGCAAATTAATTGCAAGCATTAAAAGAAAATTTAAAAAAATATATTATAAATATGTTTCAAACAATTCAAAATTTAGTATTGCATAAATATATGGAAAGTAATAATTTAGTGCCAAAACTGAAAATTATTATAATCATGCACTTATATAGCTTTTTTTTAATGCATAAAATAATGCATAAAAAATATTATTAAATATTGCAAATACATTGTTGCGTTTAATTAATATTCAATACAAGCAATATATTTGATAAATACATATTATGATTAGAATCCTGTACAAAATCTTTGTGGTAGTGCAATGTAATATAGTAGCTTTTTCCGGTGACTCTCAGACTTGAAAAAAAAAATTCAAAGTCAAGAATTAATACCTATTTTTTCGTTTGTTTCGGAGGTTTTGATACTTTTTAGGGCAGGTAATAAAAGTTTAATTATTTATAAAATATGTAATTTACTACAAAAATGACGATTTATTGTGTTTTCTGACTTAGATTTGCATAAAAGTATTCACTTGATTACAAATTAATTAAGAAATCTGCAAAACAAGTTTCAAGTGAGACTTAAAAAATGCTGGGTTACTGAGTTTGGAAAGCTTTTTTATATAATATAATGTGAGCTACTCTACACTAAAGAAGAAAACTCCAACCCCGTATATAAAATTTCATGTTAGGCAGGTAGCATTTGGTATATAGGCACTAGATTTTATTAACAGGCAGGTCTCCGAGGTGGTCGCGCGGTGTACTTTGAAAGTTTGTCGTCGATATTTCATATTTTTACATTATTAAAATTATCCTGAAAATTTTTGTCATCTTTCCCTATTAAAAATTTCTAATTAGGATTTTCTAATTAGAAACAAAAAAAATTTCTACTCAGATTTTGAGCAAATTTCTAATTAGAAATAATTCTAATTGGAAATAATTCTAATTAGAAATGTTCGATCTAATTAGAAATAGACATTGCTTTAGAATTTTTTTCAAGTTTTGGTGAAAAGAACCAAAGTTAATTCGTAATTAATTAACAAATACTTACTATTTAAAAATTTTAGATGACTGATCTGGGTATTTAAAATCAAGATACATCCAAAAACGCAAAAAAATTTCTAACGGGTTGGCAACTTTTCGAAAAAAACGCACTTTTTGGGCAAAAATAAAAAAACCCGAAATTTTTTTTTTCGTTGATTCTATTTACAGAATAAAAAATAAACACTATTTATTCTTATGTATTTTTTAATTTTTTGCATAGAATCCTAGAAATTGTGTAAAATAAGTTTTTATATTTTTTATAAATATTTACTAATTTACTTCTAATTAGAATCTTAATTCTAATTAGTCTTCTAATTAGAATCTTGATTCTAATTAGACTTCTAATTAGAATATTGATTCTAATTAGACTTCTAATTAGAAGCTTGATTCTAATTAGAACATAAAGCAAATCTAATTAGAATTGGTGCTTTTCCACTTAGAAATGGACCTTTACTTCTAATTAGAAACTTGTTCTAATTAGAACATAGCAAATCTAATTAGAATATTACTTTTCTAATTAGAATAATGCAAAACTAATTAGAAATGGTGCTTTTCTGCCTAGATTTGGACCTTTCTAATTAGAAATCGTAATTAGAAATAATGAAATTTTTAATAGGGTTATTTCATACATATGTCATTGAAATTTCATCGATAATTTCTAGTAGTATAATTTTGTCGTCATTATTTCTCATTTATGTCATCGTTGTGTCATACTTATGTCATCGTTGTTTCATACTTATGTCATCGTTGTTTCATACTTATGTCATTGAAATTTCGTCGAAAATATTTTGCTCATTTTGCTAATATTTCTATTTTTTAACTCCATATAAATAACATGGGGCTAACGATGAAATAACGATGAAATGGGACACGTTTCATCGTTATTTCATCTTTGTGTCGCATTTATTTGTCATTCTTATTTCATCGTTGTGTCATCGTTAAAATTTTACTCGGGACACCTCTATTGAAATGCTCAGGTAAGAATGGCACGGCAGGAAAATGACGATCATTAGGATATCCTATGCTGCCACCGGTACCATAGAGTGGTGATACACCCTTGTTTGTCATATGGTTTAATACGAGATCAACGTAAACCCTGTATTTAAATGTTTAAAATATAATTATAAACTCAAATATTATTTTTTTAATTTAAATTGCCCTTTTTTAGCAGAATATATTTTGTAAATGTAAAGGTCGCTACAGTATATACAATATTGGTTATCTACATGGTGCATGTTATTGATTTATAAATTCATGCAATGCATGTGCAACGTATTTTAATTATGTGACAAAAAAATACAATGTATGTAGACTATTTTAATAATTTTGTAATAAGATGACTGATGGAAATTTTGTTTTTATCATTTAAAGGAATGGACCAGAGAAAAACATAAGCATTATTTATATCACAAAACACTTGATGGGATTTTTACATAAATAACATTAGTTTGTCTCAAAACGCAACAGTAGCCCCGTAGCAGTGTTCAGAAAATTCTATTTATGCAACCCGCACAACATTTGCATGTTTCTGACGTCATAAACATGAATTTTAAAGCAAATTGTATACTTTACAGTTTTTTCACGCTCTCTCGTGGGGCTACATTAACATTTAAAAATTGTCATCCGTTTTGAAGATCCCATTTCGTGTTTATTCATTAAAAAGCACATGTTGTTTTATGCAGTGGTCTATATGACTTTAATTAGCTTATAACTGCATAGATAAATCACCTAGTTTTTTTTTTTTTTTTTTTTATATAAAAATTTCGATAATTTTATTTAATTATATTGTAATTTTCTACAAAAGTAAAATACAATAATATAATACAATGGACCACTTGCAATGAATGAACTTTTTTAAATAATTTGAAATATTCGTAATGCATTTCGTATGGAAAAATCGTTTTCAGTTACTTGTAACAATTAAAAACATATATTTTATTGCAAGTGCGGTCCATTGTATTTCAAAATTACAATTGTAAATTATATAAAAATTAATTGTTATATACATGAGCAAGTAATTTTGATATTATATTTTATGCTGTTATAACAGTATAATATATTTTACGTAATTTATAATATATTTAAATTTAATATATAGATATATACGCTAAAAAGTCTTTAGTAATGTAAGTTTTTTTATAATTATAGTTGACAATGTTGAAAACTGTGTAAACTTGTTGCTGTAACAATCAATTTAAACAACAAACAATTTAATAAATTGATTTTTTTTTCTGAAAGTGCGCTATTGTAATTTTAATAAAATTATGATTTTTTTTCCGAAAATCTTTTGTGAATAGAAATTAGTGTTGTAAATTTTCAAGAAGATGTGGGAGGAGTACCATATACCTAAAGTCCCTATATACCAAGTATTCTGACCGAATTATTTCTGTATTGTTGAAAATCTCACTAAAATAACATGCATTTAAATAGCAATCGTGGCCTCTCAACAATAAAAAATATATAGAAATTTCTCATGTGGTTGGAATACTTGGGAAATTTTAGTGTACTTTACATTTACCTTACACCAACATCATTACACCGAGCAACCATCTCAGCAAAATCATTGTTATCTCCGGATCTGGTAGTAAGATTATATGATATGGGTTGATAGCGCTCCCACCAAGGTCTATAATGAGACACGTCCACGATTGCATTCTCACTTACTGGTGAAGTCTGTAATATTGATTTATTATTCTCCATATAAAATAATATATGTACTATAGAGCACATATAACGCTCTCACTTGCGTGCTATAAATTAACAATTAAAATGAATTAAAAAAAAAAAAAGAGTAATAGTTTTTAATGTAATGACAGTGTGCCTATATATTTAATAAGAATGACTCATTTGACCTCTAATTAAATAGAATAGTCTTAAAATTTATTTAAAATTTGATTATGTAATTTTGAATTACCTGAACTCCTCCAAATCCTGTAGGTCCGAGGTAGTTCTCACATTCATTGCCAATGTCCTCCCATCGCCATTCAAACAGGTGAACAATAACGTCTCGTCCTGGCAACATGTGAGTCTCGTGTGACTGAGAAAGTGCTCGTGCAAAGCACAAAATCAGCACCATGCCACTTATTGTAAGTCTGTATGTATAAAAGACACAAAATGTATGTATTCACTGACATATAGAGCCATTTATTGCATGCTTTTAATCCTTTTAGTAGGTGTAAATGGCAATGAAGAAGACCAAATAAAATTTTAGGTGGCCGGGAATTTTATTTTATTTTCTAAAAGAGAACACTATCCTGATTCGATTAATATATGAATTTATAAATTTTAAGTTCGGCATTTAGTATTTTTAGCTATATAATTTTTGAAAATCATAAAATGACGTCGCGGTCGGGCAACTTATGCATATGAGCATAGGAAAAGTTACCGACCGTGTCGTTATTTTGGGAAGTTCCAAAATTATATATTAAAAATATACTTATAATTAAGTGAACTAAAAATTAAAAATTCGCACATCTTCAATTCAGAACATTGTCCTCTTTTAGAATATATGCAATAACCCCTATTATTTTTCTTCCTCATTGAAAGTATAAAGCAAAACTTTAAAATATATATGATATTTCAAATAACAGAGGACATGAACCCCTTCACCCCTTGATCAAATGCTACATAGTTAATAGTATAATATATTAATATTAAAGTGCTGCTCCTGTTTCCTGTTTTATCTAAATCCTGTTAAACTTGCTCATAATTATACTGTGTATATATATATTATATATATTATATACACACAATATATTATATATATATATATATATACACTGCATATAATACTTTAGTATAAGTCATGTAAAGATTATGCACTGCAACTTTCGTTGTACGGTACGTATATTTATGTTAAATGAATACCGTGCACATTGATTTCAATAGAAACATTTGTTTGTTTCAATATTTATTTTTATTTACTTATATATACTTGGTACTTACTTATTTATTTATTATTATTTACATCTTCGAGTATTTATTTATTTAAAATTAATCGTGTTTTCACTAAATTGTTTAATTGTTCGATGGTTATATAATTATTTATCGGAGTCAATTGTGAACTGAGTTATTTTCTTATATGAAAAGCATATTTTATCTAAAAACAAATTTGATATCTATAAATTTGCTCCACTGGAACACTTATTACTATACAGCAACTCATTAACAATAATAAGTAAATATATAATAATATATATTTTGTTATTTTACTCAACTCACCTTCCATTGCTGATGATAGTTATCATAGTGATGTGAAACTGCGGAATTAAACGTTGCTCTCACCAATAAAAATTCGAAGTCAAACAATAAACAATAAATATGTCTCAATTTGTCTCATCGAATAACACTTAGATAAGAATATTATTTTATTTTGATATGAAAAATATCATGTGTTACGATTCTATAGCCTCCTTTTCTGTGACATTCTTGACATTCATTATATAACGGGAGAAAATACGTATTACATAATACATACGCTGGACCTTGAAAGTTATAGATATATAAGTTATAGAGCTCAAAAATTTATATCATGGTTTGCAGTTATAATATAATATGATAATTAATTGCAGCTTCATGTGAAACAATGAATAATGTTGTGACTTGATCACTTCATGTTATGTAAATTTGAGATTATTAATTCATTTATTTGTGATAGCAATTAAAAATAAAGTGACATAATAAAATCAATCTATTTATATCATTTAATGATATATATTAAGCAAAAAAAAATTACTGTGCCTACAAAATTAAATCTACATTTTGATATATATAAAAATAAATTCAATAAATCATACATTAAAAAAAAAATACATATGTAAAAATTCAAAGTACTTTAAAGTTTTTTTTTTTTTTTTTTTTTTTTTCGTGTTTGATACGTGTACTACGATATCAATTAATTACTTGTATGATTTGTTTTCTTACTTTTTTTTTACCCTAATTTTTACTTTCATTTATTTCTTATGTTCTTAATTTCTTATATTTATTATTTACTGTATTTATGATAATATTATACATTTTTCTTTGCATTATAACGATAGATATATATTAAGATCCATTTTATCATCCACATATTATGCGTTCGATGTCATTTGGGTTATCAGGAATTTTAACCAGCTCTAAAAATGAATAGCAATAATAATTTATAATAATTTTATTTTACATAAGAATTGCTTCTTTTTTTTTTAATTTTTCGCCAAGGGGTATTCGAGAACAAGACCAGATCGTGGAATCAGGGTGATGCTGCTTGCTGACAAAACGGATCTGGAACACCATAAAAAAAATATATCTATTATATTATACCCTGACTCTCTTCGGTCACACAAAAATTTACTGATAAGAATAAATAAAAATAATAAATATATAACTTATAAGAATAAAGGGTATGAGAATAATTTTACTTACCCGTCATTGTATGGATATCCGAGTGAGGTGGTATACACGGTAAGAGACTCAGGCACATTAAGTCCAGTCACATCTACAATCTCTTCGCTGGTTCCCAGGTTAATCACCACCAAGAAAGACGCTTGTCCAGACAGCTCTCTGAAAAACACAGAATTAGTTTGTGTGATTTTTGTAGCAGTGTATAAACTTTAAAAAATTTTAAGATATAACTAAAATACTATATATATATATATATATATATATATATATATATATATATATTATACTAATATTTTTTAAAGAGATAACTTTTATATTATTTATGTTATTTTTAGATTATTACATGAAATGAAATTACTAAATTATATGTACGCTTTATCATATTTTTGCAAGAAATATGTGTGACTATATAATTATATTAAATTTTACCTAGTGAAGGCAAACACATTAGGATTAATAACAAGGCTATTGAAAGATCCACTCTGGATGGAAGGGAGCTTCCTCGCACCAGTCAACCTCTTGTAAATTTTATATGCACTTTCAGGTGCAATTTTCTGAGCTTCCATATTCAAAGTTAGGTAATTCTCGTTGATTGGAAGCCAAGTATCAGGACCTGTTGTGAAACCTGCATTCAAATCATCATTCCACTGGTATGGAGTACGGGTTGGATCTCGTGAAAATTTCTCATAATATTCAATGCCTGCTTGACACCCTTGTGGGTCCACAGTATCCTCCCAAGAAATCCAAGTATTTTCCATGTTGATCTCTTCACCGTTGTAAGTAACTGCAGTACCAGGCAAAAGTTGACATATCATTTCAGCAGCAATACTAAAGTCATTGCCAAAACGCGTAGCGACACGGGGTTGATCATGATTTCCCATCTGTAAAATATTTTAATTGTTGATCGATTGATAGTAAAAATTGAAATACAATGACAATGCAAATTTTTTATGAACAAAACGTAATGCTATTTTTACTAACCACCCAGTTTGCCCATTTTCCTGCTGGCATGTTATCATACCAAGAATTAATCACATCTTGCATGTCTTGCGCGCGGGTCTGATTTGTTACTCCATTAATGAATTGGAAATTGAATGGGAAGTGTGCTCCAGGATGAGTATCATTTCCGTAATATTTCATTGTGTTTTCAATTGAAGTATAAGCTTCAACCATCATCACTCTAAAATGAAATTTATAGACATTAATTAACAATTGAAATAAATAATTAAAATAAATACTTTTATATTATATATACGTACAAATCTCTGCCTTGTTCCGCTTGTTTCTCATCAATAGTTTGTCTGAAAGAACGGATGACATCATAAAGCTCTGGCAAATCGGTGGTGTAAATGTGATTCAAATAAGCCCACTGGTCAGGAGTAGCCTCAGGGTTGCCGGAAAGTGGTTCATCAGGGAAGGTCTGATCTTCCATTAGGTGAGGTACGGCATCGATACGGAAGCCATCTACACCTTTATCAAGCCAAAAGCCAAGAATATCCTATAATAGAAAATGGTTAAGATATATTGTACAATATCATGTTGAGAGCTCAATTCATTAATAAACGTACATTCATTTCTTGCAGAACAAGTGGATTGCGGTAGTTAAGATCAGGTTGACCAGCTACGAACTGGTGCAAATAAAATTGTTGACGAGTTTCGCTCCATTGCCATGCAGATCCGCCAAACACGCTCAACTATGCGCAATCAAACATTACAAAAGTTATGACATATATGACTATATATATATAATCCAAAATTAATAATAAATATTATATTAAAGATTACCCAATTATTTGGTGGGATAGGTTGACCAGTTGAGTTAAAACCAATTGGATCGAGCCATGTATAATAATCGGTGTAGGGATCCTCGCGAGCAACAGATTTAATAAACCATTCGTGCTCATCACTTGAGTGGTTTGGTACAATATCCAACAAAATTTTGATATCTAATTTAAAAAATGGAAATAAATTCTAATTGAATATATATATATATATATATATATATATATATATATATATATATATATATATATATATATATATATATATATATATATATATATATATATATATATATATATATATATATATATATATATATATATATATATATATCAGTGGCGTGCGGTGGTTCCTGGAGCAGGTCATGCAACAAACCACGGGGGGTCTGGGGGGCGCAGCCCCCCAGAAGAGCCCGCCGCAGGCGCGAATTTTTTTGAGATCACGTGGTATTTTGACACTAAAACCGTAAAAAGAATATGTCTCTTAAAACAATTAAATACAATAAAATTCGATTTATGCAAACTACACACAAAAATTGATAGCCAGCTTTGATTTTTTTTTTTTTTTTTTTTTTGCTTTTTGTTTAGAACACGATCGTTCATTGTTATTTCTTTATTTAGTACTTTAGACTTGATAAGAATAGAAAAAACTTCTAAAAAAAAAGTCCTTGCTCAACAGCGAGATTGATTTTTTATCGGCTCAAAAAACAAGATCAACCAATGAATATGTCTATTTTTTTTATTTAGCTAATCATTTTACAGAAAGCCTTTTTTTTTTTTTTTTCCAAAAGAAAAACATATTATAATAGTTTATAATTTTTCGTTTAATTGACTTTTCTAGTCCGCGGGATAAGCGCAAGCTCCGCGAGTGTAACGATATGGAGTACAATTCACACCTCTATCTCTACTAGTAAAAAAAATTGTACCCCTTGTTCTTTGATAAGCATCTGAGAAGGGTGTACAGATTTTTATTAACTCGATCACACAGTAAAGGACATCTGTACTATACGTCAGAGTTTGTCTCTTTACCCTCCTTGCTTATCCCGCGGGCTAGAAATCTAAAATAAACTACTAATTTTTCTTTAATTATTTTAGAGAAGATCGAACACAAATATTAAATATATTAGGTTCTAAATTTAGAACATTGGGTTAAGTCGCTTTAAAAGAATCTGATTCTTAGTTTTGCGTGCAAAGTATGGCCATATTCTTATATTTTTTTATTTACATTACTTGTATGTATAAGTTATATATGTTACTGTACGTTATTTATTTGGAGTATTTGATTTTTAAAATTTGCTTCGTTGGCGCCGATCGCCTCGATGATTTTTATCGTTTTCATTCAGATTTTGGATCTTTCGCGCTATGATTTCTTTCAGCCAATCAAAAATCTAAATGAACTTGCGCAGTGATTCTGCGCCGCCGATGCAGTTTTAGAAATCACATTTTTGTTGGTGTATTGAAACGTGTGTTAATTTTCTGTAAATGCTGCGTTTGCTACCCCTACCGTGCTTCTCGCTATAGCCATAGCTTCACCACGCAGTCTAGTCGATTGCATATTTTACCACCTCTACTTCTTTTCCCCTCTTTTTTTACAAAACATTATCTGCCGCGCGGTAGTTTTTGAAACATTATGAACTGAACAGTGGAAATATTTTAAACTAAAGAAAAATTAATATTCTGGAATAAATTACTACTCATGCATTGCATTAATTGCATATATGGACCGCACGCCACTGATATATATATATATATATATATATATATATATATAATATTATAATAAATGTAAATCAAATAAAAAAAGTACCTCGAGCATGAGATTCAGCAATTAGATTTTCCAAATCTGCCAGGGTACCGAAAATTGGATCAACATCTCTGAAGTCGGAAATATCATAACCAAAATCTTTCATTGGGGATTTGAATATAGGTGAAAGCCAAAGACAATCAACACCTATGTCCACGATATGATTAAGCTTACTTGCTATACCTAAAAGAATCAATAGAAGTCATTTAATGAGCAATTATTATTGTAAATTTTCTATTATACACTGCAAAATTATTACTAAATTGCTAATATAAAAAAAGAAAAAAAGCTTATAATATATAAACATTGCGATGTGACTACTTCTTCATTAATTATTATTTTTATACAAATAATTATTAAATTAATAAGAAAAACTGTAATATTATATACATACGTAAGAAATATTACAAACCAGCAATGTCTCCAATTCCATCTCCATTACTGTCTTTGAAAGATCTTGGGTAAATTTGATAGACGACTGATTTCTGCCACCAGAGCAAGTCATTTTGTGCAGAAATGCTGAAAGCGCAGAGCGCGGTCAGGACCAATAAGGTACGCAACATCTTGCAACTCCAAACTTAAAGTGTGGAGTTGTATCACTTTGCTGGTATTTATACACCATGCACTTGGATTACATACATGGAGTTTTTGTCATTATCTATAATCATGTAACATATTATGTACGTATGGAGGTGGGGCAAATAATAGGCGTGACGATCAAGATTCGGTCAAATATAAGGTGTCCCGCTTATCACGCATTGTCTTTCTGTCTATATCTTATCTATTTTCATTTTATGAATAACCTAAAAATTTAAATTAATTTTTTATTAATTTTGTTATCATAATTATTATATAGCTTTATTAATATATTTTTACTGTATAGATAGCCGTTTATTTTACGTATTATAATATGTTAAAAAGTATGCAAAAAAAGAACACGACGTAATAATTTTTTTTGTATTTTTTGTTAAAATATCTATAGATGAAGTCGATATATTTTATTAAAATATAATAGACCAGTGATCTTATTATTATTATTATTATTTTTTTTTAATAAGGCTTTAGTTTTGTCTACGTTGATTTGATTTAAAAGTAGATAGAATGAAAGTTAGATCTTTCCTTATTTGTAAAAAGTTATACAAATAGAACACGTAAGTATAAGACTATTTTTAATATAATATGTACATTTTTGTAATGTTCGACAAATGATATATTAATTTTAAATATATAATCAAAAATTTATCTATACATATTTCAGTAATATTTTGTGTATGCTATAATTTGAGTATATAATTGTTTCTATTTGATTTTATACCCATAATTTATAATCTTATTGCAGTATACTTATATTTACATAAAATCTTTAAAATTTCTTTATTACAATTATTTCTGCACTACAGGGGTCGCATTTTTTCCCCTCTTTTTTTCCTCTTTTTTTCCTCTTTTTTTTTTTTTTTTTATCCATATATATTAAAGTTCTTGATGTATCTTTAAATTAGAACCTAATAGAATTAACTCAACAAATTACATTCTTTCCGAGAGTTGACTTTGATTTTGTTCACATCACTTACGGTTTTTATTGTACTGACACTACGATACAAAATTGTACACTATTTGCCTTAAGGTATATTTCCATAATTATGCTTAATTTCCAGTTATTATTCGAAATAATGTAACAAAGTGAATGAATTCAATACTGTTAAAAATATTAATATAAAAAGAATTAAAATAGGACTGAGTTTTTTTTATTATTATTTTTTATATTGCAGTAATATTAACAGAGAAAATTTGCTGGAAATTATTACAGTGAGGATTGGATGAAAAGTTTGTATTCCTATTCTTATTCTTTAATTATTCATAATAAATGGTACTGTATTAAAGATATAGAATCGGAGAAGCAAAATATATGCAAACTATAAAGTTGTATAAAGTTGTATAGACTATTTAATGATAGTGTCTGTTAAAAAAAAAAGTGTTTAGTATATCAGCTCATGTAATTGCACGAAAGCCGCAACGAATGAGAACATCCTGTCATTCTTTCTTATATGTTTTTGACCTTCATGCACCATGGTATTATTAAATTTTGTCTTATTTTTACACATAATGTGTACTGTACACTATACAATATACATATTATATAAAACGTACACTGTATAATAGTACTTGTACAATAGCAGTACGTAATACGTATACTGAAGGCATATAATATTATAGGATATAGGTAAGGTTTATCATGTTGAGCTGACTTAATTTTGCCTTCTTTTGACAGTGGGTGTTACTTTTTTTTTTTTTTAAGTTTAATAAAGAAAGTAATTGTTATTTAAGTAATTTGAATTTAGTTTCGCACTCAAAAATATATGTTTTTTAATATATATAATTATATTATATATATAATATGACATTGTGTTAGATTAAATTTTACTACGTTTTTATTTTTTCCAGTGAAAATAAATTAGATTTTCAAAAATAAAATAACAATTTTAAATTCCATACTCATAATTCATAATGCAACGCAACACCGGCAACACGGCCCATATGAAAATGCCGCTCGATTTTTTTAAGTTCAAAAAATATGCAAGAAGTAGGTGTTAATTTTCATTTCACTTCTTTTGTGCTGTCATGTCATGTGTCAATAAAATCGCGCTATAATTTTAATATATTGACTATATTTAAATATTTATTATTATTCTATTTAATATTGAGTCAATATTAAATAGAATAATAATAAATATTATTTAAATATAGTAAATATATTTATAGCGCGAATACAAGCCTAATATTTTTTATTGATAAGTATATGAGTTTACTACAAATTATCAGTGCATGGATTTTGGGACAAATGTCAAAGAATGCGGATGACGTCATATTGCTTGGAGGCCATACTGGAGAAAAGTGAAAAACATTGCTGAGCATAGGACAAAAACTTTGTTTCAGGCAAAATTCTTTGGGAAATCTGTTAATTTTTTGTTATTGTTATATTTTTCTCACATACTTGAGATACTAATTCAACATATTTACAGCATGGTTGCATTGGTTGCTCTCAAAAATATTGCATATTATAGAAAATATAGTGTTTTTAAACTGACAAAATGTGATTGAGTTATTGAGTGTTATTACCCATGTTATTGAGTGATCCAACATGGCGTCAACTTTAACATGAATGCATACACCCTATATACATAATTTAACATGAAATTGTGCACATATACAATTTGTGCGAAAAAGTTTTAAAACTTTTCCCACTAAATTTGAACAGTTGACAACGCTATCCGCGTTTCATGGATTCTTGGATTTTGATTGGTTCTTTTTTTTGCACATTTCCCGGCATTCTCCTGTTCGCTAGATTTCGCTCTTGCTTGACGGCTGTGTGTAAACGCGTTATCTTTGACGTTCCTTGGTGCTGGCAAAAAATCAATTTTAAACATGACTACCACTGAAAAACGCGTTCTTGACACATCAAGACCAATTAATGAAGTCCCAAATATAATATTAGATATTGAGGGAACTACCACTTCCATCAGTTTTGTGAAGGTAAGAAAAGAAAATTTTGGCGTTGCTAGCGTCATGGCGGACCCGGCATAAGTCCTGCGTCGACTCTAAAATTCCCAGTTAATTAATAATTCGCAAGTTTCGTGAATAAAAATTAAAAAAATAGAAGCACAACTTGCTTTAATTTAAGCTGAAATAGTCTCTGCTGCTACTTTATCTTAAAAATTAGTAATAATTTTGATTTTTTGAACGTTCAACACGTGCTCTTGCCGTCATGCAATGCAAAATGTCAGATATGGCGAGGATGTATTGTGTTGAGTGGTGTTGAGTATGCATCGTGCATGTAGCACTTTTATAGCTTTTGTACTATGATTCGTGAGCGCCATGCAAAATTTTACATTCATTCTAATTTTCTTGCATGATAGTATTAATGTAATCCTTAATTACGTACTGTTTAGATTAAGCATACGGGGTTAATGGTATGTATGTGTAATCCTATAATATCCTATATGTCATACATATGTATGTATATGATAAATGGACATTTATTAAGCTTAAATTTATTTTTTACATGGTGCAAATTTTTCAATGTGTATGTATGTAGTATGCATATGATGTATACATACATACTCTTACAGACATTCCATTTTTATGTTAATAGCTGTTCATTGAAAATGAATTTTGGACCGTTTGAGCTTTATGCATATAAAGCAGGGCGCATGAACGCAAAACAATAAATATGCATATTATTTGCCCATTATGTATGCATAATATTCCGATGGTTTTCAAAATAAATTTGCGTTTATATATATGTATGATCATATAAATATTACATACCCGGTATTATTACATTATGATCATAATATGTATGTACATATCACAATCACATAAAATCATACCTAACATAATTATCCAAGTATGATAAGGCCGATTTGTGTTATTTTAAAGATCAATTCATAATGTGAAATTATGATATTTCATAATATGTTGTAATATGCATATTATGATGCAGGAGTTCTGTATTTAAACGCTTTTGTAGTATTCCTATTTTCAGATCATTCTTAAATGGGGGGGGGGGGGGGGTATAGAATATACATACAATAATGCTGTCCCGCGCTGTCCGTAACAATTATTATTATTTTGTTTGCTACTAAAAAATAAGCACCAATGGTTATTCAATGCAATGCGCATTTTTTTGGTGGAAGAAAACAGGGTTTACGAACAACACTAATAATATCACATGGTTAATTTAGTGTAAGACTTAGTAATAAATTTAAAATTGTACTCATGCGACTTTTACCACTAGACTTCTATGGGTATTATGTAAATATATATTATGTATGATACACACACATGATTGTGATAACTTTTACGATTCAAAAATTTGCTCTAAATTTGCTTTTTGTTATTCTCATTTGAGAAATACTAGAGTTAAAATTTAAAAGATAAAAAATATTATTATTATTATTTTTTTTTTTCCCCACGGATTTCCTACCAACATTAAAAAAGTTCATGTCAAAATTTAATTGTTACTAAATTGAGATTGAGGTTTAAAAGGGCTTATTAAGAGCTGTTTAAACTAAATATCCAATACAATAAATAATAAATATGCACTTTTTAATATGCAATATGAATTTCTTTTGGTGCTTTTTGAAATCAGTGTTGATGCTCGCTTTTGATGCGGAGGCATCGATTTGCATGTTTCTGACGTCATAAACATGAATTTTCACGCAAATTGCATACTTAACAGTTTTTTCCCGCTCTCTCAAGGGGTTACATTAACATTCTAGTAAAAATTGTCATCAGTTTTGAAGTACCCATTTTGGGTTTATTCATTAAAAAGCACATGTTTTATGTGGTCTATGGCTTTAAGTGTGTCTTTAAGGCAATAGGATAACACTTTCATGTTAGTACAAGTACATAATACCTTTAATTATACACCATGCTTGGTTATCAAATTATTGTGTGTTTCTTACAATTTGTTATTTAATTTGTAAATGGAGAAAAGATAGAGTTTGTAAATTCTTTTAATTATCTGGGGGTTATTATGCAACAGACGGGGAAATCTTTCTCTAAACATGTCAAAGAACGCTGTCGAAATGCATTGTCATCTTCATTCGCTATCTCAAATCTAAATTCGTTATCTTTGGAAACAGCTATTAAACTGTTTCACCTGAAAATCTCTCCAGTTGCTTCGTACGCCATTGAAATTTTCTGGTCATTTATGTCTATAACAGACTTCAAAAATCTAGAATCTGTTAAGTCTCGGTACTTAAAACGGATACTTTGCTTGTCAAAATTTACGTCGTCAAGGCTGGTTTACGAGCTAGCAGGGGAGAAGTTATTTGTAACGGAACTACAAGTGAAATTTAAATTGTTAAAAACAGATAATTACATTAAATTTGTTAAGGATAGACTAAGTAAAACTGAAGATATCAGCCTGGCCTTCTATAATACCCCTGCATTTAATATTAATAATATTAATGGGTGGAAAGGCCCAAACTGTACAGACAGGCATGTTTTTACCCGTTATGCGGTGCATGGTTTCCACCATGTAATCTGTCAAATTAAAGAATATCACGAGTGTAATGATAAATGTGTATGTGTATTATGTAGTGGCCTATGTACTAGGTACCACTTACTTCATTGTCCATCTCGGACCCTATCATTAAGTCAATATGCAAAAATGTAGACCTATATAAATATGTATATAAATATGTATAAGTACACCTTGGTGTTTAATAAATAAATAATTGTAATATGTTATTTAATTTGTTCCAGGACACTCTGTTCCCATATGTTCGTAAAAATGTGGAGAAGTACGTTAAGGATCACTGGGCTGAAGATGAATTTAAATCTGTTCTTGAGCAGCTGATTGCTCAGGTATGATCTGATACTTTTTATTATGGTCAAGGTTTACTAAAATAATTTCCAGACAAAAGTTAATTTATCAGCAAATTGTGTGAGATGTTGCCCTTCTGTTGGGGTTACTGGTTTACCTTATGTATAAACACTCCTGCATGAATTAATAAAAATTTGAAGGTTAATTTTGTAATAAAAGTACAATTTTTACTGGCACTCTGGTATTTTAATCCAGTTCTAAATAAAATGTAACTGTAAGTATCATATGAGTTGATTGTATTGTAATTCTTTACAGGCTGAGAAAGATGTAGAAGCGAAGATTGAAGGAGTTGTAGAGTTAGACAAAGCAGAAGAGGATGCTGAAAAAGCTCAGAAAGCTGCCGTTTCTAATATTCTGTGGCAGATGGATTCAGACCGCAAAACAGCTGCTCTCAAATTGTTGCAAGGACATATCTATCGTGAGGGATACAAGAATGGTGACCTCAAGGGACAGTAAGTACAATGTTCACTCATGATTTGTGAAATGCTTAGTCGGATCAGCAGAAGTTCTGAACATATTGCATTTGAAGCAAGGAGAGATGTAACGCTACCTCTAGTAAGGATTAATGAAGGAAAAGTTTAGTTGGGCCCAGATGATCATAAAATTCAATGCACATTTCAATGGTAAACCTTTTGCTTTTGTAATTTTGTTGGCTACTTTGAAAATCCAGTAGATTATATTAAATGAATTCAATGGAGAGGAAATTACCATTTGGATTACACCTACAATATTTTCTCAAAATTTAACTTTCATATTCTAATAGTTAACTTAAAATTATTTTGATAAATTATTATTTTGGCACTTATTGCTGTTCATTTACTGAAATTGTATTGTACCTTATTTTTAGGACCATTATTACAATGCAAGTGATGTTTTATGTGTGTGTAGGGGGGGGGGGGGGGAAGGCAAGGTGCTAAGGCTGCAGTTGTAAACAGAGATCCTAAACAGTAAACAGGAGGTGGCTCAGAGCTCACTGCTGGGATGTCAAATCCAAGCAACAACAACAACAAAGAGCTTGGGCACCTCTGCCGTACCGTTTGCTTCCGGCATCAGAGCTATATGCTATTCGAGAGTACATAGTCAACAAAAACAGCGCCTCTGCAGGGAAAAAATGATAACACGGTTACGCAGCGATAGCCTGGAGAGCGACTACACAGTCCGTTGAGAGACTGATAATTTCCAAAAAATATTTATAATTCCTTCCAAAAAATCAGCAAATAGTAATAAAAATAATCTAAATCAATTTAATTAATTAACAAAAAATTATATTTCCAATTTATCACTTTTGAGGGTCAATTTTGTTTCCAATTTGACTCATGTCTTTAGGGCGCGCTGAACAGCTGACGAGATTCGATGCGTAAGCCCTCACTAATTTTAATTTCAATTATGATCAAGAGATGGCTATATTGGTCACTATTAACTCTCGAATGCATTGAGATACTGCTAGACCACCAAGCTGCAGAGCTACCTCTTGCATTGCTGCATTGATTGCACTTGTACTCTGTGGCAAATCTACCTCACGGGAGGTAGTAAAAAATAATAATAATACAAAAACTTGGATCTTGGTCATAGCTAGCTCCGAGGTGGAAGGAGCTGTTTGTGAATGCAGCCTCTGTTACTTTGTAATCAATTTTCAAGGCTTGTGTTAAATTGTTAAGTAAAGGTGTTGAGACTTTTTTTTTTTTTTTTTTTTTAATTTATTTATTTATTCATTTTTTTTTTTTAATTACGTTTAAAAAAATAATTAGAAAATAGTTGGTAGAGATTAGAGCACGTTGAATTGAAAATTAATAAAACGCGAAAATTCTCTAATTTAAATAGTAAATTGGGACTAGGGATGCAAATCATTCTAGCTTGCGCTAGATAAAAATAAACGTTACAAAGGGATGAGGGGTACAGTGTCAATGTAAAATACGATATACCTAACATCTCACGTTCTCACACTACATCAAAGGCACAACATTATAAAACAGCATCAGACTTACTCTTGGCCTTAGACCGGTTTCGTCCTTTACCTAGGACTCATCAGTAAGGCTCGGCAGAGAGCTCTGTACAGCTAGAGATGGCTCACACCACATCTGCTAACTGACTGAGCTGAGGAAGCAAGTGGCAGCCGCGTTTTTATACGCGATGCCCCCGCAGCTGCTCGCGCTGATTGGTTGAACAATCGCGCGCGCAAACCCGGCTTGCTATTTAAAACCTCTCATCCTCACACTGTAATATAATATTGTGCACTAAGAGGGTTGCGAGACTGGCTGCCAGCAAGCCACATGTGCCCTCCCTCGCTTCCTAGAGTTCCCCAACTCCAGAAAGTTCGCGAGAGCAATGCGCCTGCCGGCCGCCTGTATCGTGATTAAGCTAGTTACATCGTTTAATATATTGACACCGGGGTAGGAAAAGTAAAAAAGATGATAGAAATAGGAGAGATAGGATAAAAATATATGCGCTTTGGCATATTTTTAATTTAATTAATTTAGTACGTGCTCTTATTGGCGTTGGCAAGTAAAAAAGGCCGAGAATACAATATAAATGAAAGAATCTTATTTACAAAAGCTTAAATATTAAAACAAAAAGATCGACATTGCGATAAATATAATATATAGGAACCACGATGGTTTTTTCCTATATATTATATTCATTTTTTTTTGAATTTAATAAACTTACGAGCTGACTTTTGCTCTTACAAACTTCTTTCTTTCTTTCTTTCTTTCTTTCTTTCTTTCTTTCTTTCTTTCTTTCTTTCTTTCTTTCTTTCTTTCTTTCTTTCTTTCTTTCTTTCTTTCTTTCTTTCTTTCTTTCTTTTTCTTCTTCCTTTTTCTTTTTCTTCTTCTTCCTTTTTTTTTTGTTTTTTATTATTGTTTTTATCTATGGCAAGCTTGAAATGTGTGTAACAAGAAGCTCTGTGTTTCATTGTGTAACATAAAAAATAAAAAAAAACTGCATGCACTGTGTCACCCTTTTGTAGAGCATGCAATCCTGTGCTGCCTGCAAGCTTATGCCTGCAACATAGTAACAAACAATGATTAAAAAATTACCTTTTATCTTCTCCTTTTTTATTAATAATTAAAAATATATACATTAATTCTTGTCAAAAAGTTTAATCCAGACTGCATAGAAAATATGCTGGTAGAGGGGTCAAATTTCTCACTTGTTGGTGCATTGACCTTTTCACATCGCAATATTTCTACTAAGCAAGAAATTTATTGAGTTTTGTGGAGAGTGCATACATTCAAATTTATTGCATTTACAGATCTTTGTAAACAGGACTTTAAAAGTGTAATATTGCTTCTATAATTAGATTGTTTGTTTGTTATTAATATATGTTTTGTTTTGTTTTTAGCATTTTTGATGACGTATCTGCTGCACTGAAGAAGTGGAAAGCAGATGGCAAGGATGTGTACATTTACTCCTCTGGCAGTGTTGAGGCTCAGAAGCTGCTGTTTGGAAACACAACTGAGGGGGACCTTCTCGAGGTGAGACGTCAATTTTACAACTATGACAAGTCTGAAACCCTGTTTATTGATTTTGACTGTTTCATACATACATACATACATATCATGACGCTATAAATCCCTTTCGGGGTAAGCCAACAACACAGATGTTTTATCCTGGCCCAGTGATAGACCTCCACAACTTCCTATCCTGACATACTTCACTTGCTTCCGCCAGTCTCATACCTTGTTTCATACATTTCCTTTTGCATTTCATACTGCGTACATTCTTATTTTTCAAACATCTTCCAACCACCTCAGACCATGATGTTTTAGGCCTGCCTCTATCTCTCCTTCCATCCACTCTACTATGAAATACCTGCTTTGCTATTGTTTCATCACCCATTCTCTCAACATGACCAAACCACCGTAATACACTGTTCTCATACTTCTCAGTCACAGTTTCTTTTACTCCACATTTCTCCAACACCCAAGTATTCCTTACCCTATCTAATCTTGTTTTACCACACATACTTCTGAGAAAACTCATACCAACAGCATTCACCCTACTCATATGCCTACTCTGACATACCCATGATTCAGAACCATATAAGATAGTTGGGAGTAAGACAGAATTGTACACTGTAAGTTTTGCTTTGTTTGATAATGTTTTGACTGTTTCATAATACTGTAATTTAAAGCTTTCTTATGAGAAAACTTTGTTTGAAACATTCTATTTCATTTCATCCCAGGTTTTGTTATATGTTGAAGTCCAAGACCTATTTAAAATCTTCTCAAGGTTTTGATTTTTGATAGTGAAAGACTAACAATAAATGAAATTGCAGTACTGCATAATATTGAAGTTTTTTTTTTTTTTTTTTTTTTTTTTTTTTTTTTTTTTTCTTCTTCTTCTTCTTCTTTAAATTTTGCTATTTTTGAAGGTAGAATGCATAAGATTTCCACTTTTAATTCAAGACCCTAGACATCCCTCTTCATTTTTTTTTTTTTTTTTTTTTTTTTTTTTTTTGCATTGCTTATTGTCCTAGTGATTGATTTCCCTGGCTTTTTATTCTGGCATACTTCCCTTGCTTTACCCAGACTCATAATTTACTTTCCATAATCCTTTTCACTATCAGTATTACACATAAATTGTGAACAAATTAAAAATAAATACATATCGATGTTGTTGCGAGCAATATGTGTAACTTGTTTTTTGCCACGCAAAGCAAAATGTCTATCTTGTTATTTGTCACGCGTAGCAATATGTGTATCTCGTTTTTTGTTAAGCTAAGCAAAATGCGTAAGTTGTTTCCGAACGTAATGGAGATGGCGCTCGACTAGTACATATTGCTTTGCATGACAAAAAACAAGATACACATATTGCTATGCCTGTCAAATAACGGGATAGACTTTTTGCTTTGCATGACAAAAAAACGAGTTACACATATTGCTCGAAACAACATCGATATGAAAGAAAATAGAGTGATTAGTGTTGAATTGAAAATTAATTAAACACAAAAGCTCTCTATTTTGTATAAAGAACCACTTGCAATGAACATGTTTCTTATTGAAAACTTGTTAAATACATCACAACAATTAAAAAACATTTATTGCAAGTTGTGCATTAGTGCGCTTTAAACTCTCTACTATTTTATTTCGTGTGCATTTATTTTTTAACATCTATAGACTAGCTGCATTTGTTTTTTTGTTTTTCTGACCATTTATTATTTTCATTTATTTAGGAGGTTTTAAGCCTCTCCTATTCACTATTATATGTTATAAAAACTTTTTTTCAAAAGTTTTGTCATTTATCCTTTCAATGTTTATCGGTCAACATTTTCTTGCAATTAACATTCTTTCATCAACCATGGGTTCTTCAATGATTTGTAATATAATAGGCTAAAAGTGCTTATTATTATTATTGTATTTTATTATATATTATATAGCCTATATATATATATATTTTTTTTTTTTAGTTCTTGGCTGGACATTTTGACACTGAGGTAGGAGCCAAAGGAGAGAGTCAGAGCTACAAGAACATTGCTGAGAAGGTTGGCAAGAAACCAGAGGATTTTGTCTTCTACACAGACATTCTGAAAGGTAATGGTTTTGTGCTTACTTAAACAACCCACTCTGGAAATATTGAATTGTGAATTTATTGCATTGTGTTTTGTACCTTGCAGAGGCTGAGGCTGCTAAGGAAGCTGGCATGATGGCAGTATTGATGAAACGTGAAGGGAATGCCGAGCTTGGAGATGAAGTGAAAGGAATGTTCTCTATCTTGACAAGCTTGCTGCCAGAGGAAGAGGAGGAGGAGGAGGCGTCCCCAGCGAAGAAAGTCAAGGTAGACAAGGTAGACAAGGAAGGTGATGTTGAGATGGAAGATGTTGAAGAGAAAATGGAAGAAGCTCCTGCAGAAGCCAAGGCAGAGGTACGTGTTTAGCATGTAGTTTATTTCTTGCTAATTTACTTGCTTCAAATTTGTCACTGCACCTGGTCAATACTTCTTACTACTGGTTATAAGTATTGCATTAAAATGCAATTTTCTTATTGTTACATTGAAACTGTAATTTTTAAAATATAAGTCAAAATACATATCTTCTTGCTCACACAGGTGTTTTATTCTTGACATATTTATATATGCCACCCCTTAAAGAGATACTGGAATAATTTATAAGATTATTGTGTATGTAATGTGTACACATATTATGTTTCTTAACCCTTCGGTTCTCTCACCAATTGGCGAGAAAACTTTTCAAGTAGGCAACCTGTGCTACAATTTTTATTTTAGATCAGGATTTCATGACATGAATTTCATAAGTTGCATACTTAGCAGTTTTTTAACCCCATATTGTGAGGGTACAAAAGGGTCAAGGAAAATAATGTGTATGACGACGGTCACATCTCATTAGTTTTACATTTTTGAGTTAGTTTTTTGAGACCAGAATCCCTTTAAAATTTCTTAATTTTAAATTTGCTTTTTGTAAATAAGAGCAAAGATCTAAAACTCTGATTCTATTATAATATTGAATATTATCTGGTTTGAGCTATAATTTAATGTAAAAAGAGAGAAGGAAAAACTAATTGTGTTTGTTTGGTAGGAGGAAAAGGCTACTGAAGAAAAAAAGCCTGAGGAGCCTGAAACTTCAAAACCAAAAAAGGAAGAAGCCCCAAAACTTGAAGAGGTTCCCAAGCCCACAGAAGATGAAAAAATAGAAGTTGAGGCTCCCAAGGCAGAGGCTGAAGAGAAATCTGTCGAGGAGGAGAAAGCTGAAGCAGTGGAAGCCCCTGAGGCCCCTCCTAAAGTTGAAGCCCCTCCCAAAGTTGAAGCTCTTGAAGCTCCTCCCAAGGTTGAAGCCATTGAACACAAGCCAGAAGAAAAAGAGAAGCCTGCTGAGGCTGAGAAAGCCGAGACTAATGGTACACATGAAAATGGTGTTAAGAATGGCAAAACTGAAGAAAAGACCAATGGGCATGACACTAATGGAGTGTCTGAGAAGACCAATGGTACACACAAGGAAGAGGTCAATGGATCTTCTGAAGACAAGCCAGAAGATCTTGTCAAGTCGCCAACTAAGAAAGTAGTCACTGATGCAGCAGGGGATGCCCCTGAAGTGACTGCAGCTGAGTAAAATATCATATTCTCTACTACTTTTTTTAATTATCAGCTCTTCTCTTTTTAATGTATGAAGTTACAGTAAGTATCATTATTTTAATTTGTGCCAAAACACGGGATAATTTTTCTGTGTTTGAACCACAAGAGCATGTATTTATTATTTTTAAAGCAATTTCATGTATACTGTAATGCTCTTGATAACTTAAATTTATGTACTTATTCTGTTCGTTTAATTCTTGAATCTCGAAGGAAAAGATGATTTTATGCGAAGGTTGTGAGTAGTGTAGGCAGAGGAAACAAAATACTTAGGTGGACCCTAAATTTATTTTTCTCTAAACAAATAAATTCAGTGATGTACAATGCAGTAGAATGACCAATAATGATTGGAAAAAGAAAACTAAAAAAAATATAATAATAACAAGAAAACTAACAATACAGGATTAATCATGTGGACCATCCCTTAAAAGTGAAGTGAGACTTTTTAAGGATATCATTAAGTCCAAATGTTTATTTTCTAACATTTACAAATGGTGCTGGAAAATATTTTAAAGATTGTACTAAAATTTAATTACTATTGTGATAAATGTCTTTTGAGATCATTTGTGTCTCAATTCCTAGGGTGAATTCTACATCATCAAAATATTCATATACCTATGTAATGAATACTTGATGTTTGGGCACTCATAATGTTACCACTCAGCATTTAAATAAATTAGTAAAAAAAAAAAAAATTAATAAAAAAAAATATAATAAGCTTCCATATGTTGGTATTTTTGTAGTAAAAATTGTTCTGTGCTCAAGGTATTATTTAAGTCAAAAATAGTTTTAATACACAACATGTTCTGTATATGTAAATATGGTTAGGGTATATTTAACTACTGCATTGTGTCACTTAATGAAGTGTTTGCCTAAATTATTTTGTTTTAAAAAGTGATGGACTAATGATTTTCGTCTTCCAATACACTGCCCAACGTTATTTAAAAAAAAAAAACTACTATTATTTGCATAATTTGACATGCCCATAACGTTAAGTGCATTTTTTATATACAATTTCATCTTTGTTATGATAAGAAATTTTTTAATCATTACTATTTCGTAAGTAATTAAACAACCATTTTCATAAATTTTCTGATATTTAAGTTAAGTTTAAGTTCCTGTAATTTTAATTTTTTTTAACTATCTATTAAATAAACAACAGTATTCTTCATCATAATAATTAATTACTATAACAATGAGTATTTTATTTTTGAATCTCATAACACTAAATGGCAATGTGGAAATGGCACTTAGATAGAAGTGTGGTTTTGTTTTGTTTGACAGTTTCCTGGTCAAGGGATATATACATTTCTTTCAGTCTTTTAATTTAATAGACTTAGATCTCTTAAATGTTAAGTCCCACCTTGCCGCTGTCCTTTAGTACTTGGTGTTTATTAAATGTGAGATTAAAAATATATATAAATGAAAAGAAAATACTGTCGTCATTCCATAATTTTTTTTTTCATTCCTATTATTATTATTTGTCAAAAATCAATGCACACATGTAGTAACAATGTCTTTAAATTTTGATATGTCCAATAAAATATCTAAAAATGTGTAAATGTTTGTTTTATTTCTGCATACATTTATAATATTTATAGTACTGTTGTCATTCACAGCATTTGTTTTTGTTGACTATGTACTCTCGAACACAGTATATTATACAGTAGTCCATCTCCTATAGCGGGAATGTCAGATCGAATGCGCGCCATAATTCCAACTGGGTGAAGTTGTCAGAACTACACGTAACATTACTTCAAATTACGGCTTCTAGTTCTGCCACCTTCACCCAGTCGGAATTATAGCGCGCTTTCGATCTGACATTCCTGCTATAGGAGATGGACTACTGTATAATATACTGTGACTCTCGAATTAATATACTTGCTACTTGAAAATTAACTTTTGTTTCTTAACATTTTTGCATCATCTAAATTTAGTGAATTCATAACTTCTCTGAAATTCAATGATATGTAGCAGACCTCAGAAGTTAAACTAAACAACCAAATTTTTTATGTATTATATACATTGAAAATTAAGAATTTAATGATTTGGTTCAACTGGTATTGATTATATTATGTTAATAATAAAAGCATTATGTACAGCATTTCAGTTGTTCCTATCAGTCTATTATAATGTATTTGTATAGTATGTTTATTGTATGGAAATACAATAAACTATACGAGGATGGCGATGGGATTCTAGCTATTTATTGCACCGCTAATCTTTTAATTATGGTTACCCGAGTTTCGAATTGTGAATTGTTAGCAAAATACATCAAAGGTCAAAGCTCGTCGAGTTTTTTTGCCAAAGAGGAAAAAATAAATATATAAATTTTAAAAATTGCGCCAAAGTACTACGTAAAACATGTCAATCATGTCAATATCAAATATGTATATATTAATATTATACGTATCTATTCTTTTAATTATATAGATCGAATAAAATGTTGGCTAATTTTAAACTTTATTTCATTGATGTTTGAAAGATAGCGTGAGAGAGGAAAAAAACAACTTGAACTCGAATGCTCGAAAAGCAGCTAATAAGTTGACTTCTGTGGTTACTGTCAGGTGTCAGTCAACATGGCAGATAAAAAGAAGGCAAAGAAACGTAAAGAGGTAATATTTGTGTAATTTGTCATAATTGATGTCTCTCATCTCTTCTGAAATTTAGACCATAGCCTTTAAAAACTTTTCAAGGCTCATTTTTGTTTGTAATCGGATACCATAAGTATTTAAACGTGGCTTACATTTCATCCTTCCGAGGCCCCCATGAATTTTTTATTTCCAGCTGTTTTTGTTTGTTTTTGCGTTATTTGAATGTCGTCATTAGATTTACCTGCAACTAATATTAATTATATACATATTTATTATCTAACTATATTATTTTTTATCAAAAATATGCAGAATATTAGCACAAAATTTAAGTGTCGAACATATAACGGGACTTCCTAATACATATGATCCACGGTTGAGAGCTGGGTCTGGGGTCACTAACATTTTTGCACGTCAGGTCAAGGTCGCGGGTGGCTAAAACTTTTAATGTCTCGCTTGCCTTTGTATGTATGTACATATAGTTAACTGAACTGTTCGTGCAATGAACTTTTCGTGCAATTTTTTAAGCTTTGTTTAATGGCTTTTGTGGATCCAAAATTGTACATGTCATATATGCGACTGTATGTATATGTATATATATATGTGTATATGCATATAATATATCATATACATAGTGATAGTACATATGATAAACATCACAATTAAATATATTATGTACTACTGTTTAGTTTTTATTATTATTATATGATGTTTATTATATTATATTCTTCATAGCAAGATTTGGCCCATTTAAATACATTAGCTGAATTTTACCTAATTGTTATTCAAAACATCGGAACGTGAATAAAACACCTTTATAATATGTGCTATTTGGGACAAAAATATTATAATTTTGAAGGATCCACCAGTTTTAGTTGAGAGCGATTGGCATCACAGCTTTTTAGCATAAAATCGAGGCTATTTAAGTATATTTCACTTTTATTGGATGAATTGAAAATTTGACTCTTTATTTTTTTTATAAATTCTTCCAAAACTTATAACCAAAAAAACATACATCAGAGAAGACTTGCAAAAAAATGGATTCTTTCAATAAGGCATTCTAAAGAAGACTTCTTGCCTTGGTTTAGTGGGAGAAAAACAAACAAACATGGAGACAAAAAATGCTAGCAGATGACTTCGTGTTCCTGTCTCAATTTAACATGCTTTCTTATATGGATGAATGAAGCATTGTATATTATATTATATTATATTATATTAAGCCTCGAATAAACTTTTGTTTTCCTGAACTTCAATCACTTTGGTTACATATTTAAATTTGATATGATTAATTTAATTGACTTTCAATTTAGGAAAACAAAAGCTTTGAGGCTCAGTAAGGTATACTTTATAAATTTCAGTGTGTGTGTATAGTAACAATATAAAACTATTTATATATATAGTTGCTTCATTCCCCAATAAGAAAACCAAACTGGTATAGCCGAGTGGTGACGGCAGCTAACTCGTAACTCTGAACTCCTCACAGAGTACAGTATAGGTTCGAGCCACTGCTGGGTGCATACATGAAGTGTGAGAGCATGATGCATGTTTGCATGCATTCCTGACGACGCACAGCATTCGGGGGGTGCATGATCAATGTGATTGCACCGACCAGCCTGCCTAGATGTTTCCACGGTTTCTCTAGGCTGTCATGGGTCATGGTGAATGCTGGGCTGTGTACTGAGGCCGTGGCCGGCCCGTGTATGCTTTTCCATTAATTGGAAAGTTCTTACCTGTTGATAAGACAATGTCTTGACTGGGATTGGTGTAGCACAATAGCACAATATAGCAAGCAAGCAAGCAAGCAAAAAAAAAAAAAAAGTTAAATTATGACAGGAACACAAAGTCGTTTGTTAGTATTGTTGGACGCTCATTATTTATTTTTACCCTTCCCCCCTTTTGTAAGTCTTCTAATGACAATAGTCTCTGTGTATTGCACACCCACACTTGCACTCACTACGCTTGCATCCTAACTAATTGTTCACATGGTTAAGATCCAATTGTTTACCATCGTACATTACTGTCAAAATAAAGATATTATATTAAAACATTATTATTGTGAGGATTGAGGTTAACATGTGCGGGGAGTTAACATTTATTTAATATTGATTGAGTGAACTTTTGACACTGTACTTAATTAGCTTTTACATTGAGAAACTACCTACCAGTGTCCAAGCAATATAGATTCCATTGTTGCTGATTTTTAGAAATAAAATAATGGATTATTTGCTATTATGCAAAAGGAAATGTATGAAACAAGGTATGAGACTGGAGGATTAAGCAAGTGAAGTACAGTATGTCAGGATAAGAAGTTGTGGAGGTCTATCACTGGGTCAGGATTAAACATCTGTGTTGTTGGCTTACCCAGAAAGGAATTATAGCGTCATGATATGTATGTATGTATAAATAATATAAATTTACATTGATTATAGGACTTTGGTGCTCCTGAGCCAGAAAAACCTACTAAAGAGGCATATGCTGTAGCAAAATGGATGCGAAGCAACGTTCTAACCAAAAAGACCAAGTTTTTGAGTCACAATGTGGAGTATTTCACAGGTAAATGTTTGTTTTATGTACTGTATAAACATTACATCAAATAGAATTTCACCACTTTAAGTTGTACACTAATTGAGCTAATTAATAAGTTAAGTAATAGGGAAGCACACAAGCGCCTTACCATTATGAAGAAGTCCATTGCTTTGTGAAGATGTTATGACACAGTTAAAACAAATATTTACATTAATTAAGACATTTCAAGGGTGCTTCTTAATATGCTTAGAGTTCAATGAGTGTACTATCTATTATTTATATTTAACCAAAATAAAGAATAGGGAAGCCAATGATTGTCTTACCACAATGAAGTTCGTAGCTAGGTGAAGATGTTGATGACACAGTTACTACAAATATTTACATTAATTAAGATATTTTGAGGGTAACATACTGCTTCTTCAATTGCTTAGAGTGTATCTATATTATATTTTATTATTGCAGCAAGCAAAGCTTTGGATGCTCTCATGGAATCTTCTTTTGCAATTGCCAAAGAAGGTCAAGAGCCACTGTTCTCAAGCAGGTTTGATGCTGCAATGTTTCTCAATAAGTAAGTTGGCACTTTGTTGCTTCACCTAAATCTTATTTTGTGTACACTACACCCTTGCATTGAATTCAATTAGTAGCGCAATATATATATATATATATATATATATATATATATATATATATATATATATATATATATATATATATATATATATATATATATATATATATATATATATATATATATAATAGCATACTTGATACTTCATGTTCAATGTAATTTTCTATGTTTTTATTATTGCCTTTTTAGGATGTTGCATCTCAAGTTTTTCCACCGAGCTCGTAAAGTACCTGTTACTGAACAAGAATTGAAAGCTAAACTAAAGAAGAAAGAGGGTAAAAAACGTGAAGAGGGTGAAGCTGAAAGCAGTCACACTGAATGTGAACGTAAAGAACAACCAGCTGTAAGTTGTAGAGCTTTAGTAATTATTTTAGTTAAAAAAAAATAAATATTATATAAATCTTCTATATTACAGGATGAAAAAGAGAAAAAGAAACGCAAAATTCGTTTAGAAATGCACCTTGAACAGATTTTTGTTGATGGATTGGATGCTTATGTGTGGATTTATGACCCGATACCTGTATACTACTGGTTCTTTGGAAGTCTACTTGTTGTTGGAGCCATTGCAATCTGTCTTTTCCCATTGTGGCCACCATCTGTAAGGTAAGGGTAATTTTTTTATTTATTTTCAACAATAATGCTGTCAGTAGACACATTTATAAGCAAATAAATAAACTAAATACACATTATGTGTAATATATAGGATATTATATAATATGTTTTAAAAAATAATAGAAAATAGAAAATAGAAATTAATTAGAGCAAGTTAAATTGAAAATCAATAAGACACAAAGATTCTCAAAATTATATAGTAAATTGGAACTTGGGACCAAATGTTCTAGCATAGACATATATGTGCTAGTTAAAGTAGATGTTGAAGGGTGGGGGATACAATTATATTTTCAATAAAATAAAATATACTTCCCTTCTCATATTACACCAAAGGCACAACATTGTAAAACAGCATCAGCCTTACTCATGGCCTTTGACCACTTTCGTCCTTTTCCTAATACACATCAGGGAGGCTCAGCAAAGTTTTCTGTACAGTTAGAGATGGCTAACACCTCACACCACATGTACTAACTGACTGAGCTGAGGAATCAAGTAGTAGCAGCATGTCTTTATACTTGTTGTTCTCCCTGCTGCATGCTCTGATTGGTTGAAACAGCATTACACGCATAAACTGGCTTTCCCATGAGTATGCTCATGCTCTCTGATTGCAAATACAATATTTTATATGACCCTTGTATTACATAAACGTATAACCTATGTGGGAAAAAATGACAGGTTATAATTAACATATTTTTTATCTTGCACTTGTCTAAACTAGAACATTTGGTCCAAAGTCCCAATTTACTATAGGCCTATAAATTATAGAATCTTTGCATTTTATTAATTTTCAATTCAATGTGCTCTAATCTCTACCTGCTATTTTCTATTATAAGTAGGATAGTATGCCTATATATATATATATATATATATATATATATATATATATATATATATATATATATATATATATATATATATATATATATATATATATATATATATATATATATATATATATATATATATATATATATATATATATATATATATATATATATATATATATATACTGTATATATTTAAACAAGTATTCATCAACAGCAATTTTTTTTTGTTATTTTAGCTAGAAATAAAAGTAATAATTTAATAAATATGCATTAAGTATGCATTATATTTGTCTATAATATTTTTTTAACAACATACTGGATTGAAATTTGTTAAAAAAAAAAAAATCAAGTTTTGGGTGTATGAGATATCTAAAAAGTGGAGACTCAATTTAATTAATTGTCTTTCTCTTTTATCTAATAAATATGATGGATATGATTGTGTGCCTTCTACAAGTATTGCTGTTTTGGAAGAGTTTAAAATTGTGTGATGCTAACTTGCAAGTCCTAAAGATATAGACCAAGTAACAAATCCAGTTTTATTTTGTCCTTTATGTTATAGGAAAGGAGTTTACTACCTCAGTGTAGCGGCTGCTGGTTTCCTGGTCTTTATAATAGCACTTGCAGTGGTTCGCGTTCTTGTATTCTGCTTAGTTTGGGCACTTTCTCTTGGCAGACATCACTTCTGGCTTCTACCTAACCTTACTGAAGATGTTGGGTTCCTGCCTTCATTTTGGCCTCTCTATCAGGTATAACATTTTTTTTTTTTTTTTTTTTTTGTATTACTTAATAACTAACAGGTATGTAATAATGTATTTTCAGTATGAATACAAAGGCAAAGGTGGAGGAAGTCCTGAAAAAGGCAAAAAGAAAAAGAAAGACAAGGACTCTGATGCTGAAGATGAACCACTGTACCAACCAGAACCAGAAGAGACTCCACACATTCCTCCTGATGAAGGGTGAGGTCTAATTTCTTTAAGTTGCAATTTATACTGAGTAATATTCTTTAAATTTTAAGGATGAATAGACTTGTCAATAATTTACTTGTACAGTAAATAATAATAGTAAAGCATTGTAGATAGTTTAAAAATAAAAATGGGAGATTGTAAGCTTTAAAGCTGACAGGAACACCTTAAGAGAGAAATAATTGTAGAAATTATTTTGTGAGTCTGAAGATATTCTTTGGACTTTAAAGCTAGTTACTTCCCATTCCTCAATTTTTCTTCATTAATTTACCTATAATATGTTAAAGACTAATCAATGAACTAAAATATCTGTCATTTTGATTGACAATACAGTACCCTGAAAAGGGAATAGAGTAGAGGAGCGTAGACAAAATATAATGCATAATTAGGTGTATATCATGTCACTCAAGCAGGTAGTACCCTTTTTGCTTGCGAGCCCTGGTTTTTAATAATAAGTTAACCTTTAATACCTGTCACATTCAAAAAATATAGTTTCGCGCGGTGTCACTAGCCATCAATACATAAAAATTGGATAAAGAGGTACTTATAATAATTAGAAAAATATGAAAATTAAAGACTAAATTCTTGGAGAAACGTATTATTATGATTAAAATTTGAAAACGTGTAATTCTTAAATTTTATCGTGAAATACAAATTTTGCAAACCAAGAAAAAATTAGGAAGATGTGTTACCTCTCTTTAATTTTGCAACCATGGCATGTTAAAACTAAATTTTTGTACCTGCACTTTAGTTCGTTGGTCAGACTATAAACTTATATTACCAAAGATAGAATAGGGATACCCCGAGTAAAATTTTAACGATGACACAACTATGAAATAAGAATGACAAATAAATGCGACACAAAGATGAAATAGCGATGAAACGTGTCCCATTTCATCGTTATTTCATCGTTAGCCCCATGTTATTTATATGGAGTTAAAAAATAGAAATATTAGCAAAATGAGCAAAATATTTTCGACGAAATTTCAATGACATAAGTATGAAACAACGATGACATAAGTATGACACAACGATGGCATAAATGAGAAATAATGACGACAAAATTATACTACTAGAATTTATCGATGAAATTTCAATGACATATGTATGAAATAAAGATGACAAAAATTTTCAGGATAATTTTAATAATGTAAAAATATGAAATATCGACGACAAACTTTCAAAGTACACCGCGCGACCACCTCGGAGACCTGCCTGTTAATAAAATCTAGTGCCTGCCTATATACCAAATGCTACCTGCCTAACATGAAATTTTATATACGGGGTTGGAGTTTTCTTCTTTAGTGTAGAGTCGCTCGCATTATATTATATAAAAAAAGCTTTCCAAACTCAGTAACCCAGCATTTTTTGAGTCTCAACTGAAACTTGTTTTGCAGATTTCTTAATTAATTTGTAATCAAGTGAATACTTTTATACAAAATCTAAGTCAGAAAACACAATAAATCGTCATTTTTGTAGTAAATTAAATATTTTATAAATAATTAAAACTTTTATTACCTGCCCTAAAAAGTATTAAAACCTCCGAAACAAACGAAAAAATAGGTATTAATTCTTGACTTTGAATATTTTTTTTTTCAAGTCTGAGAGTCACCGGGAAAAGCTACTATATTACATTGCACTACCACAAAGATTTTGTACAGGATTCTAATCATAATATATATTTATCAAATATATTGCTTGTATTGAATATTAATTAAACGCAACAATGTATTTGCAATATTTATTATATTTTTTTATGCATTATTTTATGCATTAAATAAAAGCTAAGTGATTGTCAGTTTTTTGGCACTAAAAATTACTTTTCCATATATTTATGCAATACTAAATTTTGAATTGTTTGAAGCATATTTATAACGTATTTTTTTATATTTTCTTTTAATGCTTGCAATTAATTTGCCTTATCGTACGCGTGTTAAGAAATATATAACAATAAAAATACAATCAATTTAACAATTTTTGTTACGCTTTTCTAGAGTTAATAAGCACATTGACTATATTTTAAGCTGATTTAAATAATAAGCATAATTTTTAGCAAAATATTAAATTTCGTTACACTAATAACATAACTAATATAATATAAAATAACTATTTTATATTTTTACAATATTGAAAAATACACACTCCGAAACTGTTTAGCATGCATTTTTGCACATATAGGGAAAAAAAATCTAATTATGTCAGTAGTAATTTTAATCAAACACGTTATATTAATATAAAATAATTATTTAATTATATATAATGATATTTTTCTATCAATCTACCAGCTATATAAAATAGAAAATTCGATGACTTAAAGATGACACAACGGCGACATGAACATTTTTATTTTTGTAAATATGAAATAAGTATGACAACAAAAACTTATTGATGAAATAACGATGGCAGCTTTAATTTTCAAAAAATCTAAATGCGACACAACGATGACATGATTAAAAATTCAATATTCATGTAAAAAGCCAATAAATTATTATTTCTTTGTGTCATCGTTATTTCATACATATTGGATTTTAATCGTTGTCGTCGTTGTGTCACATTTAGGTTTTTGAAAAATAAAACTGCCATCGTTATTTCATCAATAATTTTTTGCTGTCATACTTATTTCATTTTTGTAAAAACAAAAAATTTCATGTCGTTGTTGTGTCGGATTTAGGTTTTTGAAAAATAAAAATTGCCATCGTTATTTCATCAATAATTTTTTGCTGTCATACTTATTTCATTTTTGTAAAAACAAAAAATTTCATGTCGTCGTTATGTCGTCTTTTTGTCATCGAAATTTCATTGTTAGACATTTTAAAAAAATTATTTTTGTGACTTTGTCATACTTTGTCTTCATTAAATCGCAGTTGTGTCATCGTTATGGGACGTTTCATTGAAATTTCATTGAAAAATCATAGAAATGTCATAATTAGCGTTCTACTCGGGACAAATGAAGAAGTCTGTAGCAACTGAAAAAGTACTGTGGCATCAAGGTTTTTCAACTAGCTACAGATTTCATCATTTGTTGGTTTCCATGTTTTTTTTCCTACATATTTTATGTTGTAGCATTGAAAATATTGCATCTGTATGTAGCTTTAAAACAAATTTATGAAGAGTATGCACATCAATGCTTCCGCATCAAAATAGAGTATCTGCACTTTCCACGCAGCACCATGAGTGGACTAGCAGCCATTCACTTAACATTGCAGATGCTTCACGGTGGAAAGTTCAGATAGTCTATCTTGACGTGGAAACATCAATATTATTATAGCTGGAACAAAGTAGGAAGGTATTGAAAATAATAGGCCTAATAATAATAACAATTTTAAATACAGTATTTTATTTTATTTAACTATTTTTATTATTGTTGTTATTATTCTAGACTGCCTGTTGAAGCAACTGAAGAGAACAGTGAAAGTGAATCTGAGAGCAGCCAGAAGTCACAGACAGGCAAAGATTTTGAAATGGTGGAACACGAAGAGGTTGAATCTTAACCTTTTCTCTTATCTCAATACAGGTTGGAGCCCCTTTACATTAGAATTGCTAATATACATAATTTGGAATTTTCATTTTAATAGTACATTTTTGTTATGTTCATCTTGTCAGCATCTGTCAGCAATTTTTAAATACTTTAAAATGGCTTAATTGGTTTCTTTAATGATTCAATACATTATTCGTTCAATAAATATACAGTTAATACTGTGTAATTTTAAATGCAAGTAATAAATGTTTTACTCCACTTAAAGAATCTCTATTGCTATACTAAAATTAAGATCCCCTAGCATTAAAAATTAAACACCTCTAGATCAATAATTAAGTTTACATTATAAATTGTTAAGAGTGCTAATATTTTATCAAGAATCAATTTCAAATAAATGAAATTGTACTTTGGGGTCTCAAAAGTATTGCACATTGAAAGTATAAGGGAGTCTAGTTTCTAATGATATTTAATATATAGGCCTATATATATATATATATATATAGAGAGCGCAAAAATAGTTTTTCGACTATTGCCATTATGTCGACTATTGCTAGTATTATTTCATATCTCCACCGATCTCAACAAATGGTGCATTTTAAACCAATAAAAAAATCGACTATTTTCGACTATTTCGAGCTCAGCGACTATTTCTCGAAAAATCGACTATTTGTCGACTATTTTGCACTTTTTTTTAAGTTTTTAAGGACATTTCTACTAGAAATCGGCGATATATCGATATATTTGATAGTATCGATATTATCGATACTTTTTGAGGCGATATGTATCGATATATCGATACATAAATCCGATTATCGGTATTCGATACTTTTTGAAAAAAATTCATAGTAATTTATTTACAGTTTCAAATAGCAAGCCAGTTTTCGCGCGCTCTGTTGTACCAACGAATCAGCGCGTGCAGCTGAGAGGGCACTGTGTATAAAAGCACACTGCCACTTACTTCCCCAGCTCAGTCAGCTAGTAGATGTTGTGTATGAATCATCTCTAGCTGTACAGAGCTCTCTGCTGTGCCTTGCCTGATGAGTCCTAGGTAAATTTGATACTATTTTGTAATAGTGCTCAAGTCCCATACCCTTTTAAAAAAAATTCATGGTTTTTATCGCGTTAACAAAATACTACATACAAGATAAGGACACGCTCGGCCTATTTGAGTATTTAGATACTAAAATTACTGTTTAACATTAAATTAAATTATTTTTTACTCACAAAACCTTTTTTTTTTTATCATTCTTTATATAAATTTATGTATAAAAATATCGACTTTTTTCGACTTTTTTGTATAAAATCGACTATTTATCGACTATTTGCACCAAAAATCATCGACTATATAGTCGACTATTTTGTCAAAATGATCGACTATTTTTGCGCTCTCTCTATATATATATATATAGGGATGTCATTCTTTACATTACTGTGTTGCTAATGATTTGTCAACCTATATTACTGTTACCTGCTGGATTATTTGTCATAATATAATCAACCAAGTAAATAACACAATTTCTATTGAACCTATCTAATTTACAAAATGGTAATTTTTGACAAGAAAAGTACAGATATGTTAAATTTTTATTACATTTTTTTTTTTTTTTTTTAATTCTGAACCTTTATTTTTCTACATACATTGAATATTTTAATTATTGGGTGACATTTAATTATTGATTTAATAAAAATACGGAAGAGTTTTTATATGATTACCAATCAATTGATAAATTTTTATCTATACTGTATGTACATTTTATTAAGATGCATTTGACGGTGCTTTGTATTTATAGAAATATAGACTAGACTCCAGCCATGTGCTAGCCCCATATTATATAAAACTGATGACAACTGCACTTTTTTTTTGCGCGGGGGGGGGGGGGGGGGGGGGGAGTATTAAAATACTATGAATGTTGTTAGTTATTTAGCAGGCAATGATCCTTGGTGTTTTATGTAATATTAATCACAGCATGCGTTATATGGATGTATTTGCACTCTGCTACTTTGAGGATACTGTTTTTGTCTCTTCTTTGCATTAATTCAAAGTCATGCTGGTTAGTGGACCCAAGTAGGTTTTTAGTAGTAAATGCTTTAAACAAAACTTCTTGTACCATATAACCTGTTTTCTGTATGACTGGCATTTAATTTTTTATTTTAAAATTAACATCGAATTCTTCAGTAAAAGTGATAATAAACACAATAACAATAGATGCATTGTCATTTTTATGCTTCTTATACATCCTTCAAAAAAAAATTTTTAAATGACGGCGAGTTATTTCACTGTGAATACATTAATTTAATTAACATCATGTGGTACTTTTGATTTCAAAGTTTTAAATGTGTTATAGATGTGGTTAGGAAACAGAGGTGGTATCCTAAATCACACAATTTAGGATGTTATCTTAGCTATAGGAATTAACTACCACATTCGTTCATATTGTATTCATAGTTGGATTGATAGATTGTAAATGTTCATGACATAGTAAGAATATGATTGAAAATTTAAAGAATTGCATAACGATGAATATGCAACAAGAATGCAATGCATGATGGTTAATTGCATTATGACGTTAATGGCAAGGTATATTGTAACTTTGTAGTTGAAATTAGTAACAAAAGACAGTTAAAGAAAAAGCATAAAAGATACAAAGAATTTTTTTTATTAAGTATGCTTCGATTGTAAGTAAAATTTATCATATTTGTATGTACGCACTATTTGTTATATTTTTAAAACTTTTTGCAGTTTCAAGTGATTTTTTTTCTTTCTTTTATAATCAGTTAGAGTGAATATAAAATTACAGGTAAATTACAGGTAAAAAAAGCATAGCATTTGTGTACAAGTATGATCGATGTGTATTATGATTGCGGTATTTTATTATTATTATTATTTTTTTTTAGTATTATTATTATTTCCATCATTTTAATATCAGCAAGTTTATAAATGTTCTGAAATATTTGGCAAATGCACCAAACAGGTTTATTTTTTAAATTTTATTTCATTAAAACCAGACAAATTACATAATTTTAATCCATGTTTTATTCTGTTATTACAGTTTCAAATGTTTTGTTTATTAGAAGACTTGCAAAAGTAAGTTTAGTGAGAAAATAAACAAACTCACAGCCCAACAATACTAACAAAGTGCTAGCAGACAACTTAGTGTTCCTGTATACATTTAACATGCTTTCTTATGGGGCAATGAAGCATCTATAACTCAAGTTAGACTTGTTTTTCGGTGCTGAAATTTTTACTGTAGCTTACTGAGCTTACAAGCTTTTGTTTTCCTGGATTTCAAGTAATTTGGTTTAAAATTATTTTTTCACCCAATTGACTTCAAATCCAGGAAAACAAAAGCTTTGAGGCTCAGTAAGCTACAGTAAAAATTTCAGCTCTGAAAAATAGTTCTAACTTGTGCTATAGCTGCTGCATTCCACCATAAGAAAGCATGTTAAATTGAGACAGGAACACCAAATCATCTGCTAGCACTTTGTTAGTATTGTTGGGCTGTGAGTTTGTTTACTTTCTTACTAAACTTACTTTTGCAAGTCTTCTAATATTTCAATCTTAGTAATCTTATGTTTTTTCCCTCAAATATATTAGTTAAGATATAATAAGTCTATTCTTTTTTTTCTTTTTTTTTTTTTTTTTTTTCAAATAGCTTTATTACCCCAGATATTACATATAATATAAAACAATCATTCCAAACTCTGAATTTGATCCCCAATGTAATAGCACAAGCTTTTTTGAAAAAGTAAATAAGTAATAATCATTTTCAAATTGTGCTGTCTTTTTATTATTATTATTAACATTGGAAGTTTTAAAAAAAACGCATAGCTTTTTAAATGTTTGCAATTTATTTAAAAATTTAATGTAATATTTATTAATTTTCATAATGATGATGAAACCTTTCATTACATTATATCACTATAATATATATGCTACCATTGAAATATATGTGTATTATTTATAAAATAAAAATATAAATATAATTCTATTTATTTTCTGGACTTTAATTACATTGTGAGTGATCCTTTACAAATTCTATGGGAACTGGTACCCAAATAGACTAAATAAATCATGTTTCCTGTGTTCCAGAACATTAAAAGTTTGTTTATAATGGACTATAGTGCTAGTAATATAATGCTCTTGTTTCGATAATTTTTATTATAAATATTACATCCCAAAACCATTAAGTTTTACATATTGGAGGCAATTAATTCATTACAAAGCTTTTAATCATGATGTATATTAAATTGCTTTAGGAGCTTTGTAGTGAATTATATTAATCCTTAATCTTCTTGATTTAAAAATATCAACATTTGGGTTCAGGATCTGGTTCTCCTCTTTGTAGTCTTGTAAATGCTTCGTGTAACATTTTGTTACATAGAGCAGCATATGGGTTCATTTGCACTAGCTAAAAAAGAAAAGAAAAATGCATTTTAATGTATGATTGAAATATTCTTTCAATATTTATTGATTGTTAAAAGTATTATTTTTAATTATTAATAATATTTAAGTATATTAATATATAAATTTAGAAAGAAGGAAAGAAAGAGAGAGAGAGAGAGAGAGAGAGAGAGAGAGAGAGAGAGAGAGAGAGAGAGAGAGAGAGAGAGAGAGAGAGAGAGAGAGAGAGAGAGAAGAAAGAAAGAAAGAAAGAAAGAAAGAAAGAAAGAAAGAAAGAAAGAAAGAAAGAAAGAAAGAAAGAAAGAAAGAAAGAAAGAAAGAAAGAAAGAAGCATATTTACCCGAGCCTTTGCAAATTCACTGCCCATTTTAGCAGCACTTTCAAAATCTTTTCGAGCAGCTTCATTTTGACCATCTTTCATGAGCAGCAAAGCTCGTTGACAAAGCGCCTGGCAAACAGTTCGTCCTTCTCCGTGGCACAAGTTGATAGCATTATTTAAGTCTATTAGGGCAGCTGGTGAAATATAATTATAAATTTTATAATAGGGGTTTATTTAGTGTTATGCATCAATCATTTAAAGTTTGCAGGATGCTATATAATTTTTTGGTGACGTATGTGTTATAATATAATTAAAAGATTACATATATAATATATCTATAATATTATGCAGTGTGTGTATAATTTTCTCATCGACATAAAAAACACAAATACATCAATATTTATTTTATATTTTTATATAATATTTCAAGTTAATAATATTTACATATTATTACATTTTTTTTTTTTTTTTTTAAGTATATAATTATACCTTTTGAGTCTCCTTTTAATCGTAGGGCCTGTGCGCGATTATTATAGCATGAGGCACGTTGAGGCGCAGTTTTGATCGCATTAGTAAGAATTTCAATTGCTTTATCGACATCACCAGATTCTGCTGCTTTTACGCCATCAATTTCTAATAATTTGGACTCTTCAACTTCTGGGGTAATTATTTCTTGATCTGAAAATTAAAGGTAAAAAATTCAAGGTCAACAAGCTTTTTGCTACCTGTCCTGCAAGGTTGCATCGCATCACAACATTCTTTATGCTTCTAAAATTAAATTATTACCTGTCAGTTCTGGAGGGATTTCTTCTGTATAAGCAGCTTCTCCTACAGGCAGAAGGGGGTTAAAAATACTATTCAGCACAGCTCTATCGTGTTCACTTGCCATGACAAAATTATAAGTAATTTGAATGCAATCAAAATTTTGCGCTACTTTCTAGTTCCAAACTTCGCAATTTATGAAAGGCTGACGTATTAACTATTTTTACGATGACAAATGAGATAATCATTACACTCAATTTTGTTACGTAAGCTTTTGATTTTCCAACACCTGTGCGGCAATCATGGCATCCAGCGAAGAAAACGAAGTGTATGAAAGCTGGGAAGAATTAGAAGATTCAGGGGTAATTACTTAAAAAACGTTCTTCTGTAATTTTTACAATTGTTTTAGTAAACAGCTTTATATATATCCATTTCACGGAAGCAAAAAGTTGTAAAATAACGTTGTAAAGAGTGACCTAATTAGTGAATGTTTACTATGTTATTTTTCTTATGTGTTCCAACTTGGATTTCAGGTTTTAGATAGAAAAATAAAAATTCTACAAAATAAACCAGCCATAGATGCATCGCAAAAAATGTAAGTTTTTGTTAAAAAAAGCTTATAAACCAAACAAATGTACCAATAAAGTCTATTTTCGTTATCATATGGTAATTATTTTTGACAGGGACGGTGGTGTTGTGATATTACAAGATGAGAGTTTGAGGGGACAATATGGACCTCCTGAGCCAATGGTAAAAATTTTAAAACGTCCAACAAGACCATGTGATAGCAGCCAAGTCAATGGGGATAGCAGACCACGACAGTACAAGTCCTTACAGCAGGTAAGATATTAATAGCACCAGCAGCTCCTCATTTTTTTGTGTGTGTCTCACACATACATACATCACGTCTTGCTCACGATACATCTTGGATATTTTGTCATTTTTTCTTCTTATAATTATTATTTTTTTTTTTGTTACTTTACACATTATACGTGTTGTATTTTGTTTGTAGAGAGAACAAGAATATGCAGAGGCACGGCTTAGAATTCTAGGTGAGGCTCGAAGTCCAGAAGAAGCTGGTGTTTTGAATTCTCCATCCACAGAAGGGTAATTATTGTATTATGATGATACATTTTTAAACTTCAACCATATATTTTTTCCACTTTCCATCTTCATAACACTTAAAAGCTAAAATAATATCATAAAATCATATGTACTGGTATATGGATACATACATGATATTCTTGTGCCTACTTCACTTCAGTTGGCTTATTTCGGAGAAAAGGACAACTTTGATACACTTCTTTATTAAACCTTGAAAAATAATATATATTGTATTATTGTTATTATACTTTTGCCACCCTCTGCATAACATTATAATAAACTATACTATAAGAAATGAGACCTCGGCCTGATATTGCTTGGCTTGTTGATCTGGCTATTTCTGCTCGTTTGCAAGGTATCGCGTGATTCGCTGCAAAGTGTTGTAACTTGAAAGTGAGATGCAGAAGTAGAGTGACTGAAAGTCCCCAGGGAGAGTCTGCAGTGTTAGAAGAAAGTTGGTCCCACTCATCCATATAGAGGCTCGGACGGCTTCATAAAAAGTAAACGTAGAGTAAAAATTTCTATTCACTCCCGTCACTTTTGTAGGCACGACAACCCTGACTTGCGTTCTTCCTCTCTTTTCTATCCAAAACTAAACAAATGAGAAAAAATTAAGCTTTAACAAATTTATTGTGTCTCCAGTTCTTTTTATTTATTATTATTATTGGTGGTGGGTGGCTGCTCCAAACACCTTGGCCGCGCCTTTGTGCTAAGAGAATCATCAAGCATACTTTTATTAAATTTATTATAGCATCCATTGTTTGTTGGGTTGTTAGTTTTTGAAAGGAAGAGAAGGACACTTGATTGTGTACAATTGAAATGGAGAAAGAACGATCACATATATAGGTGACAGAATTAACATTAGTTTGTTGTTGACTGCTGTTGACATGAAGCATTTTATTTGTTGTACATAACCTTTTTGTATCTCAATAAATCTAACACACAAATAAATAAATTAATGTAATATAAAGTAAAAAATGCAGGTTTTAAATTTATAGTCTATTACTTCATTGAAACTAGCAAGGGCCTTACCAAAAACAATCCCATAGCTCGGTGAAAATCTTGCTAGCATAGAGCGTCGGCTCGGAATACTTTTGTTGTACAGGCCTATGCACCAAAGAAAAAAAAATCGACCTTTGTCCCATGTAAACCGGTATACACTTTGTAAGTTGTAAGGCTTAATTTCCTGTGTTTTTTTATTTTTTATTATTATTATTATGTTTTTTTAATACAACAAAAGTATTCCAATCCAACAAGAGATAAAACAAAAAACTTAACACAGTGCTAGCAAGATTTTCACCATGCTATGAGACTCTTCACTGTGGTAAGGCTTTTGCTGGTTTCTCCAATCCTTTTCTATCAAATTCATCATACCTGACCGTGATGGCTTATTTTCCTTAATATCCTATTATGACATTGATAAATTTGAAATAAAAGAATAGGAGAAACCAGCAAGGGCCTTACCATAGTGAAAATAGTCCCATAGCTCAGTGAAAATTTTGCTACATCTTCATATCTCCTTTTATGAGTGGATAGCTATTTAATTTATGTAAATGTTATGAATACCCTAAACCTAATTATTATTATTATTTTATTTTTAATCTTTTGATGTATCTCCTATATTCTAGTGTGAGTCGTCTTCAATCAAAGATGGAAGTTTTAAAAACATCAGATCAGGAAAATGTAGGTAGAAGCAAAATAGAAAATAAAGTTACACGGGTAGCAGAAACAGAAAATAATATCATTAGAGCACCAAGAGGACCTGATGGAACAAAAGGATTCACTCGACGGTAGTGACTACAGTAATTTAGTGAATAAAAAAAAATACATGGTGTGAATGTGAGAGGCCTTAATGCACTTGTTGTGCTGGTAAACAATAAACTGCGTGTACTCATTTTTGTTAAAGGTGTTATTGTTTGTTTGTTTGTTTGTTTTTCTTCTAAGATAATAATCAATTTGTCTATTAAGAAAAAATAATAGTAATAAAACTAGATATATCAATCACTTTTTATTTTCATTAATAGAAATTTGCTTGCCTCAGAAAAAAAAAATACTGCTATGAATGCAGATAATGGTAATGTAAAGGGCTTAGCAATCTATAGTTGTGTCCTAGCTAGAGGCCATATGGCAAGTTTTGTCTGATGAAAACAAGCGTTCAGAATATGGTGTGGTTACTTTTATTTTCTTGTCACTATCTTGCTGTTATAGTTTATAAAACTGCCTTAACTAAGCAAATTTTTAAACAAAAGCATTATATATTGAATGTTTTACTTATTTATAATATATTATGTAGTGTTTATAAATATTGAACCCTTGTGCCCAAAAATGTGCAGTCCCATTTAAAAAGCATAAGTGATTGATTATCATATATATATATATATATATATAGGGTATATATGTTATGAATACAAACTTTTAGGACTTACAAACAGCATTATTAAAAATAAAATGTTGTTGCTAAGTGTATACTTTTAAAACATTTGTACTGTACACAATTTAGTAGAGTGCAAAGAATGTATTTTTCACAAAATTCTTTAAGTGATTTTGAGTACTAAATTTTAGTGTTTACCATCACTAGCTTTTTGCTTTTTTTTTTTTTTTTTTTTTATTTATTGAAAATTAAAAAGTGTTTTGTATTTAATTTTATAAAGTAATTAAGAAGTCCTATAATAATTGTATGATAATATCATATATATAGGCACATATAAATAATTCAAGATAATAATAATAATGTAATTTATTATAATATTGTAGACATTTAGTCAAAGTTAATGGAATGAATTCCTTGCACAAGTGACTTGGGATTTGGGATTCTTGCAAATATGCTATAGGCCTATAAATAATAAAATATTAAAGAAGTTAAATTTTCTTTTGCTGGTAATATATTTTAACATAATTATTAAAATAATTTGTTTCATAGAATTTTAATTTAATATGAATGATGAGAAAATCTGTTGTTTTATCTGATGTATGTGTTTTTGTTTAATGTTTTAAAATTGAATGTATAAGGTATTTGGTAATTCTAATAGTATCATGGTTAGATATGTATAATAGTTTTTAAAATAGTTTCTATATTATTATTATTGTACAGTATTGTATGTATGTTTTGTTTTAAAAAAAAAAGAAAGAAAAAAGAAAGAAAGCAAGGACATTTAACTGAATTTTATCTTGAATTTGAAGTATTAATTTTAAATTTACCATAATTAACATTTTATTTATTTTATTCTTGTGTGCATATATATGTGCCAGTCCGACTGTGTGTATATCGATCTTCTCGGGTCAAGATAAAGCTACTACACTTTACAAATTTCTGAAGAATGAACGATCTACATTTAATAATTTTGTGGCTACCTCAAGCTTCACCTACCTGTTTTATATAGCAGAAGCTCCAGGTAGCTGCCAATTTGTAAAGTGTAGGTAGATCATTCATTCTGTGGAAATTTGTATAGTGTAGTAGCTTTATCTTGACGCGAGAAGATCGATATACATACACACAGGATCAGAGTGGCACTCAAGGGACCTTGTCCACTAAAGGGGTGTAACACCCTCTAGGGGCCTCAAAAGAGGACATAACACCCTGGTTACAGCCCTTTTAGAGACCCAAAAACAGGAAGAGGGGGGCTTGTCTGCTATTACGGACTAACTCTTATAGCCAATCTGAACCTATACGTATAATATATAAATGGTCGTCATTACTAATCTAGTAAAATTACACAAATCCAGCAAAGTGAGGCTATGAATTAAATCGGGAGGAATTAAAAGTCAATACTTTTGCAGTGATATGACCAAACATTTTATCTTGCTTATTTCTGAAGAAGTTTTAATAACACGACAAAATATTTGCAATATATATATAATATATATATGTGTGTGTGTGTGTGTGTGTGTGTATATATATATATATATATATATATATATTATATATATATATATCGAGGGTGCTCCGCTATAATGTCCTAAGTCCATTTGACCTTGAAAAATATTTTTTGCTGCAAATGACCTGAAATGGATAAATCCAAAATTTGGGGTTGATCCGACGATTTTTTATTTTTCAAGGTCAAGTGGACTTAGGACATTATAGCGGAGCACCCTCGATATATATATATATTATATATATATATATATATATATATATATATATATATATATATTATACTATATTGTTATGTATCCTTGCTTTTTTTTTTTTTTTTTTTTTTTTTTTTTTTTTTTTTTTAAATGGTTGAATGCAAGTAATGTACGAATGCATTTATTTGACTTCCCATGACCGAAATGACTGAGCATTGTGTGAAAATTTAGGACCAGCAGCAGAAATCAAAAGTAAAGATATTAAAAGCAAATTTTGGAATTAATTATTACTTCTATGCCTTCAGAGGTAAAATAAAAACTGTTGAAATATTTTATGTCAATTTTGTGTACAGCTCTGGCCAAAGGTTCCCGAACGGGGCAGCACCAGCCGCTGCGTTTTCTCAAAGATAACATAGTGTGATTGCGGTTTGTGTATGCAAATCGTTTGAGAACTTTTGGCCAGAGCTGTACAGCAAGCCTTTTTTTTTTTTTTTTTTTTTTTTTTCTTCCCTGTAGAAATGCCATATGAAGCACAACGACTATATATAAGTTAAATTTATATTGTCATGGTGCTGCTATAATGGCAGCTTTAACTTCAAATTTTTTTTTTTTTTTTTTTTTTTTTTTTTTTTTTGAGATGATTTTTAATGGAAAATTTCAAAAAAAATTGGTCCATCCGACAATTTTATTTTCAAGGTAAAGTTGACATTGAACAATATATTGGCAGCATGACGATATGCTTTTTCACTAAATAATTATAATAACCTACCAGGGAAAATTTTAACATTATTAATTCATATAGCCTATTTTTGTTTTCATATCTAGATTGATTGTTTAATATTTAAGTTTGTGAGTTCATTTCAATTTTATTTTTAATCCCAATAACGATTTTTAATTTTTTATTTAAATAATCATTTGAATTTTCAATCAATTCATACAAATGTATAAAAATTAAATAGGTTTTTAAAGGTCAAACCTTAAAGACATATTACATTAAAATGTTGCTTGTAATTTACCTATTTTAAGGCTGTTAGCTGTATCTACAAGTCTTATATTTTTTGTTATTTTGTTTTTTAGTATAACCCGTATTATTGTTACCCTATTTCACCAGGTTTGTTATAATTTCATAATTGGAAACTCTTTTATAATTAAATAACTCATTTTATGGTTATGTTTAAGGAATAACTTATTAGCAATTAAAAAAAAAATAATAAATCAAATATTGTTAGGTATAGAGGCGCCAATTAACTCATAAATTTAATACCTATAATTGCTATTTCTCTGTAGATAACTTTTTTAATTACTATTATTTTTAATTGACACGAGTTTGTGTGCCCAGTGCTATGTAAGGAAAAAAAATGAGGGGAGGAGGTGCCTTTATTTAAGTACGAAAGGATGTTACATTCTACCAACTAAATGTCGAGAGAAGTGTTAAAAAAAAAAATTAAGCAGCACTCTAAATTTTATCTGCCTCTAACAAATAATGAGGAAGATTGAATAAATGATCAAGAATAAAGTTTTGAACCAGTAGAGCAATTTTTAGAAATTTCTGACTAATGTAAACTAGAAGTATTATTAATTTAATTAAAAAAAAAAAAAAAAGCTCTAAGAATTGCCAGTTAAGACCACTAAAAAAAAACTGAAATTGTTGCTGCTGCAGTTAATTTGTTTACATAATAACAATTAAATAAATGTAAATGGACTTGGAAATTGGCTTTAAAGGCATAGAAAACATTGAAACAACATGTTCTAAACACGAAATGGGATCTACAAAACTGATGATATTTTTTACAAGAATGTAAATGTGGCCCCACAAGAGAGCTTGAAAAAAAATGTAAAGTATGCAATTTGCGTGAATATTCCTGTTTATGACGTCATAAACAGGCAAAAACTAGTATAAAAATGTTGTGCGGGTTGCATAAATCGAAATTTTCTGATCACTGCTACGGCACTACAGTTGGGTTTTGAGACCAATTAATGTTATTTATGTAAGTCCCATCACGTGTTTTGTTATGTAAATGCAAATGTTTTCATGTTGTCTATGCCTTTAAGATTTTTAGTTATATTAACTGCGTAACACTTCAAGCTTTTTCCAAAATAAATTTGAAACTACCCGTGTCTAAAATTTCTAAAATTTGCCTAATATTCCTCAAATTTTTATGCTCATTTCAAAACAGAGCGGAAAAAAAAAGATAGTCTCCCTCACACAGTAACACAGTATAATGCATCAAGTGCTGCAATGTTCTACTTAAATATCTATAGTTGCGAGTGTTTATTCAAAGTGAAGGCCAGAGAGCATGCAAAAGCCAATCTAATATGTTTTAATATTATGTGGCCTTAATCAGTCTTTTGCAGTAATAGTTATATTTGGCTATATCAAAACACAATTTTAATTCCTTTGTTTTGCTGAAAATTTTCTGATACAATTGGTGTGCTAATTTAATTATATATAGTAGCGATAATAAAAAGCTTATATTTATATTTCAATGTGAATTTGAGTATTGAATATTAAGTCAATCAACAAACCAAATTCAAATAAAAATTATAGATTGATTGAAAATAAATGTCTTTAATTGAAATACATTTTATTTTTGCCTCTGGTTTATTTATTAAGAGATAAAAAATTATTTGGCTCTTCTGCATGATACTTCTAAAAATTAACTTGAGTTTGGCTTACAAACATGTATCACAGGTGCAAGGTACTTAAAATATTTTACTGCTAGAACATCAAAATAAATGCACATTAATACCAACATTTTAAAAAAAAAAGACTGCATATAGTAATATACCAATTTCAAGTTATAATTTTTCAGCAGCAGCAGGCAGATGAAGTGTTTTAAGACTTGCATATTAAAAGAAAATACAATTTTGACAAAAAAATTACTTCAAATTAACGCTAAAATTGCTTTACTCTTCTAAGATTTTACAGGGAAATGTTTTGGAAAATAAAATTTGAAGAAAAGCTTAAAAAAAATGTCCTAGCAATAGCTAGTAAATTAATTGGAATCCTCCCTTTCATTAACTATTAACAATAGATAACTTTCTTTGCATTAATTTCAATATTACTCACTGTCAGTGTTATAATTTCTCTCTCAGTAATGTCTATCCTTGTATTTAAGTATCATTATTAACCATGATAATTTATTTGTTGCAATGTCAATTTTATATTTTTTTATTATTATTTAATTAATATTATTATTTCTTTTGAAACATGTGAGATACAAGTAAATAAAGCATTTGTTTTGGACATAATCTTGTACCAATTCTGCCTTCAAATTGTGGCATCAATTTCAGTGTAATCATATCAGAAATAGAGCTGTAAATTTAAACCAGTTTGCATGCACTCCTGTCTCCTGTGCCAAAAATTTTATTTTTTTATTTTTTGAAAAAGCTTGTCAGATTTCAAGCTTTTAGCACTTAATCAAAACAGCATAAAAGTTGAGCCATGATTGACTTGTGAAAGAAACAAGCTCTCTCAAAAAGAGTGTGAAATAAGAAAACATTTTAGAACAATAATAAAAATAAAAAATCAGGCAATTATTATAAATTATGATGCTAAATTTCACTACCATGTAAAATAAAAATTTAATAATAGGTTTAAGAATTCTTAAATTTAATTTACTACACTGAAAGGAAAAAAAAAATCTTACGAGGAATAAATTTGCTTTTTTCCTTGTCGCCTCAAGATCTTCAAGAAGTTCAGCTTAAACATCAAACTTGCTGAAGCTTGGACTTGTTCAAATTTAGACTCAATTTCCAGCTGGTATATTGTAAATCATGATTTTAAGAATACATGTGTGTATTAAGGTACCATAATATATGAGATAGAGGTTCTGTATCAATATAATTATACATAAATGCTTACATATTTTCTTTAGATTTATTATTTACAAATAATAATACACATAAAAATGCAAATCATCACAAACATATTTTTAATACAAATAACTAGAATTTATTACTCATATTGATGATGTTGCGAACAAAATGTGTAACTCGTATTTTGTCAGACGAAGCAAAATGTGTAAGTCATTATTTGTCACGCTAAGCAATATGTGTATCTCGTTTTTTGTCAAGCTAAGCAAAATGTGTAAGTCGTTCCCGAACGTAATGGAGATGGCGCTCGACTTACACATTTTGCTTCGCCTGACAAAATACGAGTTACACATATTGTTCGCAACATCATCGATATGCAAATAAAAACAACTTTTTTTTTTATATACAATCAATTGATAAATTAAGGGAAAGAAAACATTTTGTGGTTAGGTAATTTAAAAGCAAAGAACAGATGATATTAGTAAGGGCATGATCACCATTGTGATGAAGGCATACACACATCCTTTTTTTCTCTATGCCAGTTGGAGTTATGATACCAAAAACCTATCCAATGTTTTAATTTGTTATCTGTGTCAGGGTAAGATTGGGTCAGCAAATACCCCTGGGCAAACTGACCCCTTGTGTTTTTGGCATCTTTGGCCTCTTTTTGCATAAATTGCAGACTGACCTCTAACTAGCCAATCCAACCCTTCTGTGTGCTGGAAAAAAAAAAAAAAAAAAAAAAAAAAAAAAAACTGACAGTTTTTTATCATAGTAAGGCTCTTACTAGTTTCTTCTTCTGTACTTTTCTTTTAATTATTCTTTCTACTATCAAGAATAAGGTAAAAACAGTTCATCCTATTAGTACAGTACTTCCTATTAATTATACAATAAAAATATATCATGTCACTAAAATTAGCAGCTTAGTTAGTAATTTTTAAAACTATTTGTAATTTTGTAGACTTTTTTATAGTAAAAATACAGCAAGGTTGGGAAAATTTGAAAAAAAGGACAATATATTACCCTGTTAGTTGCTTTATATAGTATCTCCCATTTATCAATTTTTTCCTAATCAATGTGTATTTTTACTAGTTTTTTTTTTAGTCATTATCACGAAGTCAATTTTTTAATATTTATGTAGTTTGCAAACTAAAAAAAAAAATTACGAGTAAAACATTTCCGTAATGTTTGCTTGATAAAATTTCACTGATAAAAAATATTACAATGTATATACAAATATAATATAAAGCATAAAAAGACAACAATGTTCAATACACAGCTTACATTTTGATAGCATATAGGGTAGAAATAAATAATAATATAAAAAAAGGACATAAACTTGGGACATTAAGTGTGCTCTGCATATTGATCCAGAAGCTTTTTTTCTTTTCTACCCCACAAACCCTTGCATACTGTTACGAATTAATAAAAATATAATTCCTCTTAAATACATTAAACAAAGAACAGGTAACTTATTATTGACTAGTAAAGAAGCAACTGATTTGAGATCAACTTTAAGTAATTTTTCTCACATCCACTTTCATTTCTACGTACACTTCGCATGCATAGAATGTTGAAACAGAAGTGGATGTAAGTGAAATTGCTTAAAGTCAGCCTTTGCTGACTTTTGCTTCTTTATTAGTCAAGTGGGGTTAAGTATAATGCATTATTTGACTTAATGTAGGTTCAAGTCAAACTATGCATTCACAACTTGTACTCACAGTGAGAAATTTATTTTTCTATTTTTAGAGTGAAAGAAAGAGGGTTTAAAATAAATAAATTATGAACACAAAAAAAAGTGCAGAATGTTTAAACAATAAATAGGATCTAGATTTTCATATTTAATATAAATGCACAGATCACCGGATTTGAATCATCCCTTTCTTAATATTGGCATTACTTGGGTAGCACACAAATAATAGCAGTTGACAGGATGACAGCACGCAACCAAGACCATTAGTTACCTGAAAAGTTACATTGAAAAATATTATTATTAGGCTATTACTATATTTCTAAATAGAGTTGGTAAAATTAAAATTGCAAATAGCTAATCCTTACATTAATAAAAAAATAAAATGTAAATATGTGAAAAAAAAAAAAAAAAAAAAAAAAAACATGGCGGTTAATGATAATTAAAAAAGGATAGAATAGAACAAGAGAAATTAGAGCACCGTGTATTGAAAATTAATGCAAAGCGAAATTCTCTAATTTTGATAGTTTTAATGGGACAGGGACTCAAAACAATTCACTAGTCGTAGCTAGTATATAAAAATACGTCCTAGCTACGACTAGTGAATTGTTTTGAGTCCCTGTCCCATTAAAACTATCAAAATTAGAGAATTTCGCTTTGCATTAATTTTCAATACACGGTGCTCTAATTTCTCTCGTTCTATTCTATCCTTTTTTAATTAAAATAATAAAATGCTTTTTAAACTTTTGTGTGTTAGATAAAGTTGTGAATTTTTTGTAATTTTCTTTTAATTAAAATTAGTATTGATCTCTGCAATTTGTTGTAAAAAAAAAAAAAAAAAAAAAAAAAAAAGGAAATCTAACTCATCATTATGGTACACTGTCCCCCCTAAAAAATTTGACGACCTCATCCATTAACCTCTTGCCCTCACAATGACTTAATAAAGTTTATTATTATTATCATATGATTATATATTATTATTAAAGCTGACCAGTGTTCGTAGTAATAATGTGTAAATGTAAAGGTAGCACCAAGTCTGTGCCTGTAACTATATACCTATACTGTGTAAAAGTTTTTGGCCTTTTCTTTCTGTTAATTACCCTTGATGTTTACCAAGCTATAGTAAAATAGAGAGGATCACAAGGCAGTTCGGCAGTTGTGACATCACACTTATAGTTTCACCCTATTGACTGATAAAGGAACAACCGTTTTGAGGCTGACTTTAAGCAATTTCAGTCACATCCGCTTCTGTTTCTACTTACTACACATGCTCAGCAAGTCAAAACAGAAGCGGAGTAAGTGTAATTGCTAATAGTCGGCCTCAAAACAGTAGTTTCTTTATTAGTCAATATATTTTTTTAAATATACAAAAGACGTCACAACCACTATTGAGCCAACCCTGAATGTAAAGGAAGAGGAAGAAGAGAGAAAAAAAAAAAGCAATTTGAACACTGCAGTCAGATTTTTTCAGAGTACAGTACTTATAATCTCATAGTTTTAATTATTATTTTTTAATAATATTATAGGATCTCAAAAAATTGTTTCCCTACATGGCAATAAAATATGACTTACAATCATGTAAGGGTCACTCAAAATGGCTCCATACATCAACCACAGTGCAGAAACAATCAGATTTGCTAGGATAAGAGAAAATGGAAGACTCTCAGCACTCTTCACCCTTATCACATGGGCCTTAAAAAGAATATAACAAAAAATGTAAGATTATTAAAAGAGTTGCAAAAAAAAAAAAAAAAAAAAAAAAAAAAAAAAAAAAAAAAAGTAAGAAAAAGTGAATTTAAAGAGAAAAAAGAGAAAAAAAAAGAAAAAAGTTCAACAATAGTAACACAGTGCTAGCAGACGACTTTGTGTTTCTGGATCAATTTAGTATGTTTTCTTATGAGGGGAATAAAGCAGTTATAACAATTTTTCAACATTTAAATTTTTACTGTAATTTACTTGAGGTTTTTGTTTTCCTGAATATCAATCAATTTGGTTTAGGGCCTATATATATCTAATTGACTTGAAATTCAGGAAAACAATAGCATGAAGGGTCAGTATACTACAGAATGCCGCGTAGCCCTCGATCTATCACGGTTATTCCATTAGAGTTGAAAACGCAGCACTGTTTTATTACAATTAGTTGTTTTGTTACTCTTAAAACATCAAGAAAAACTTAAAGTTACAACTACAGTAAATGTAAGATGAAAATTATTTTGTAAAACTGTTATGATAATTATTCATACTATTTTATTCCAATGCTAAATTTTAATTAAATATATTTACTTCAATGTTACTTTACAAAAAATAAAAATAAAAAAATAATAAAAACAAGTTCATAACTTGGATTACACATATCTATATAAGACATCTCTTTATACGTCTTCTATAATATGGATATTTAAAGAATTTTATAATACTTACTAGCATTGTTAGAGGAGCAGCAAAGAACACAATAGTAACTGCACAGCAAGTTAGACCAAGATGCTGTTTTGCAATGGCTGGATCTGCTTCATATTGCATATAGCACATTACAGTAAGTAGAACTAGAGAAACTGCAAGGAATTGACGCATAACAGCCACCTGCAAATTAAAACATGGAATCAACATTTTTAAAAGGATTTGAGTTATATCTCGCTTAGTTTAAGGAATTTGTGTTTCTTTATTTTCTGTAGCTCTATATATTATGCTTATTGACTATAATAAAGGAACAACTGTTTTGAGGCCGACTAAGCGATTTTGCTCACATCCATCATTTCCATTTCGACGTTCTTCACATGTGTAGTAAATAGAAACGAAAGCGGATGTGACCGAAACTGCTTAAAGTCAGCTTCAAAACAGTTGTTCCTTTAGTCAATAATACTTTATGATAAATTGTTACTTGCAAATAACATTGCACAAAAAGATTAGATTATTTTTCATATTGAAAATCTATAAATGGCATTATAAGCATAATTTTAAATACTTGCCTTACGAGTGCAGTACATTGAGTAGACAATCACATAAGCAAATTGCAGAGACGAGCCTACAGTGTTGACCAGAATTACAGAATTGTCTCCAAGGAAGAATCCATACCGTAGCCACAGACTGCATCTACGTATAGAATAAAATATAGAATAAAATGTATTATATATTATCAAACTTACTTATATCATCATATATGTATATTTGTATCAGAAAATTACATATATACATAATATACAATTACTAGAGATATTTTTTCCCACCAAAGTGCAAACTAAAATGTTGAAAAACTATATATTCAAAATTCGCACGGTATAATGCAAAATTCGTACAGTATGCACTTCATGCACATATACGTACAGTATACGTATATATAGTTATACCGACACAATACTTACGACAAAAATCCAGCAACAAATGGAAATGCTGAAGTATCTCCTACAGTTCCTGACCTGACAAATTTTTGGCAAATCAACCTGAAACAAAAATTAACATAATATATTTTGCATTGTAATTCTGTGTGTTGTGAATACAGATATATAAGTAATTCGTAAGTATGTATGTATACTGAAATAACGCAATTAATATATTATGTATTTACAGAGTATGTAGTATGTAAAATGTCTACATTATATATACTCACACCGGCGCCAGAAACTGCAAAATTGTACAAACTGAAGCAACGCTAGCTAAACCTTCTTTATATTCACTGAGCCACATATTGATGATTTTGGTAATGATAATTAAATAATTAATATTAATATTATTTCACATTTGCTATATTATTTTAGTACATAGTATAGTACATACAAACAATGAAACCAAACATTTAATATAAGTTGAAAAGATGTGACGTGGAACAGCTGATATAAATATTTTGAATTCGAAGCAAAAAAAAAAAAAAAATCCCCATTTTTGTCAATAGTTGGCGCAGTTGGCGCTTCGTGCGCTTTGCGGCAGTCCGTGCAATGTTGGCCTATTTAACTGTTTTATTAGGTGGTCAAATGGAACCTCGACTTATATATTTCGTGTTGCAAAAACGTAAGCTTTTATTAGATATTAAGATATTTGGTTATGTTATAATAATATAACCTATAACTTAAAATCTGGAACTTCCGAATTATTTGGAAGTCTCAGATTTTAAGTTATAGGTTTTATATTAAGTGACGTAATTTACTCGAGTAACTATCATCAGCATAAAACAAACGTAGTTTTTGGCCATTTTCTTTGAAAAATTAGGTATTTTTTGGTCAATATTATTTTTCTTGCATACTTGAGGTACTAATTCAACCTGTTAACAGCATCAAATATGCTCTCAAAAAAATTGCGAAGTATTTTAAAACTGGCAAAATGTGCCATTTTCCTATACCGGCCTGTTATTTAGTACACGTCACACTTATGACGTCGACTTTAACATGAATGAAACCACCCTATATAGCATATAAAGTAAACAGCCTCCCTAAACAAAATTAATAATACATGCAGTACTAAAAATAAAACAATAATATTAAAAAAAATCATGCAATTACCAAAAATAAAGTATAAAATAATACACATACTTTTTTCGTATATTTGAAATATTATATATTATATAATATCAAAAAAATTATACGTCACAAAACATGACATTTCAAAACTCGATTGATACAGTATATTATTATATAATTGACTAATAAAGGAACAACTGTTTTGAGGCCGCGACTATATATATAAGCAATTTCGCTCACATCCGCTTCCGTTTCGACTTACTGCACATGCGTAGTAAGGAGAAGCGGAAGCGGATATGTGACCGAAATCGCGCTTATAGTCGGCCTCAAAACCGTTGTTCCTTTACTATAGTCAATATATATAATATATTGTAAATTGTAATATACTTATAATTTGTAATTATTTTATTGTAATTTTACTAGTTATCGGTAGGCGGGGCAGGCAATTATCGGCAAATGTATTTTTTTAAATATCTTTCACTCATTTTAGGGGTTCAAAATTTTAGCACAAAAGATTCTTAAGAAATAATTTTAGAGTAAAAATTTCAAAACTCTCAAATAAGTAGAGCATATTAATTATAAAAAAAGAAGCCAAACACCTGCCGAAATTGCTATAACTTGTATAATTACCCCTATATATTATATATATATTCAGGGGTACAAAACGGTATACAACTGGCTTTGACTCTTCTGCAGGGACTTTCATAGGGGAATTTGAATTCAAAATTCTTTTGCAACGACACTCACTTTTACTATAATAATGCTGTTCGTAAACCCTGTTCTCTGCTCCTAAAATGACGATCAATTTTGGTTATTCAAATGGGATGCGCATTTTTTGGTGCAAGAGAACAGGGTTTACGAACAAAACACTATTAAGATATCATACAAAAAACAAAAATAATAATAAATAAATATACATAATATAATATATTATATCAAAACATTTTTCATTTATTATTAATATTTTGCATGAAATTATTTTGTGCAAAAAGCATTTTAAAATTATATGTAAACAAAGAACATGTTATAAATCATCTATAAATTTATTATAGTGCATGTTTGCCACTTAATTGCAATGCGCTCACAATTGATTTTAGCATTATATATGTATGTGTGTGTGTGTGTGTGTGTGTGTGTGTGTGTGTGTGTGTGTGTGTGTGTGTGTGTGAGCCATGTATGTGATGTGATCAGAAAATAACATTGATCAGAGTACAGGAATTCCAATTTTGCCAATTAAAATTGTAAAAACGTATTAATCTTACGATAAAAGAACCAGAAAAATTACATTTGTCTTATTTCAAATATTTTTAGTTATATATTATTAATCCACACAAACATGGTGCCTATCCAACAAAATTTAAAAATGTTCAGTTTTTTTTTTTTTTTTTTTTTTTTTCAAGATTGAGCAGGACATATAACTTCACCAAAATTAACAATGCAAAAAAAAAAAAAATAAATAAAAAAAAAAAAAGAAGGAAGAAGAAGAAGAAGAAGAAGAAAAAAAAATCATTATAAGATTAGAGGGCGATATAATCTTATATTGCTCATTCTGAATCTTCATCTAGTTTTTTTTCAAGAGCGAATAGATTTTCAACTATTTGAGCTTTCATGAGGCCCATTTCTGCGGTAAATGACAACATGACTGCTACATTTTCTTTGTTGAGGCTGTAAAATTATAGATAAACTAAATTAAAATCATTTACTGTAAAATGCATACATATATTCATATATAAAATAATTAATATTATATATTTTAGTGATACATAGTGACCATAGGATATTATGGTAGTATTGGTAGTACTCTTAATTAATTTATTTTTTTCCTTATTGAAATACCCTATACATATAGAAAGAAATACTCTGGTGTATGCGGATGACGTCATATTTATTGCGCTTGGAGGCCATACTGGAGTAGTGCATAACATTGCTCACCATAGGACAAACTTCATTTAAGTCAATTTTCTTTGCGAAATTGGTTAATTTTTTTGTTATTGTTATTTTTCTTACATACTTGAGATACTAATTCTACATATTTACAGCATCAATGCTCTCAAAAATATTGCATAGTGTTTTTAAACTGGCAAAATGATTTTTTGTCCTATGCCACCCATGTTATGGAGTTATCCAACATGGCGTCGACTTTAACATGATTGCATAGACCCTATAATGTTGGACTTTTAATATGTTATAATATATTGGACAGTTAGTCTATATGTAATTAAAGTATTCAAAATATATTTCCAATATATTGAATATAGTTTTTAAAAAATATACAGTATGTATACGGTTTATAGATAATCTATATATATATTATAATTATTATTCAATATATTATATAATTATATACAATATACATTATACCTATTATATCAAGGTTACCTATACTGTACATAAAAATATACTTCACTTAAACAATTCTTAGTGACTATCATGCATTATTTGCAAATGTATTACGATTAATTTTTTTTCTCCTGCCCCAACTGTGTTGCTGCAATATATAATATGGTACCTACTATATTATGAAAATATTATAGTGGAAATTTTATCTTTTACTTTAAATTTAAAATATATTTTTATCCTCTATTATTGCGAGGGGTGAACTAAGAAAATATTTAACGCTTAATTAATATTTAATATATATTAATATATATTAATATTTAATATTTAATATTTGAGTGCACCAATAATTATGATAGCATCCACAAATACTAAATTTACTTTGAGACCTGGATTGTTTGATTATCCAGTAGTCATGAAATTAGATTAAAATATACAAGGAAAATTATAGGCTACAATCAAATGATTTAATATTTACCTGCTGATTTGTTCCTTTAGATTATTATGACGTGTTTCAAGGCTTTTGTATTGGCGCTTCAGTTCCAACAGTTCGCATCCCATTTTATCATTCTGAATTTGCAGATCTGCAGTTTTGTGTTGCTCAATTGCAAGTTCAACCTTGGCAAGCAAGTATGCTTCGTGTAAAGTCTCAAAATTTTGGGATGAGATGTTTTCTCTAAAATATGTCAAAATCAATTTAATCTTTTTCCCTCTCCTAGTCTGAACTTTTGATATTTTGTTCGAAATATTTTTCTTCCATTAAATAATTAACTATAATTTATAAATAGGTTTACATATATATTATATATATATATATATATATATATATATATATACTTTATATTTTATTTATATATATATTTATATATTATATAATATACTGAATACTGTATATTATATAATAGGCGGGAATGAAAATAAGCACCATCGTATAGACAAATAAAGTAACAAAATTTCAACTTGTATACCTTTCTTTAATTTCTGTCTTTATTACTTGTTTTGGATTTGTGTCACTGGTACTCGTTTGCTTTCCATCGACAGATGTTAGTGGCTTAACTTCTGAATTTTTCATGTCTGAGTTATTGTGAGTCAAAAATAAACGCCGAGCAACAGCAATTCTTGGTACATTGCGCTTATCATCCGCGTAGTTGTCAAGATGATTACAATCTTTGGCCTGTATTAAAATTAAAAACAAAAATTAAAAGTTAGAAAGTAACACTTAAAGACAATAATACAAAGGACGATAAAGTATAAAAAAATCAAGTCACGCATTCAAAGTGGGAAAATGAAGAAGAACGAATAATATAATAATATTAATAATAATAACGACACCAATCGGAATGTATACTGCATTATTTTATATTTATATGCTGATTTTGAGTTCATACAGTACATAAGTTCATGTTGCGATGAAATGAAAATATTCTTCAGATTGTTCTTCCATTTCTTCTTCGTATTATTTTCTCCATTAATTTATTTTTTAATCAAGTTTTGATCTAATTACATCAATTGACTACCATTTTAGCATTATAAAATTATATAATATAATTTGAAACCCCTATAAGATAATTAATATTAAAATGTATTTAATTTAATATATTTTTTTTATATCATGCAATCTCAAATAATTACAAAAACTGTTTTATAGTTATTATATAGCGAACTCAATTTTCCTTTTAATTATATCTTACCTCCATCTAAACTCGTTATCTTGATAAATTATGTCGTGAATGAATTTTATTCTTTTCCTTCGAAACTCCTGAAAGCACCTCTGTTTCAAAAAGACAAGATTTGCTTGGTCTGAAGTGTAGCTACAAAACTGTTACCAATTTTTGAGAAATGTTTGTTCTCATGTTCGTTGCACTCGACGTGCAGCACTGATGCGATGATGTATGTTACACATGGTTACAAATTCCAAACCAAAAACCTCGAAATTTTTACATTCGCCCTCTTAAGGTAGTCTGATAAATTATTAAAATTATTTTGTACCCATTTGCTTTAAATATATTTTTTTCTTGTTTTTCTTTCTCAGATTGTCTCACTGAAAATCTCTCAGAGGACACGCACACACACACACTCTCTATAGTATCACATGTATACATATATAATTATAAGAAAAATAAATATAAGTATTAATTATTTGTTTTATTTGTAGACTATAGTTATTATTATGGAATTAAAAATCAGCAACATCAAATCAAGGATATTTTCTATGACAAAGCCAAACTTTGATACATTTGTCATTATTTCTCTCTCACTAATTACTAATTATATTATATACACTTCCCCTCTCTTCTTTTCCTTGCAAAACCTTGAAATATTATGATAAAAGAAGAAACGTTAAAATATAGAGTGTGCGCATGTCGACATACTGAATGCGCTTCGACGCCATACTGGAGCAATATTAGAGCATTGCTCAGCATCGGACAAACATTGTTTTTGGTTATTTATTTGGTTTATTATTTTTCTCGCATGCTTGAAAACCCAATTTAACCTGATAATTTTAACAGCAGCAATGCCCTCAAACATTTTGCTAAGTATTTGTTATATCAGCCCATGTTATTAAGTGCTCACAACTTTTAAGTGCGTCAACTTTTATATGAATGCAACCACCCTGAGTTCAAAATCCAACCACTCTAATTTTTTATAAGGAATCCATTTAATGTAAATATTAATCTTATCTTTTAATTAAAAAAATTTATAAAAACATAAATTGATTATCACATTCTCTCTCTCTCTCTCTCTCTCTCTATATATATATATATATATATATATATATATATATATATATATATATATATATATATATATATATATATATATATATATGTATATATATAATATATATATATATATATATATATATATATATATATATATCTATCTATCTATCTATCTATCTATCTATCTATCTATCTATCTATCTATCTATCTATCTATCTATCTATCTATCTATCTATCTATCTATCTATCTATCTATCTATCTATCTATCTATCTATCTATCTATCTATCTATCTATCTATCTATCTATCTATCTATCTATCTATCTATCTCTCTATCTATCTATCTATCTATCTATCTATCTATCTATCTATCTATCTATCTATCTATCTATCTATCTATCTATCTATCTGACTCTCTGTTGAAAAATTCTCGTTTTTACTTCCTTTTTCCGTTTTAATTTTATTTCCTTAAAAAACCTCAAAACAGAAAGTACATAATCCATTGTCTGTTTGTATTTATTATTTCATTTCCGTTGAAAATTGTGTAATAATTTTGCAAAAATATTAATAAATTTAGCAGGCATATATTTAAAGTTAGAACAACAAAAACAGCTCCATCATTAAATGTGACTGATTGGGTCGTAATACTTTAGGAATTAATTTAGGATTATAATAGATATGATTTAAATATATTTTTGAATATTTTTTAATGAAATATAACTTACTGCCTCTCGTATTATAATAAACTTCTGAACCGAGTATTTCTCGATTTTTCCAATTTACAGGATCACATCGTCTAACATGTAACGTTTTCGAAGGCGTATACGTGTATAATGTTTATATAATATAACATAGCTATGTATATATATATATTTAATATTTTTAAAAACAACTACTGTGAATTAAGTGTTTTTATTAACTTATATATAGTGACAATTGGTGTTGTGTGTTATTTTATTGTTAATTAAATCAAGCAGCGAGTGAAAGCCCAGTGTCTTATAGAATTAAGGTAGGACAAAAACGATTTTTTTATCATATGTTATACAGTATAATATATCTCTGTATGTGGTGCTTGTGTGTATGATATTAGAGGAAAATTTAGAGGAAAGGGAGATTGATAACTGAAATTATCTATAAAAAAGCTCATGTGCAATATCCACTATTTTTATGGTTGCATTTTTGATAAGTGAAATCAAATCATACTATCAGATGTGTCACTTCCTATTAGTTGCTTGTAAGTTTAGTATAAAAAACGCTGTTTGTGTTGTTTTCATGCATTGACATACTGTATATTACACGATGCAGCGTGGAACTATCGTTCTGTTGCTCTTCGCTTTTGCGTTAACTGCAGTCTTTGCTGCTGAAAGGAAAGGTGGTTATTTTGAATACTATGTGTGTGTGTGTGTGTATATACACACATACATACACACACACAAACACACACACACATATATACATATATATATATATATATATATATAATTTATTTCGTAACTTTTATTCATTAATCCACTATGCAATGCATTATTTGATTTTGAATTTATCGTAATTTACTATACATATTATTTTTATTAAATTATTTTGATCTTATCCCATTTAACTGTAAATGTCTCTTTGTTAACACATTATCTTATACTCTAACATCTGTCTACTTTGCAGGAGGTAGAGTGCGGAATGAGGTTGACGTGGGAAAGTTGTCAGAATCTGAAGTCAAAATCATGAAGGACTTGATGTTCCGAGGTGCTGAAGAAGTTGTCAGAAAATATCCGGAAATGTAAGTTGGATTTCGATACTATATTATACTGCTCTGCATTGAACGATTTTAAATTATTAGTATTATATCGCGTGGAAATTTGAGCATTCTACTATTTTGACACTATAACACAAGGATTCTATAAATATTTTAGACTTATATACAAATGGTTCCTTATATGTGCAACATTTTTAAATTATATATTATAAAAATTTAAAAAGTAATTATCATAAATTGCTTTATTTATTTATTTTTGGAACTGCAATCGGTTAATTCACAAAATCATTACATTTATATTACATTTCTTTTTTTGTTTCAGACTCAACGATACTTCTCCAAAACGCTACAAACGTTTTGTAGGCCATCTAGTGAAATTTTTCTTGGGCTAACAAATTTCAAGTGCAATAATCTTTCAAATTTCCTGGAGTATAATATAGAAACTTTGTTTTTTCTTGCCATATGGAAAAATAAAATAAAATTCCTTAGATCAGTTCTGTTGTAATTCCATTGTTATAGCCATTCTTGTAATAATATATCGAATAATAAATACAGTATATATACCACAAATAATGCATTGCATTTTTATTACAAATACCATACTGCATATATGCATTAAAACAAAACAAATCCAATGTGACGTAACCTTTATTGTAAATTGTTATTTCAATTATGTAATATTTAATGACCATACCTTTTTTTAAGTAAAAATAGCTTCTATTATTAAATATAAATTATATATATATATATATATATATATATATATATATATATATATATATATATATATATATATATATATATATAATATATATATATATATATATATAGAGAGAGAGAGAGAGAGAGAGAGAGAGAGAGAGAGAGAGAGAGAGAGAGAGAGAGAGAGAGAGAGAGAGAGAGAGTAGAGTAGAGTAGAGTAGAGTAGAGTAGAGTAGAGTAGAGTAGAGTAGAGTAGAGTAGAGTAGAGTAGAGTAGAGTAGAGTAGAGTAGAGTAGAGTAGAGTAGAGACCTACTTGCATAACTTTATTATCTTATTTTAACATTATAGATACAGATTTAATCATTGGTTATAAAGAGCAGGGTTATTCTAAAACTGAACTGAACTGAATTTAAGTTGACAAATACGCAGTATTATATAATATTTCTGAATTCAGTTGACCTCTTTGTTTGTCTTTTTCACGTATTATTATTTTAATTATTTTGATGTTATATATTTTGTATTCTTGCCCCCAATTAATTTATTTCTGCAATTATTTATAAGAATATGGCAGTTTTATAATCATATTAAATAAATATTGTAAAGTTTTGCTGAGAAGTACACTTAACTACGAACTTTAAATGATTATTATTTTACTATTATTTACTAATTTTTATAGTCTACTAATATTAAAATGACAAAATAATAAAGATTCTCCTAAGTTTAGAGTAACTTAATCATTTTATTCTTATATAAGTTCTGATTGAAATATACTTTAACAATTGAACCAACTTTACTTTTTGATTATTTTTTTATATTAACACATTTTTGCATGTAAAAATTGTATTTTAGTATTTTATATATATATATATACTGAAATAAAATATAACAGTATTTTTGAACCTCAATTAGTTATTTTATTTTGGCTTTTTAGCAAATGTTTTTTTCGGGTTTGGAACAGTCATGATAAATCTTCGGTTTCGTGTGTTATGTGTAGTTCTCGAACTGCAAAAGATAACAGATAAAATTAAAATAAATTTCTATATAATAAAGTATATGTATTATTTATAATATAATATTATGCTAGTGTGCACAATACAATTAAGTTACAAGTTTACACATACTCATAATAATATAATCTGTAGGCAACTTTATGGTTTGTTTTTTTCTTCTTTATTTTATATAAGTATAAAAACTATTAATTGTTTTTATGTTGTAACACACTAATTCTTTAAATGATAATAACAATAAAGGTCGAGGTAGAAAAAAATACCAAAGTACGTTTTATATTCCTTTTTAATTTAATTGCTCAATAATCTCTTTTTATTATCATTTATTATTAATATTTTTATTTTTTCATTTATTCATAATTATGCTCATAATAAACAGTAAATAAATATAGGGATAACTTAATTGTATTGAAAAGGATAAAAAAATATAATATTATATATTTATTTTTCTAAAGTTTACAACATATGCAAAAAAAAATCAATATAATTACATTTTTTGAAGGATCGAATATAGATTTTTAATGCTAATTAATAGGTTTAGTAGTAAAACAACAAGTACATGCTCTGATTTAACATAATTTATATTTTTTATAATATTTTTTGTGGTGTGTTATATTTCATCAACATAAATAAATTCAGCTATAATTGAAATTTTATTAAACGGAGAGAAGTTAAATCTATATATTTTAAACAAGAATGCATATTCTGAGATATATATTAGCCATATCTGCTAAACAAGTGTTCACCAACTTTCCCCAAGGCCCACCTGCCGGCGAGATCTAAATGCGTCGCCTACAAATCGTGGATTCCGTGCAGCATTACTGTGCAACAATTATAACAATATTAATAATAATTCTTGCTTTTCTAGGTTTGAAATTATATTTCAAAGTATAGGAGCCTATGGATGGACAAAAAAAAATTAAAAAGACATTAAATATGGATATTTACAGAACAATTTGTTTATTTTATTTGTATAAAGAAATTCATTCTTTAAAAGTAAAAATAATAATAATAATAAATAAAAATAAAATCATAAATCATTTTCAAAGAAAAATAATGTGGAGAAAATATGTTGGATTTATTACAAAATCATGTAATAATATATATAAAATATGATTTCAATTGATGTTAAAAAATTATATTGTATACTAAAATTTTATTATTATTTAATTAGAACAATAAAATAACTTTAAATTTTTTTTATTAATATTCGAACCAGCCGCCAAGGTCCAGTGAGGATCTTGGCTGGACGAAAAATGTAAGCGAATGTAACGTAGAATTAAAAAAATTCTTATTGAAGACCGTAAGTTAATACTTTTTGCTTAGACGTTTTAATTACTGAACTCTGATATGAACTTATCCCCAATACATATGATGTATGTACTATGTGTGTGTGTGTATATGGTATATATATATATATTATATACCATATACCCATATATGTATTAAAAAAAAATTAATAATATCATTTATTTATATGTTTATAATTCAATTTTTAAAAAAGGTGTGTAAAATACTTACTTCTTCTCTTTGTCTTCAAGCTGTAATTCCACTTTATAAAGCTTTCGTAAAAATTCCCTTTCTCCAGGTTGCAAAGTACCTGTAACATTTTATATTTCAAAAGTTAGTATATTATGTATTATAATATATAAGTTAATTTTTTTACCATTTTTTACTGTGACATATTTTATTATGTGATATATATATTTTTAAATATATTATATATTATATTATATTATATTATATTATATTATATTATATTATATTATATTATATTATATTATATTATATTATATTATATTATATTATATTATATTATATTATATTATATTATATTATATTATATTATATTATATTATATTATATTATATTATATATTATATTATATTATTATATTATATATTTTAAAGGTTAAATGTTTTGTTATGAATAAATGTTATATTATTCAATGATATTAAGTAAAAAATTTAATGAAAGTAAAGCCAGAAAGATATATGAATTTAAGAAATGCACATAAAATACCCTTTTTCTTGGAGTTTTCCCCAAGAGTTGCAGAGATGGCAATGGTGGCAAAAACCAAAAGCAGAAGTGTTACCCGTTGCATTTTCAATCAGCTTCTGCGTAAAATTTACCCAGAATCAATATATTTTATAGTCTGCAGATTCCGGAACGGGAAGCATTTTTATCATTTCTAGATATTATTATAATTACTGATAGATAAAGTAGAATTTTTGTTAAATTTCTGGTAAACTGATATCCCGCGTGTTGGCACATATATGTTGATAAGCATACGTTTTGATTGTAAGCATAAGAAATAAAACATTTTATTGACCCTGCTAGAGAGATCATATAGTAATTTGGTTGTAGTCATTTTAAAATCACATTATGACTTTTGTCTTTTGAGGTCTATCTAAAAAAAACTATAGGGACAAAAGAGTAAAGCAAAATTTTCATTTTTAATATTTTTAGAGAGAGAGAGAGAGAGAGAGAGAGAGAGAATATTGTACTCACTAATTATTAAAGGCATAGAAAACATGATACAACATGATGTTCTTTTTAATCATTAAACACAAAATAGGATCTACAAAACTTATGATAATTTTTACCAAAATGTAAATGTGGCCCCACAAGAGAGGGTGAAAAAAAAAAAGTTAAGTATGCAATTTGCGGGAAAATTTCTGTGTATGACGTCAGAAACAGGCAAAAACTAGTATTAAAATGTTGTGCGGGTTGCATAAGTCGAATTTTTCTGATCACTGCTACGGCGCTACAGTTGGGTTTTGAGACAAACTAAAGTTATTTATGTAAAAGTCCCATCAAGTGTTTTGTGCTGTAAATGCTAATGTTTTCATGCTGTCTATGCCTTTACGTAATTTTTAAAACAGCAATTCAGTCTTGTTACCTCGCTTTCTATGTTATATTTCCGGATTTACAAGACTGATTTTAAAATTCAATTTCTTTGTTTGTTCCAATTCAATTTGAGAAAAGGGATTTTTCTCTAGCAAATAATTTAATATTATTATTATTAATTTCCACAAGGTATACATAATCCAGCTAAGGCATAGACTTATCCGAGGCTCGCGGTATACCGGGGGTCTCGCCTGTAAGGTTTTTAAATGTGAGGGAATTTGATTCCATTAAACAGACATTATATTATTTTTTGTTCTTTCTGTAAATGTATTTAAATTTTTAGGTAGAAACATGAAATAGATTAAAGATGCTATAAGAAATTAGATTGAAATAATTCAATATGTTTTGATTGTAAAAATAAGAAATAAGACTAGCCATAAGCTAGGCAGATCATATAGTAATTTGGTTGTAGTCATTTTAAAATCACATTATGACTTTTGACTTTTGAGGTCTATCTAAAAAAACTATAGGGACAAAAGAGTGAAACAGAAAAACGAATCAGAACTTTTATAAAATGCACCCACTGGAAAAAATTTGTTCATGTCAGTACACTTTTTAACTGACATGAACAGATTTAGACTAACATTAGGTTTACAGGTTTCACTGATACCAATTTAGCAGGCATATTTAAAGTTAGAACAACAAACAGGTAAATCATGTATTAAATTTGACTCGTTGGGTCGTAGTACTTAAGAATTTATTTAGGATTAATAGATATAATTTAAATATTCTCTATTTTTTTGATATTGTAATTTTTTTTCATGAATTATAACTTATTTCCTCTCGTATTTCTCGATTTTTCCCATTTACAGGATCATATCGTCAATAATAATAATAATAATAATAATAAGTAACTTTATTAAGGCGTTGTGAGGGCTTAACAGCCCTATTTTACAAAACCTTGACCACAACATTACATGAGATAATTACAAAAGCAAAAAAAACAGGTAAGAATAAGATTTAATTTATACATTTAATACCTATAAATCAAAATTTTTTTATAACAAACATTTCTTTAAAACATAATAACTTTTTTTTTTTTTTTTTTTTTTTGCTTAAGTTAGAAGATAATTATTTTACATAAATATTTGTAAGCCAGATATAAAAATAAATATCTGACAATAAAAAAATAAAACTAGGAAAAGAAAAAAAGAAAAAAAGAAAAAAATAATTATAACAATAACAATAAGAGAAAACAAAAGGAAAATACTAGATGTTATACACATTACCGGCCGCATATCCAGATGTTCTTTATCACTGTGTGTGTGTGTGTGTTTAATGTAATATGATGGAAAATATGAATATTGAGCTAGGTGGCATGAAAAAAAAGTGTGTCTTATTTTCTATAAGTCGCAAGTCTTTCAATCGCTGCTTGAATTGACGGTAAAATAACACACAACACCAATTGTCACTATTATATAAGTTAATAAATAATAACACTCAATTCACAGTTTTTAAAAAATTATAATATGTTATATATTACACAAAATGTAACGTTTTCGAAGGCGTATACGTATATACGTGGAATATGTTTATAACTTATAGCTATAATTTTTTTTCAAGACTATGATTTGAGTGTTTTTATTAACTTATTATAAGTACCAATTGGTGTTATGTGTTAATTTATCGTCAATTAAATCAAGCAGCGAGTGAAAGCCCAGTGTCTTATAGAAGGTAAGACAAAAATGATTTTTTTATCATAATAATATTATTATATAATATATCTGTGTGTGGTGCGTATGTGGGTGATAGTAGAAGAAAATTCAGAGGAAAGGGAGATCGATAACTGAAATTATCTTTAAAAAAAGCCCATGCGTGCAATATCCACTATTTTTATGGTAGCATTTTTGATAAATGGAATCAAATTATACTATCAGATGAATCACTTCCTATTAGTTGCTTGTAAGTTTTGTATAAAAAACGCTGTTTGTGTTATTTTCATGCATTGACATACTGTATATTACACGATGCAGCGTGGAACTATCGTTCTGTTGCTCTTCGCTTTTGCGTTAACTGCAGTCTTTGCTGCTAAAAGTAAAGGTGGTTATCTTGAATACTATGTGTGTGTATATATATATATATATATATATATATATATATATATATATATATATATATATATATATATATATATATATATATATATATATATATATATATATATATATATATATATATATATATATATATAACATTTAATTTATTTCGTAACTTTTATTCATTTATCCACCTATCCATTATTTAAATTTCAATTTATTTTAATACACTTTACATATTATTTTATTTAGATTTTATCCCATTTAACTGTAAATGTCTCTTTGTTGACACATTACTTATACCATAGTATAAATATATAATTTATACTATGCTTATACTCTAACATCTGTCTACTCAGCAGGAGGTAGAGTGCGGAATGAGGTTGACGTGGGAAAGTTGTCAGAATCTGGTCAGAATCTGAAGTCAAAATCATGAAGGACTTGATGTTCCGAGGTGCTGAACAAGTTGTCAGAAAATATCCGGAAATGTAAGTTGGATTTCAATACTATATTATACTGCTCTGCATTCCACGATTTTAAATTATTTGTATTATATCGCGTGGAAATTTGAGCATTTTACTATTTTGACACTACAAGAAATCTATAAATATTTTAGGCTTAGATATAAATGGTTCCTTATATGTGCATGTCTCTTCTCTCTCTCTCTCTCTCTCTCTCTCTCTCTCTCTCTCTCTTGCAACACTTTTTTTTTTTTTTTTTTTTTGCATGAATTAAATATTTTGGTCAATTTTGCATAATACACTTTATCATTGATCATAGCTTTAAAAAAAACTAAATTTTCAGTTATTTTCTGTAAGATTGAACGCTTGAAAACAAATTAATCTATAGGTTAGTGAAGGTGTGGAGATAATAGAGTAGTTTTATTTTAAATAAGAATCAAATATGTTAAAAACAAATAACAAACTACACTAAAACAACAGTTATAAAAAAAAACTGAAAAAAAATTATAATTTGTTTAAAATTCTGTCAGAACGTGATGAAAATTTTATTTTGATATTTTTTAACAAATAGTTTTTTTTTACGAGCTAGCCAGGGGCCCCCAGACCGGGGGGGGGGGGGGGCGGTCAGGAATCCCTGACCAACTTAAATGACCAATCCGACCCTAGGTTCAAATTCACAAAGACATTACATTTCTTTTTTAATTATGTTGTTATGTTTCTTTAATATTAGTTAGCTCTAAACATTAGTGAATAATAGTATTATTTACTAATTTTTAGAGTTTACTAATATCAAAATGACAAAATAATAAAGATTCTTCTAAGTTTACAGTAACATAATCATTTTATTCTTATATAAGTTCTAATATAATGAAATACTTTAATAACTTTTAACAAACCAACTTGAATTTTTTATTTTTATTTCAAATTAAGACATTTTTGCATATGTAAAAAATGTATTTTAGTATTACATATAATATATATTATATATATACTGAAATAAAATATAACCCTATTTTTGAACCTCTAATAGGTCTTTTATTTTGGCTTTTTAGCAAACGTTTTTTTCGAGTTTGGAACAGTCATGTCTAGATAAATCTTCGGTTTCGTGTGCACAATACGAGTTACAAGTTTACACATACTCATAATAAATAATCTGTAGGCAACTTTATGGTTTGTTTTTTCTTCTTTATTTTATATAAGTATAATAAGTATAATTATATATTATAATATACTTAAGTATAAAAACTATTAATTGTTTTTATGTTGTAACACAATAATTCTTTAAATAATAATAACAATAAAGATCGAGATAGAAAAAAATACCATAGTACGTTTTATATTCTTTTTTAATATAATTGCTCAGTAATCACTTTTTATTATCATTTATTAATAATTTTTTTATTTTTTTCATTTATTTATAATTATGCTCATATTAAACAGTACATAAATGTAGGGACAACTTAATTGTATTGAAAAGGATAAAAAAAAATAATATCAAATATGCAAATATGCAAAAAAAAAATCAATATAATAGAAGACTTGCAAAAGTAGGTTTAGTGAGAAAATAAACAAACTCACAGCCCAACAATACTAACAAAGTGCTAGCAGACGACTTAGTGTTCCTGTCTACATTGAACATGCTTTCTTATGGGGCAATGAAGCAGCTATAACTTGAGTTAAAATTATTTTTCAGAGCTGAAATTTTTACTGTAGCTTACTGAGCCTACAAGCTTTTGTTTTCCTGGATTTGAAGTCAATTGGGTGAAAAAATATTTTTTAACAAAATCACTTGAAATCCAGGAAAACAAAAGCTTGTAGGCTCAGTAAGCTACAGTAAAAATTTCAGCTCTGAAAAATAATTCTAACTCAAGTTATAGCTGCTTCATTGCTCCATAAGAAAGCATGTTAAATGTAGACAGGAACACAAAATCGTCTGCTAGCACTTTGTTAGTATTGTGGAGCTGTCAGTTTGTTTATTTTCTCACTAAACACACTTTTGCAAGTCCTCTATTACATTTTTTAAGGATTGAATATAGATTTTTAATGCTAATTAATAGGTTTAGTAGTAAAACAACAAGTACATGCTCTGATTTAACATAATTTATATTTTTTATAATATTTTTTGTGGTGTGTTATATTTCATCATCATAAATAAATTCAGTTGTAATTGAGATTTTATTAAACGGAGAGAAGTTTAATCATATATTTTAAACAAGAATGCATATTCTGAGATATATATTAGCCATATCTATTGGCCAAGTGTTGACCAACCTTTCCCAAGGCCCACCTGCCAGCTGTTTTAAATGCGTCGCCTACAAATCGTGGATTCCGTGCAGCATTACTGTGCAACAATAATAACAATATTAATAATAATTTTTGCGTTTCTACGTTTGAAATTAAATTTCAAAGTATAGGAGCTAATGGATGGACAAAAAAAAATTAAAAGGCATTTAATATTAAATATGGATATTTGAAGAAAAAACAGTTTATTTTATTTATATAAAAAAAATCGTTCTTTAAAAGTAAAAAAAAAAAAAAAAAAATCATAAATCATTTTTAAAGAAAATTTTTGGATTTATATAATATTGGATTGGAGAAATATATTGGATTTATTACAAAATCATGTTATAATAATTATAAAAAATGATTTAATTTGATGCTACAAAATTATATTATTGTATACTAAAATTTTAATATTATTTAATTAGAATAATAAAATAACTTTAAAATTATTTTATTGGTATTCTAACCAGCCGACAAGGTCCAGTGAGGATCTTGGCTGGACGAAAAATGTACGCAAATGTAACGTAGAAAAAAAAAATCGTATTGAAGTAAGTTTTAGACCGTAGAGTTAATACTTTTGCTTAAACGTTTTAATTACTGAACTCTGATATATGAACTGATCTCCAATATAATATGTATATATGCAAAAATATTTAATTATATAATTTATATGTTTAATTAAATTAAAAAAAAAAGTGTGTAAAATACTTACTTCTTCTCTTTGTCTTCAAGCTGTAATTCAACTTTATATAGCTTTCGTAAAAATTCCCTTTCTCCAGGTTGCAAAGTACCTGTAACATTTTATAATTCAAAAGTTAGTATATTATAATATTATAATATATAAGTTAATTATTTTTAACATTTTTTATTGCGACATATTTTATTATGTGATATATTTTTTTAAGCAGTAAAAAATCTAATCGGAAAAATAAATTTTCCAACCAAAATTATTTTAAAGGTTAAATATTTTGTTATGAATAAATGTTATATTTTTCAATGATATTAAATAAAAAAATTAAATGAAAGTAAAACCAGAAAGATATGATTTTAAGAAATGCAAAGAAAATACCCTTTTTCTTGGAGTTTTCCCCAAGAGTTGCAGAGATGGCAATGGTGGCAAAAACCAAAAGCAGAAGTGTTACCCGTTGCATTTTCAGTCAGCTTCTGTGTAGAATTCACTCAGAATCAATATATTTTATAGTCTGATTCCGGAACGGGAAGCTTTTTTATCATTTCTAGATATCACTATAATTATTGATAGATGTTCTTGAATTATTGCTAAATTTCTGGTGAACTGATATCCCGAGGGATGGCACATATATGTTCATAAGCATACGATTTGATTGTAAGCATGAGAAATAAAACATTTTATTGACCCTGCTAGAGAGATCATGTATAGTAATTTGGTTGTAGTCATTTTAAAATCAGTAAAATCACATTATGACTTTTGACTTTTGAGGTATATCTAAAAAAAACTAAAGGGGTAGAAAAGTAAACCAAAATTTTCATTTTTAATATTTTTAGAGAGAGAGAGAGAGAGAGAGAGAGAGAGAGGTGAGAGAGAATAGAAAACATAGAAACATAGGAATATAAAACATGAACAACGTGTTCTTTTTAATCATTAAACACAAAATGGGATCTACAAAACTTATGATAATTTTTAACAGAATGTAAATGTGGTCCCACAAAAGAGCGTGAAAAAAAATTTAAGTATGCAATTTGCGGGAAAATTTACAGTTTTGAAAAAAATTATATGTACATAATATATGTTATATTATGTTATATATATACACACGTGGTATATATGTTTATATATAACATAATACAGCTTTTTTAAAAAAAAGACCATGAATTGAGTGTTTTTATTAACTAATTAGTGACAATTGGTGTTATGTGTTATTTTATTGTCAATTTAATCAAGCAGCGAGTGAAAGCCCAGTGTCTTATAAAAGGTAAGACATAAATGATTTTTTTTATCATAATAATATATTATATAATATATCTGTGTGTTGTGCGTATGTGTGTGATAGTAGAAGACAATTCAGAGGAAAGGAAGATCGATAAGAGAAATTATCTATAAAAAATCTCATGTGCAATATCCACTATTTTTATGGTTGCATTTTTGATAAGTGAAATCAAATCATACTATCAGATGTGTCACTTCCTATTAGTTGCTTGTAAGTTTTGTATAAAAAACGCTGTTTGTGTTGTTTTCATGCATTGACATACTGTATATTACACGATGCAGCGTGGAACTATCGTTCTGTTGCTCTTCGCTTTTGCGTTAACTGCAGTCTTTGCTGCTGAAAGGAAAGGTAATTGTTAATCCAATTAAAATGTAAATGTCTCTTTGTTAACACATTATCTTATACTCTAACATCTGTCTACTTTGCAGGAGGTAGAGTGCGGAATGAGGTTGACGTGGGAAAGTTGTCAGAATCTGAAGTCAAAATCATGAAGGACTTGATGTTCCGAGGTGCTGAAGAAGTTGTCAGAAAACATCCGGAAATGTAAGTTGTATTTCGATACTATATATTATACTACATTCCACGATTTTAAATTATTAATATTATATCGCGTAGAAATTTGAGCATTCTACTATTTTGACACTCAAGAAATCTATAAATATTTTAAGCTTAGATATAAATGGTTCCTTATATATGTGCAACGTTTTTAAATTATATATATTATAAAATTTTAGAAAGTAATTATCTTAGATTGCTTTATTTATGTATTTATTTTTGGAACTGCAATCGGTTTAAATTCACAAAGTCATTACATTTCTTTTTTTTTTTTTCAGACTCGACGATATTTCTTCTAAACGTTACAAACGTTTTGTAGGTCATCTAGTGAAATTTTTCTTGGGCTAAACAAATTTCAAGTAAAATGATGTTTCAAATTTCTTGGAGTATATATAGAAACTTTTTTTTTCTTGCCATATGGAAAAAGAAAATAAAATTCCTTAGGTCAGTTCTGTTGTAATTTCATTGTTATAGCAATTCTTGTTATAATATATCGAATAATAAATATAAACCACAAATAATACATAGCATTTTTATTACAAATACCATACTACAGATGCATTAAGGTACTACTTTAGGGTAGCGATGTTGTCGTAAAATTCAACTTTATATAAGTTTTTTAAGATCATAATGAAGCAAGGAACAATTCGCTATACTCTAAAAAGTTTTGGCTCAAATCAAATTTTCCGTAAATTAGCGTTAAAAGTCATTGGGTTACGCCCCCTTTAACATTTAAAACATTCAAAACTTCAAGCGCACCTTGGGCAAAAAATTTCTAAATCAACTTCTAAACAAAAAATACTATCGTGTTCTATAGATCAAGTTTTAATGAATTTGACTTTTTAAACGTATTTACGAGCCATTTACGGAGAAAAAAAATCATTGAAAATTGCATATTCAAATTAACATGGGTCAATTTGCAATATTTTTTTGCTCGGAAAATGCATTCTAGAAAAATTTAAAAAATCATTTTTCATTAAAAGTCAACACGAAGAACAAGTTAGTATTTTTTTAACCGCTGAGAAAAATTCAAAGTGGGTCAAAATCGGGGTTCATAAAGACTCATTAGTGGGGTATTTTGCGGCACTTTGAAGCTCTGTTGTGACGAGAGTTTTTGAAATAGAATTTTTTGGATTTCATTTTTGGGTACAGCAGCCTGAACTCAATTTATAATCATACTAAAAAAAATACACTCCTACCCTAAAGTAGTAACTTAAAATAAAACAACTCCAAAGCGACGTAATCTTTTTTATTGTAAATTGTTATCCATTATGTAATATTTAATGACCATACCTTTTTTTATTAAAAAGAGCTTCTATTTTTAAATATAAAAAATAATAAAAAATTATATTATATATATATATATAGAGAGAGAGAGAGAGAGAGAGAGAGAGAGAGAGAGAGAGAGAGAGAGAGAGAGAGAGAGAGAGAGAGAGAGAGAGAGAGAGAGAGAGAGAGAGAGAGAGAGAGAGAGAGAGAGAGAGAGAGAGAGAGACAGAGTACAGAACAGTACAGTAGAGAAGAGTGTTTGCATTGAATTTAGCGTATACTCTAAATGTAGCATTTATTTTATTCAGGTGATGGATATTCCGATTTCTACACACACATAGCCCTGCCAAAATTTGCGTCTATAAAAACTGTTACGACGACTGCTTTATATGAAAAGCTGTGAATTAAAAATAAAAGTACAGCTTTGTACAATTTGAAATAAAATATTTGAGACGTGGATAATTGAAAGCTGACTTTTATCGTTTTCCAAAGTTTTTTGTTCCGTCCTGTTATATCTTGAATTCCTATTTACCTACTTGCATAATTTTATAGGTTATTTTAACATTATAGATGCAGATTTAATCATTGGTTATAAAGAGCAGGGTTATTCTACAACTGAACTGAATTTAAGTTGACAAATACGCAATATTATACTGTATAATATTTCTGAATTCAGTAGACCTCTTTGTTTGTCTTTTTCACGTATTATTATTTTCATTATTTTGATGTTATATATTTTGTATTCTTGCCCCCAATCAATTTTTTACTGTAAATATTTATTAGGAATATGGCAGTTTTATAATCATATTAAATAAATATTGTAAAGTTTTGCTGAGAAGTACACTTAACTACGAACTTTAAATGATTATTATTTTACTATTATTTACTAATTTTTATAGTCTACTAATATTAAAATGACAAAATAATAAAGTTTAGAGTAACATAATTATTTTATGTTTATATACGTTCTAATATATTGAAATATACTTTAACTATTTTTTAAACAACTTTACTTTTTGAATTTAATTTCAAATTAACGCACATTTTTGCATATATGTAAAAATTGTATTTTAGTATTATTATATACTGTATATATATATATAATATATACATATATATAAATATATATATATATATATATATATATATATATATATATATATATATATATATATATATATATATATATATATAAAATATAACAGTATTTTTGAACCTCAATTAGGTATTTTATTTTGGCTTTTTAGCAAACGTTTTTTTCGGGTTTGGAACAGTCATGATAAATCTTCGGTTTCGTGTGTGCAGTTTGTAGTTCTCGAACTGCAAAAGTAAAAAGATAAAACTAAAAATAATTATATATATATATATATATATATATATATATATATATATATATATATATATATATATATATATATATATTATTACATAATATGCTAGTGTGCACAATACAAGTTACATGTCTACACAAACTCATAGTAATATAATCTGTAGGCAAATTTATGGTTTGTTTTTTCTTCTTTATTTTATATAAGTATAAAAACTATTAATAGGCCAAGAAAAATAAAAAAAAGTGGAAAAAAATTAGGACAAGTCTGAATTTTTCAGGGTTGGTAGAGACCATTGCTCCAAGCTTTCTACCAAAAGTTACCAAAAATTGTCCTTGAGCTTTTCCGGAAAAGCGGAAAAATCTGCTAAATCGTAACTAATGAAGATACCTTAAAAATTCAAACGGATTCTTGTTCCTCGGATCAAAATACATTGGAAACACATATTTTCTAAAAAATTATGTCAATAGTAATGGCGGTAGAATTTTCCAAAGTCGTCACTTTACCACTTCAGCTATTTTCTCCACATGTTCACAATTTGTAAAAAAACTTGAAACATATAGACCATAATAATTAACACAGTTTATTGTAAAGAATTTAACAAACAAAATGAGATATGATTGATTAAAATATCTCAATTTATAACAGAGTTATGCCCGGAAAAGCACAAGCGCCTATGGTTTGCGCAGCATGCTTTACCTATAGATTCTCCTGCTTTTCCGGGCATAACTCTGTTATAAATTGAGATATTTTAATCATTCATATCTCATTTTGTTTGTTACATTCTTTACAATAAACTGTGTTAATCATTATGGTCTATATGTTTCAAGTTTTTTTACAAATTGTGAACATGTGGAGAAAATAGCTGAAGTGGTAAAGTGACGACTTTGGAAAATTCTACCGCCATTACTATTGACATAATTTTTTGGAAAATATGTGTTTCCAATGTATTTTGATCCGAGGAACAAGAATCCGTTTGAATTTTTAAGGTATCTTCATTAGTTACGATTTAGCAGATTTTTCCGCTTTTCCGGAAAAGCTCAAGGACAATTTTTGGTAACTTTTGGTAGGAAGCTTGGGGCAATGGTCTCTACCAACCCTGAAAAATTCAGACTTGTCCTAATTTTTTTCCACTTTTATAGGGATTTGAGTTGCGTTTCCCGGTCTATAATTGTTTTTATGTTGTAACACAATACTTCTTTAAATGATAATAACAATAAAGATCGAGTTACAAAAAAATTCCAAAGTACGTTTTATATTTCTTTTTAATTTAATTGCTCAGTAATATCTTTTTATTATCATTTATTATTAATATTTTTATTTTTTTTCCATTTATTTATAATTTTGCTCGTAATAAACAGTTAATAATTATAGGGATTAATTAATTGTATTGAAAAGAATGAAAACTATAAGATATCAAATATTTTTTTTCTAAAGTTTACAAAAATGCAACTTTTTTTTTCCAAATAATATATATTTTTAAGGATTGAATATAGATTTCAATATTAATTAATAGGTTTAGTAGTAAAACAACAAGTACATGCTCTGATTTAACATAATTTATATTTTTTATAATATTTTTTGTGGTGTGTTATATTTCATCAACATAAATAAATTCAGTTATAGTTGAAATTTTATTAAACGGAGAGAAGTTTAATCATATATTTTAAACAAGAATGCATATTCTGAGATATATATTAGCCATATCTATCGGCCAAGTGTTGACCAACCTTTCCCAAGGCCCACCTGCCAGCTGTTTTAAATGCGTCGCCTACAAATCGTGGATTCCGTGCAGCATTACTGTGCAACAATAATAACAATATTAATAATAATTCTTGCTTTGCTACGTTTGAAATTAAATTTCAAAGTATAGGAGCTAATGAATTGACAAAAAAATAAATTTTAAAAGGCATTTAATATTAAATATGGATATTTGAAGAAAAAACAGTTTATTTTATTTATATAAAAAAATCGTTCTTTATAAGAAAAAAAAATCATAAATCAATTTTAAAATAATATGGAGAAAATGTATTGGATTTATTACATAATCATGTAATAATAATTATAAAAATTAATTCAACTGATGCTATCAAATTATATTGTACACTAAAATTTTATTATTATTTAATTAGAATAATAAAATAACTTTAAAATTATTTTATTGGTATTCTAACCAGCCGACAAGGTCCAGTGAGGATCTTGGCTGGACGTGAAATGTATACGCAAATGTAACGTAGAATTAAAAAAAAATCGTATTGAAGTAAGTTTTAGACCGTAGAGTTAATACTTTTGCTTAAACGTTTTAATTACTGAACTCTGATATATGAACTGATCTCCAATATAATATGTATATATGCAAAAATATTTAATTATATAATTTATATGTTTAATTAAATTAAAAAAAAAAGTGTGTAAAATACTTACTTCTTCTCTTTGTCTTCAAGCTGTAATTCAACTTTATAAAGCTTCCGTAAAAATTCCCTTTCTCCAGGTTGCAAAGTACCTGTAACATTTTATAATTCAAAAGTTAGTATATTATAATATTATAATATATAAGTTAATTGTTTTTAACGTTTTTTACTGTGACATATTTTATTATGTGATACATTTTTTTAAGCAGTAAAAAATATAATCGGAAAAATAAAATTTTATAACAAAAATTATTTTTAAGGTTAAATATTTTGTTATAAATAATTGTTATATTTTTCAATGATATTAAATAAAAATATAAATGAAAGTAAAACCAGAAAAATATGAATTTAAGAAATGCACAGAAAATACCCTTTTTCTTGGAGTTTTCCCCAAGAGTTGCAGAGATGGCAATGGTGGCAAAAACCAAAAGCAGAAGTGTTACCCGTTGCATTTTCAGTCAGCTTCTGTGTAGAATTCACGCAGAATCAAAATATTTTATAGTCTGATTCCGGAACGGGAAGCATTTTTATCATTTCTAGATATCACTATAATTACTGATAGATGTTCTTGAATTATTGCTAAATTTCTGGTAAACTGATATCCCGTGTGTTGGCACATATATTTATGTTCATAAGCATACGATTTGATTGTAAGCATGAGAAATAATACATTTTATTGAACCTGCTAGGCAGATCGTATAGTAATTTAGTTGTAGTCATTTTAAAATTACATTATTACTCTTGAGGTTTATCTAAAAAACTAAAGGGATAAAAGAGTAAACCAAAATTTTCATTTTTAATATTTTTAGAGAGAGAGAAAGAGAGAGGGGGGTGAGAGAGAATAGAAAACATATAAACATAGGCATAGAAAACATGAAACAACATGTTCTTTTTAATCATTTAACACAAAATGGGATTTACAAAACTTATGATAATTTTTAACAGAATGTAAATGAGGTCCCACAAGAGAGCGTGAAAAAAAATGTTAAGTATGCAATTTGCGGGAAAATTTCAGTTTTTGTCGTCAGAAACAGGCAATAACTACTATTAAAATGTTGTGCGGGTTGCATAAGTCGAAATTTTCTGATCACTGCTACGGCGCTACAGTTGGGTTTTGAGACAAACTAAAGTTAGTTATGTAAAAGTCCCATCAAGTGTTTTGTGCTGTAAATGCTTATGTTTTTATGTTTTCTATGCCTTTAAGTAATTTTAAAAACAGCAATTCAGTCTTGTTACCTCGCTTTCTATGTTATATTTCCGGATTTACAAAACTGATTTTAAAATTCAATTTCTTTGTTTGTTGCAATTCAATTTGAGAAAAAGGATTTTTTTCTGGTAAATATTTTATTATTATTATTATTATTATTAGTATTATTATTAATATCCACAAGGTACATAATCCAACCAAGGCATAGACTTATCCAAGGCCCGCGGTATCCCGGGGGTCTCGCCTTATCGGTCGGTTGAATTAATTTCTAAAAATTCATTATAATAAATCATACATTACATAAAAAATTCAAAAGACAATAATTATTGAAGTAATTTAGTTTTTTTCCCCTAAAATAAAATTATCATATTTTTTAATACATGTTATTTTTAAATCATATAAATGATCATAAATTATTTAATATAAAAGTTTTACGGTTTTTACTTTTACCGATGCTAAGTGATTTTCACTGTAAGTGAAACTGATGCTAACTGTGTGAAATATTTTTTTACACTTTATTGAAAGAAGTTAAGGAGTAAATGATATCACTTAACTGTAAGAAATTGAAATTTACTATCCATAGCTGACATTGATTAAGTGATATTAACTGATTTCTACTGTTTAATTAACTGTTATCAAATATATTAGTTATTTTTATTTTAATGATATAGCAATTTATACGCTAAATTTTTTAACTGATCGCCACTCATAAGAACTATTATTTTCTAAAATAAAAAAAAAAATAATAATAATAAAAAGCTTCTTCTATCCTGTTTTATTTTGAGGTTTAAAGATTATTTCAGTGACAATGGTTTTACTTCCTTGATAAAAATGCATAACAAAACATTTCTGCATTGGTTCTTCGGATATCCTGATGACCTTTAATACAGTATAAGTATCCCGACTTGGATAAAAGATTGTTCAGAAGTGACAGGATGCATCGAGCCACGCTTACAGTCCTGTTACTCCTGAGCGTGGTTGTAGTTCTTGCAGGAGCAAGAGACAAAAAGAAAGGTAAAATTCAAATGTTTAATAAAATTCTTCTAACTAGCTACTTAAGAAAAAAAATTGTTAAGTGAAAGTTTAAGTAAAAAATTAAGAAAAAACTTCTTAAGTGGAAATTCTAAGCAGCTACTTAATAACCAAACTTTTTTCTTAAGTGTAAAAAATTAGCATTTTCACTCAAGAAAAGTCCATTGTGAACGAGTCTTTAATTTTTATATTGAATTTTGGCAATTCAAATTTATTATTACTATAAAATCTTTAGATGGTAGGACTGCTTTGTACCAACGTGGTGGCGGTGGTTTGTCCCGAGGTTATCAATCGGGTAGCAAATACGTAGGCCGAGCAAATGCGTAAGTTAATCATGATTTTTTTATTAATATTATATAGATTTGCCGTAAGTTACGGCCCGTAACAAACAAACCAGCCTTAACTTATTGATACTATTTTTTTTTTAAAATACAGCAGAAATTCGGATGCATACGTAAGGCAAAAATCTCGAGGAAGTAAACGATACCAGAAGAAGAAAGGAAAGAAGAATAGAACAAAACGTATGAGTTATATAATACTTTGTTATTATTTTTTCTTTCTGTTACATTTTGCTTTTGAATTCTATTTTATATTGTTATACTTAATATATTTCATGAATGATATATTATAATAATAAATTGTTACATATTTTTGTTAGCATATTATGCAAAGTCTACACAGCGTCAACGGAACAGAGGCGGCGTGTCTAGGAAGAATTACAACAAAAATGGTCGATCTTATTCGTAAGTAAAATAAGATATAATGAAAGATATTTTATTCTTAATACATTATCTTAGTATTTTTTTTTAATCCTTATCATATAATTATGTGTGTACGTATTATCTATTATATAAATAGATATACACATTAATAATGCATACTTATTAACAGGAGAACTCGTACTGGTAATCGCAATCGGCAAAGAACTTCCTATGATTCTACGCGAGGAAGGAGGGACAAGAGGCAAGACTTGAATTATAACAACTGAAAATAAGAATTGGTCTAGGTTCGAAATTGCAGTAAATGCATGGTACCCTATCAAATCAAATTAAGATGACAAACATAAGACACAAACAATGAACTTTTTTTTTTTTTTTTTTTTTCAAGTAAATACAACAGAAGTTTGAATTTTTTTAAAATGCAGAACGACAATTTTATAGTTAAAAATAAAACCAAAAAATAATATTTATTTAAATCAACCTGCAATGTTTTAATTTAAAATTATATGCATATTGAAAGTATCATTGAAAATTTTTCATTATCTTCGTTTTAATTTATTTTTGATTCTAAATATATATCTTTATGTTTTATGAAATAATGAAAAATATATTTGTAAGTTCAGATTTTAGTAAATATCTCTGTTCTGTGTTCTTTTTTTTTTTTTTTCTTTTTTTTTTTTCCTGTGGTTTCCCATTCGTATATAATTTAAGTAAATATCAAGGTAGATTTTTTTTTTGCATGACCACATAGCCTTTTAAACCCCTAAAATTAATATTATTTCATTGCTTTTCAATTTGTGCCAATAAAATTTAATCAAAACCATTTAAATGTTGTTGTTTTTTGTTTTTAATTTTCCGTTGTTGGAATATTCTTTTTATGGTGGGAGCTTGATTGTCAGCATTTATAATAATTAATGCTGCATTTAAAAGTTAAAGATTTAAAAAAAAAAAAACTTTGACATGTTACAAAACCAATGAAATTGCAATTGTAATACGATCGAGTACTTGCAGGGAAAAATATATAAAAGCTCATTACGTTCGAAGTATTTTTTTGGTGATTGTTCTGTAAAGTATTAAGTAGGAAATAAATGTATTTTTCAATTATTTTTATTGCTTGCAAAGTGTATTTAAAAGCACTGAATTCAATTCATTGCTCAATCTAAATATTACATGCTACGTGTAAAAATAAATTAAGTCACTCCCACATTAGTAAAAAGAAAAATATTTTAAAAAAAATACTAAACATTTAACCTATATAATAGGGTTTATGCATGCATGTTAAAGTCAACGCCACGTTGTATCACTCAATAACATGGGCGGCATAGGACAATTACTCATTTTAGCAGTTTAAAACTCATTTAGCAATATTTTTGAAATATATTTGATAGCATTGATGATGTTATTATGTTGAATTAGGATCTCAAGTGTATATTGTATATTAGAATCACCTTTTAATTGAAAGATTTTAAAGCTACAAATACAAAACTGAATATATCAGGCATAATTGGCTTAATATCACTGCAGTTCCGTTTTCCCATAAAGCTATATAAAAAGATATTGAAAAAACTAGCCCATAAGCAATTTTTAGTGTGAGAGACTTTCAGCAAAACATTTAAATGGTTTGGAAAGAAATAATAGGTGGCTCATCGTTTTATATATATATATATAATTTTTTTTTTTTAGCAAAAATCACATTTCCTCCATTGTCAATTAAGAAAACAGTAAAACTCAATAAGAAAAATCAGGGGGGAAATAGCTTAACAACTATATTTTTAAAATATAAATAAAAATCTGTTCAAGCAAATGATTAATGTAAAATATAGATCAGGGGTATACTGTATACATACATCTACCTATAAACCCTTGATCTAGTATAATTTTCTAATGAAGACTTATAAATATATGCATTGTATAAAACTAAAATGGTGAAATACTCTGACAAGTGTATATTGTTAAAAAAAAGAAAGAGAGTCGGATGACCATGCAAGTGGGTATGTACCTTTTTTGGCCTCTAAATAAAAATAATTTATAATTATATTATTATTAGATCCACTATAAAGAAATTTTAAAACTACAAGTTTTAGAGTCCAATTTTTTAACGTAAATGCGGTTATTTATCTTGTAAAGGCTTTAAAAACAGCTAACAAAAAATTTAAGTTTTATATTTTAAGATTTTTCAAAGATAATAAATCTAGAAATATACGACGCACAAGTTCTGATTTTTATATGGAAATTCATGTGATTATATCATCGTTTTATTACCATAATTTATTTGCACCGACAATTTTGAAATAACATTTCCTATATTGGTTTATAAAAAGGGTTCAATTTTTTCTAAGATGCTCAGTAAACCTTACAAAATGTTTCGAGCCACTCTTGCACTCTTGTTGCTTTTAAGTGCTGTAATAATTAACGCAGAAAATGAAGAAAACAGAGGTTTGCTATCAATAATTCAAAATGCATTCATTATCTATAATAACAGTATAGTTTTATTTAATTCGTTAAAACCAGATATCGTATAGTGGAAAGTGCAGAATATTTAAATAATATATTGAAATTAAACAACTTTTTCTGTGTATATACATGCAGTATATTTAAAAGATGTAGGAAAAAATCCATGACCTTCTGGAGAAAGACAATAAGTGTTAATTTTTTTACCAACTTAAATTTGCCGATTTTAGCGTTGCATAAAATTAGTGTTTTGTAGCAAAAAAAAAAAAAAAAAAAAAAAAAAAGTTAATTATATTGTAACAGCAGAAACCTTTTAAGGGGTTTTACAAATAGCTTGATTTAATCAGTTTAAACGTAAAAACTTTTTAGTTTGAATGAAAGCTAATATATTTTGAGTTTAAAAGGCTATGAAAATATAATTAAAATATCTTTTATTTTTCAGAGGAAAGAAGTGCCGATGACTCAGATTTAGTTGCTGCCGCTGATTCTTCTGCTGATTTGCAACTGCGAGATGAGCGTGAATTACGACTTGCGAGACAAGTGTAAGTTGAAATCACATAAGCAGTATTTAACTTTTATAATGGCTGATGTATACATATATGTACTGTATTATTATTTTTTTATCTGCATAGGAATAATTTTGTATACTCAACTATAGTATACATCACTAATAGATGAATATATGCAATAATCGCAGGGTTACGTCTAGATCGTAACAATTTATATACATTGTATTAACAAACATGTTTACAATCTTTGTACTATGAAAAAAGTTCAGTTTTCAAGATAATGCTCAATGTGGCATTTTATTAATTTCAGATCTTCTGATTTCAGCTTGCAACGTGAAGCACGGCGGATATATGATATTCGTCGTTGGATGAAAGGCGTGTCGGGCTAAACCTAAAATATAATAACGATTTTTTTTAATAATTTAGGCTAGTTATATTTTACATTATTACATGCAAGAAATTCAGAAAAACTATAAAACAGTTTATCAAGCAGACATCTCTGGACCAGTTTCATGAAAGAGGCATTTGAATCACATTGTTTTATATTATTAGGGAGTGCTTTACATATAAGAGAAAGGAAAGTATAGTATTCAAGACCCGCCTTTTGACCAAATATAAGAAATAATTTTTTTCCCACATTGTAAACCTAATATTTCTAATGTCGTACGCGTGAACGCGTGGACGCTGTGAAATTCTTTAACAATAGAGATATCCTTGAAAACTATATTGACAGCAACGATGGGATGTTTACAGTTCCATAAAATTTGGATGACATAATTATGACATTGGGGGATATGTACCAAACATGGTTCTCACTGCCCAATTCTACATAACAACAACGCCGTTTGAACAAGGCAATTGCCCCAATAAATAATCCCGTATTGAATATGACTATAATATGAAAAATAAATATTTTTCAAAGCTGAAGAGCTAGTTTTCAGAGGAAACTAAAAAATAGGACAAAAACGTAAAGAAAGAAATTTAAGAACTTCAAGGCAAAATTAAAAAGAAAATTAAAGAAGAAGAAGAAAGAAAAAGTGCGTAAAAGAAAGCAGAAAGAAGAAACTCGTAGACGAAAGGTGAAAAATGATGATTGATTACAAATAACGATATAATTATTTATGCAAAATTAATTTGTAAATTTCACATGTGTTTATTTATATTTGTATTCACCAAATAAGATGCAAAAGAAATAGAAAATTTGTATGTAATATGTATGCTGCATTGAATAAATAAGGTACAAGTTACAAAATTATTTACATATTTTTATTATTTTATTCACCCTGAGAATAAAAATGTGTTATTAATTTATTGTCAACCAAAAACAGGCTTGCACCCAATACATTGGTTACAATGCATATACAAACAATTTAATAAAATTATAGTAAAGTACGAAAACACACATGCACTTACTTTAAAATTTAATTGCAGATTATGTGCAATAGCATAATAGTAATTGGGTTTCATTATTATTATATATAATACAATCTTTTTATTATATTATAGAGGAATCATTGAAAATATCAACATTTATGTGATCATTACAAAATGTGGTATAATATAACTCTCTCGTTATAAATTAGTTTTTATAGTCACATTATTAGTTCAAGTAGGAATACTAAAAAATATTTTATTTTGAAACATTTTTTAGGGGCATGAAAGTTTATTTGAGATACAGCAACTGATTCATTAACTTGATTGCATAATTGTTGTGTTTTTTTTAAAACAATGTCATTTAATTTACGTCTTTTTTCAAGCAATAATATAGTCAAGCTGGTACAGATTTGTGTGTAATGTAATCATCGTTTGTGTATTACAACTTTTGATATTACTTGAAAATTTGTAACGTTTTTTTAAAAATTAATTCCAATATTTGATTTTTGTTTATATGACAAGGTGACCATACGAGTCTTATAGTCATAATTTGATAAAATAAAACCTTGATACAGATGTTGGTACTTACTTGCTTTAAATATCTGCATAATATAGTAAGTAAATAAATAATCGTCTTTATTCCACAATATACATTCAAAAGTACAAATAAAATGGATGTTTAATGAGTCTCACCTCTTATATCTAATTTTTTTAAATGCAATGAATACCAACTGTATTATAGACAATTTTTCTATACATGGAAATAACAAATTACATTATTTATGCTGCGTTTTTGTCATTGTTAAAGGATAAATAATTATGCTGTTCAACTTATTAATATTAAACTTAGTAACATAGTTATTATATTATGAAGCACAGTATATAACCTATTGGTTATATTGCATTAAACAAATTGTCCTCAAATTGAGGTATATAACCTATAATTGTTAAGTATTAATTTTTGTCAGTGTAAATAATTCTCTCGCACTAAACTTTTAGTTCGTCAATTTCCTTGCAATACTTTGAGCAATAAAGAAATTATTTTTAAAAATACCCTCTTGTTACTTTTCGTAGTTTTCTTCTTATAATGGTTGCTTTATAATCATCAATATTTTATCAATTGTGCCACAAATATTTCATAGTTACCTTTTTATTATAATACTTATATATTTATATAACGTTAATTTCGGGACTAATATTGTGATGAAAGCATGGGCCCAAACCCAAAGGGCTAAAACTCCATAAACTAAATTGTCAACTAGCGTTGGTTTTTAAATTAAAATAGTTAAAAATTTATCTCCGGGACTATGATTTATTACACATCCCCGATTTTGCTCTATATTAGGGAAACTTCCCGTATTTTTTTGTCACTTAATTTTTAGTTTTTGTAAAGGTTATAGTTAATGCAATAAAAACGAAACTATATTATAGCTAATACATATTTGGTATGGTATTCTTGCTATACTGTATGTTGACCATAAACATAATTTACTAATGACTGCATTGAACACTTTGTAGTCTTTAGTTTGATTATAAATACGTTATTATATTATATATACATTATTATTGTTGTTGTTTGAACGTTTGTTTTATGTTTATTGTGTAATGGACGCATGTTCTACTCGTAATTGACATGGAACGTAATGAAATCTTATATCTTAAACAAACAGGTATAATATATAGTTTTTTTTAAGAATACTTTTTGATTTTTTTTTATCGTATATCTAAATTTGTGGTTGAGTGCATAATACAATTAAACTAATTTTATGTTATTACAATTTTTATATGAAAACTTTATATACAAGAAATTATCTAATAAATGCACCATAATGAACATTTCCATACAGCAGTAGCCTTCGTAGGTCCCTGATATTTAATGTTGCAGCGGAAGTGAAATCATTTCTAGCAATTTACTATTGTTTCTGATTTATGGGAGGTTTCACTCAGGGTCTGCTTAAAATATTTAAAACAATTAAAATCATACAAGATACTTTTGCTTTTCTGTAATTATACTCACCATATCATTTCCCACCAAAATCAGTACTTTTTTTTATTTGATTGGTACTTGGTAGCTACAAAGGTAAAAAAAAAGTACAAAATATAGGTAATACAATATTCGTTCCGGATTATATGTTCTTCTTTTATATTTCTGTGTCTTTAAATATATATATATTTCTTCCCTTACAAAGAGAAATATAAATTTTCATCTTTTTGAATTGAAGAATATTCTACGAGTATTCTGAAAACGTAGCTGAATCTCTGGAAACAAATTATCCATTGTAATAAATCTATCTATAGACCCTACTATATAGATCTAGGCCCAATTCTTAATTTTTCATGAAAATTGTGCACAAAACCTATTATTTTGAGTGTATTATATTTACGAACCAAAATGTGCAATTTTTAAATATATTTATATATTTTCGTTATTTAATAAAAATAAATGCAAAACCACACATCTTTGCTTCCTTTAAACAACCGCACCGCAATCGTTACGGAAAATGTGAAATTCGCTATCACAAATACATAAAAGACTACGCATCCTTACTTTATTTTATGTTATATAAAGCGATTTCAAAATTCCGTTTTGTGCTGATTGTTTGTTTTTTGCTTTTGTTTTTACTATAATTATTAATATCCTACTTATTAGATTAGATATATGAAAATAAAAAAGAATAGTTAAGAAATCTGTGTATCTAGCTGTAGTTGTCACATGCTCTAAATCTTAAAACCTTAAGGGTGTGTGCACATGACGTCATTCTGAATGCTTTTCGATGCTGTTCTTGAGCAATGAATAACATTACTCGCAGCATAGGAGAAACGTAGTTTTTGGCAATTTTCTGTGGAAAATTAGCTATTATATATTTGGTTATTATTTTTTTTCTTGCATACTTGAAAAACTAATTCAACCTGTTAACAGCATCAATGCTCTCAAAAATATTACGATGTATTTTTAAACTGGCAAAATGAGTCATTTTCCTATACTGGTCCATGTTATTTAGCGCTCACTTATGGCGTCGACTTTAATATGAATGAAACCACCCTATACTATTACTTTTTTCATATAACAATTACATTAAGATATTTGGGTTATCAACTTGGGGGTCGTCATTGGTCAAATGTTAACTTTTAGTTTCACAATAATTCATTCTGCACTATTTATATCCAGAAAAACAAAATTAGTATTTAATACTGATATAATATATATAATTTTTTTTAAATTATTTTATTATTTAAGTCTTTTGTGTCTAAAAATGTTTCATTCATTGTTTTCAACTTTATAAAACTTCTAATTTTACTGAAGATTTAGGACTAAAATTTGAATTATCACATTTGTATGTTTTGTTCGATGTGGAATAACTTAAATATTTGATCATGCCCCTACACATGTGTTTGACATAACTAAACTTATATGCGAAACATTTCATCTTGTCTTCTTGTTAATTTTACACTTCGTGACCATTCAGTTTGGTTCAGTTTGTCAGATACAAGCTGGTAACCTACTCCCTCAAAATATTATTATGCATAATACTGCATCAAATTGTAGGTAGTAATTATATTTATGCAGATATGTAAATTAATACACAGATTTTTAGGTACTCCATTTCCTAATTTTTTAAAGTTAATTATAGCAGTTATTTGTTACTTGCATAAACTTTTAAAACCACAATACACAGACAGGACAGATTGTGTAAATCTCTCAGCAAGGATATAAATATGGATGTGGTTGTATCATCATAATCAGATTTACGCTTCTAATTTGATAGCGTTTATTTGCATCGGTAATGATGCAATACTATTTCCTTTATTTTTCTATAAAAGAATTTTAAAGTGCTTCCAAGATGCTCAATTATCTTTGAAAATGTTTCGAGCCACACTTGCACTCTTGCTGCTCTTAAGTGTTGCAGTAATTTTTGCAGAGAATGAAGTAGAACGAGGTTTGATATTATTATTTCCATACATATTATATACATGGACATTAGTAAAGTATATTTCTATTATATATGATAGAAACCTAACATAATAAGATACTTGTTATCTAATAAGCGATATGTAAATCAAAACAAACTAAATTTACCCTGTTATACTATAAAAAAAATTAAGGCAAAAAGTCAACATCATTTATACAAACCTTCTGTTTTGCTGAACGTTTTCCCGACACAATTTTGCACTGCTTCACGTTATGTTAATTGCACTCTACTTGTTTCCAACATGTATGGTGCTGTTATCGTCAGTCAGCTGTTGCATTTAAAAAATAATTTTCAATCATTGGTGGTGCTTGAAAATTCAGCATTAAAAAAAAAATGCATTTAAAATATTCACAATTTTTAAATCAAATTTTTTTTTTAAATTCAACTGCCGGATAATAGCAGCATGTGAGATGTTTATTATTTAGTGGAGTTTTACAGCTGAGAGTGTTTAAAATTATGAAGATGTCTTATTTTTCAGAGGAAAGAAGTGCCGACTCAGATTTAGTTGCTGCCGCTGATTCTTCAGCTGATTTGCAACTTCGAGATGAGCGTGAACTACGATTTGAGAGACAAGTGTAAGCCAATTTAATTTGTTTATAGTAATGGTACAATTAATGCACATAACTTTTAAGTATGTACTTTTTTTTTTTTTTTTTTTTTAATATCAATAATTTTGGATGTTGAACTATATATATTTCATTTTAGGTCCATTGTCTATGAAGACGAGATTTTTCATATCATGACTTTTAAAGCACACATTTGTAATTAGAGAACAGTTATTACGATAATTAGTAATAGTTTATTAATTTAGTCACCTATTGTTTCTTCACCAAACAGGGTCAAATAACTCTTTCAGGAGTTTCGGGGTTAATAATATATTAAAACGTAGATAAAATACCTTTCTCTCCTTATTTTTACTTCAAGAATATTGGGGTATTGCGGAATTTAATGTCGTAAACGTATATAACCTTATACCATAACCTTGCAAATCCTTTTAAATACATTTTATTTTATTTAAATACTTTTTTTTTCAGGCCTGATTTAAGCAGCTTGCAACGTGAATCAAGAGGACTTAAAAGCTGGGTTAAAGCAAAAAAGGAGAAGTTTAAAAAATACAGAGCCAAATTACGAGCAAAGAAACTGAAGAAGAAAAAAGAAAAAGAACGCAAACGAAAACAGAAAGAAGATGGTCGCAGACGTTAGGAAGAAAATTATGCTTGACAATATTATTCATGACTTTTAATTTTAATTCTTGCTGATTTTAAATTTTAACATGTATTTATTTATACATTCATTTTTTTATTCGCAGTAAAAAAAATGCAATATTAATAGAAAACAAACTTAATGTGCAAACGAGTTTCAATAAAGTTTAAATTTAAAATATGAATTCTGATTTATTTATTATATAGTTCATCGGATTATCCTTGCTTTAGCAATATAAACTTACAATATAGCAAAACTTGTTAAAGTAAATAAATAATCAAGGTTTTTATACTGTACTATATAAAATATTCACACATAATTGAAGAGGCCTAAAAATTGTTTAATAATAATAATAATTTTATTTAAGAAACATACACGGCTGTTTAGACCAGGTGAGAGTCTGGTCTGGTTTACTCTTATATGCTATAATAACCATTATATATATATATATATATATATATATATATATATATATATAACCTTATTATAAGTATTAAGTTACTTTATGTATTCTTAAAGGGCTCCTGGCGTTCTAAAATTAAATCAAAAACGAAAAAATAATGAGATGGAACCATTATTCATACTCATATGACCCTTCTATTCAACCCCCCTCATATTCAACCCTTCTGTAGCCTCACAAACTGGGGTTGAAAAACTGTGAAGTAGGCAACTTTAGGAATTCATGATGTCATTAATTCCGGTTCTACAATAGAAATTGTAGTGTGGGTTGCCTACTTTACAAGTTTTCTCCCTAGTTTGTAAGAGTACTGAAGGGTTAAGGTACAAAATATGTGTATTTATAATAGTCCTGACTCATGATTTATCATTGAAAGGAAATTTGCTTTTGAGGTCAGGGGCTCTTTAAGATTTTAATTTATTATACAGTTTTGCTGCTATTGAAAATTAATGCTTTACTGGGGACCAAACAGCGTATTGGAAATATATTAGCCAACTGTAAAAAATAAATAAATAAACAAAATATACATTGTAATTAAAATACTGTATGGACCCAAAAAGAATCTCGCAAATGCTTTTTTTGAAAATACAAGTTAAAATATTATCTCAATATTCAATGATATTGAAAAATCAATAAGATTGAATATATAGTTATCTTCTTCTTTTTTTATTTATTTATTATTATTTTGCATTTTTATTTTTAGTTAGAACTTTTAGCTGAAAGATCTTTCAATATAATTATGAAATTTAATAATGCTTTATATATATATATATATATATATATATATATATATATATATATATATATATATATATATATATATATATATATATATATATATATATATATATATAATTGTAGCGTGTTTTATTAAAGCTGTAAAATTTCAATTATTTTCAGTAGATGGGGTAAGGAGTATAAGATAACTGTGTCTCAATATCTTTATCTAAAAACAATATTTATCAAAAAATAATAAATTTTATAAAGTTATTATAAATAAACAATAATAATATAACAAAATCTTACTGTTACAATCAATCAATCAAACCACAATAATCATAAGTCCCACTGATTTTACAAATTTCCAGTCTGTGCTATTTTGTATTTTATTATTCACTTAACTATTAGATTGGAGTAAGGTATAATATCTTTTGATTGGACATCTTAAAGGCATAGATTACATTAAAGAACATGAGCTTACTAATGATTAAACATAAAATCGATCTCCAAAACTGGTGACAATTTTTACCAGAATGTAAATGTGACCCCACAAGAGAGCGTGAAAATACAGTTAAAGTTGCTATTTGCGTAACTAGTCCTGTTTTGGACGACAGAAACAGACAAAAATTAGCAGGAGTTCGGACCCGGACCCGGTTCCGGCCAAAACCCTATATTTGGTGGGTCTTTCGGACCCGGGTCCGCGAACCCGACAAAAAAATTAACGGGTCCGGACCCGGGTCCGCGGTCCCGAAAAAAAATTATAGGGTCCGGACCCGGCTCCGCAGACCCGACAATTATTAGACCGGGTCCCGGGCCCGGCTCCGCGGACCCGAATTTAAAAAGAAAAGTCCGAAAACCCGGACCCGACTTTGAAAACAAAATGACTAGTGACTGAGAGGTTCGCCCAATAAAAGCCATTATAGTTATTAATAAAATGTGGTAAGGGTTGTATAAATCGAATTTTTCTGATCACTGATGCTACGGCGCTGCTGGTAGGTTTTGAGACAGACTAATGTTATTTATGCAAAGTAAGTCCCCTCAAGTGTTTTGTAATGTAAGTATTAATGTTTTCTTTTGGTCTATTCCTTTCAGATAATATGATGATGTCTGAAAAAAGTGCAATAAAACTGGATTATTATAAGTAAAAACTAAAAAACTATATTATACAAAACACAAAACCTATTAACCTATACAAAACCTATTACTTATTAACAAAACCTATTAAAACTACAAATTTTAGTGTACACTTTTTTTAATCGTTATGCAGTTATTTATTACTTTTAAAAAGGCTTCAAAAACAGCTAGAAATATTAATGTAAAAGATAATAAATCTAGAAACGCACGTCTTGCATCGGATACTGATTGATATAAGGAAATTCATGTGGTTATATCAATATCATCTTTGTAATACTCCCCTAGTTTGATATCATTTATTTGCACCGACAATTTTGAAATAACATTTCCTATATTTGTCTACAAAAAGGGCTCAATTTTTTTCTAAGATGCTCAGTAAATCTTAGAAAATGTTTCGAGCCACTCTTGCACTCTTGTTGCTTTTAAGTGCTGTAATAATTAACGCATCAGAAAATGAAGAAAAAAGAGGTTAGTTATGAATAATTAAAAAAGCGTTCATTGTTCATTACCTATCGTAACAGTAGTTTTATTTTAACTCGTTAAAATCAAATACCATGTAGTGAAAGAGCAAAGTAAATATATATTGAAAGAAATTAAATAAATTCTTCTGTGCACATTTAAAAGATAAGGGTAAACAAATCAAATTTATAGGAAAAGACAATATTTTATCAATTTTTTACCAACTTCATTTTGCCGATTTTAACGTTACATAAAATTAGTGTTTTGTAGCAACAAAAAAAAAAAAAAAAAGTAAATTAAATTGTTGCGACAGAAACTTTTATAGGGATTTTACAATTAATAGCTTGATTTAACCATTTTAAACATAATATATTTTTTTAGTTGTATGAACGTTAATATATTGTGACCTTAAAGGCTGTGAGTGTATAAAATATACTTAAGATAATCTTTTATTTTTCAGAGGAAAGAAGTGTCGACTCCGATTTAGTTGCTGCCGCTGATTCTTCTGCTGATTTGCAACTTCGAGATGAGCGTGAACTACGACTAGAGAGACAAGTGTAAGTTGATTGAAATCAAATAAGTGTTATTCAACTTATATAACTTGTGATTCTTTTTATCTATATATTGCATTTATGCGGATAATGCATAGCAACAGTTTTGTATATTCAATTATTAACTATAGCGCATACACTTCTGTACATATAGTTGAATATTACAATAAGCGCAGGGTCACGTACGGCTACAATTTATAACTTAAAACTCGAGTTTTAATTTTACAATTATTTACAACAATTAATTAAACAATCAATTGTTTACATTTATTGTACATAAAAAAAAAAAAAAGTTTTAAGAAATGTATTAAAAAATATATTATATTAATAGTGAAACCTAGTAATTAAATTATTAATAAAATAGTTCAACGTTTCATGATCAATGTAATACTTTATGAATTTCAGACCTTATGATTTAAACGGCCTGCAACGTGAATCACGGGGATTTAAAAGTTGGATAAAAGGTGCGTGGGAAAAAACTAAAAATTGGGGTAAAAACGTGAAGAAGAAGTTTAATAAGTTCAAGAATAAACTGAAAAAAAAATTCAAGAAGAAGAAGAAGAAAGAAAAAGAGCGTAAAAGAAAGCAGAAAGAAGAAGCTCGTAGACGAAAGGCGGAAAATGATGATTGATATAAAATAATGATATAATTACTTTTATCCACATCATGATTTGTAAATTTTGCATGTATTTATTTATTTTGTATTCACCAAATAAGATGTTAAATAAACATGCTATATGCAATTTAATTATGCTGATTTGAATAAAGGTAGAAAGTTAAAAATATTTACATATTTTTATTATTTTATAGCTTTACCTTGAATATAATTTTTTTTATACAGAAGTAAATAAATAAATAGCCGTCTTTATTCAACGAAACGATACATATTCGAAAAAATTTAAGGACAATATGCCAGTAATTTATGTGTTTGACGAGAGTCTTACCCACCTTTTATATAACTAAAAAAAAAATAAAAAAAAAAAAAAATCATGTATTGGATCCAATTATTTTCTGCAACTGTATAATGGACAAATTTTCCTCTTACACACGGAAATTACAAATCACATAATTTATGCTACATTTCTGTCATTATTATAGCGTAAAGTACAACTTACCAATATTATGCTTTGTAACATATACTCGACTCAAAAAACCTCAGTCGGTTTAAATCGGGCATGCCTAAAGTATCGCCCATTTTACATTTGAGGAGAAGGGGGGCGGCTGGGCGATACCGTAAAAGGTCGAACGGCAGGTAACTCAGTTTTTTTGAGTCGAGTATAGTTAATATGAAGTATAGCATAGATTATGTTGTATTAAACAAATTGTGCTCAAATTAATGTAGCATATTATAATTTTTAAATATTTAATTTTGTCAACGTATTATATATAAAATGATAATTTGTTTTTAATTTTTGTAGGTTAATTAATACATAATAGAAACGAAATTGGAATTCAAAATTGGAATTTTAATAGCTATAATATAAGTATATTTGGTCTTATTGCAATATGTTGACCTTAATTATTTAGATATAGTTTTTTTAGGATTGTTTTTGGAAAAAAATATTTTCCGTGTATTTTTATTTATTTACGGGGAAACAGATCAACTTTTATTTCAATTTTTAGATGACAATTAACGTTTTATAAAATATTATCTTACGAATGCATCATAATGAACATTTATCTACAGCATTTCTACAAATTACAGCCTGTAGGTCCCCGATATCTAAATGTTGGGGAAGTGAAATTATTTCTTACAATTTGCTACTGTTACTGAGCTATTGGGTGATTTCACACAGCAGTTCTGATTAAAATAATTAAAATCATACGAAATACTAATGTTTTTTTGTTACTATAGGGTGTACCCGGATGACATCATATTTAATGCGGTTGGAGGCCATATTGAAGTAGTGAATAACATTGCTCAGCATAGTACAAACTTCGTTTTAGGCAAATTTCTTTGAGAAATCAGTTAATTGTTTGTTATTGTTATTTTTCTCACATATACTTAAAATACTAATTCAACATATTTAAAACATTACATAATGCTCTCAAAAATATTGCATAGTGTTTTTAACTGGCAAAATGAGTTATTTTCCTATGCCGCCCATGTTATTGAGTGATCCAACATGGCGTCAACTTTAACATGAATATATGCATAGACCCTAGAAAAATCAGTACTTTTGTCATTTGATTAATAGCTGAAAAGACAAAAAGTACAATAATATATATAGGTAATACAATACTGTAATCGTTCCGTATGAGGTGTTTTTCTTCAACTCTTTTTTTTTTTTTTTTTTTTTTCCTTGCAGTAAGAAATATAAATTTTTGTCATTTTCAATTGAAGGAAATTCTGAAAACATTGCTGAATCTTTGCAAACAAATGATAATTGTAATGTATATTATACTATATATATATATATATATATATATATATATATATATATATATATATATATATATGTTGGCAACCATTGCCGAATTCGCTCATTGGCCGAAATAGGTGACCACGTCGCAGCGTGGCAATGTAATTTTGCCAAGATCCGAAATTCAGCACTTGTGCATCGTAATGTTGACCATAGACAATTTTTTTTTTGTCAAATTTAATAAGAAACCATTTTTATAAACTTATAAATATTTTAATTAACTGAAAACCATAATACAAAATGATGTGTTATAATAATAAAAAAATATATGATATTATTCATACTTATACCGAATATCGTAACCTGCGTATTAAACATTTTGACCACGCTGCAGTGTGGCAATTATCAAAAAACACTCCACGAACTGGCTAAAATGTATTTGCCAAAAATTTGGCATTTGTTAAAAATCACTCCGCAACGTGGTCAAAATTACGATGCATTTCGGATCTTGGCAAAAATGCATTGCCACGCCGCGACGTGGTCACTTATTTCGGCCAATGAGCGAATTCGGCAATGGTTGCCAACATATATATATATATATATATATATATATATATATATATATATATATATATATATATATATATATATATATATATATATATATATATATATATATATATATATATATATATATATATATATATATATATATATATATATATATATATATATATATATATATATATATATATATATATATATATATATATATATATATATATATATATATATATATATATATATATATATATATGTATGCGTTGTATAGGGGGTCCAAACCAAACATACTTTTCGTGTTAATTATGCATAAATCCTGTTAATGTAAATATTATACGAACCAGAATGAAATATTTAAATATAGCTACACATTTTTCTTATTTTTTAAAAAATAAATGCAGAACCACACATAATAAAATATACGTTGCTTCATTTATATATACAACCGCAATCGTTGCGGACATTTTGAATTTCACTATCACAATTACATAAAAGAATTCATATCTGTATAGTTGATTTTACGTTAAGTAAAGCGACTTTTAAATTGCCGTTTGTGATAAATTTATTATAATTATTATTTTATTATTTATATCATATCCTTCATATTAGATTAGATATATGAAAACAAAGAATAAGAAATCTGTGAATTTGCATTGTTACATGCTCTAAATCTAAAAGTGTGTATATAGTTGACAATAAAATTTCAAACCTTAATGTTATACTATCCTTATTCCTATGACAATTATAGTACAACGTATTAGGTTACCGACTTGGGGTTACTATTAGTCAAATGAGAAGGTTATTTGTACAATGAGAAAGTCTACACGAAGTTATAACCCCTAGGTTTGAATACGTCATTGGAAAGAGAAAAGGTAGTAGATAAACTTAGCATACGCAATTACCTGGAAAATTTGCGTTGTATTTAATAAAAGAAGAAATAAAACATTTCAATTCCCATTAACCCTTTGCCGACTATGACGTCATTTGTTTACATCCGATTTTCAATAATTGTCTTCTGGATTTCATGCAACTGCTACAAATTGAAAAAAATTTAATGGCCTTTCAACAATGGGATCGGTTGAAATCCAGAAGACAATGGACCACTTGCAATAAAATGTTTTTAATTGTTGCAGTAAGTAAGTGAAAACGATTTTTACATAAGAAATGCATTAAGAATTATTCAAATTATTTTAAAAAGTTCGTTCATTGCAAGTGGTCATGCAAGTCATTGCAAGTGGTCATGCAAGTCATTGCAAGTGGTCATGAAAATCAGATGTAAACAAATTACATCATAGTCTGCAAAGGATTGGGAATTGAATTGTTTTATTTCTTTTTTTATTGAATAAAACATCAATTTTGCAGGTAATTGCCTATATGCTAAGTTTATCTACTACTTTTTCTCTTTCAAATGACATATTCAAACCCAGGGGTTAACTTCGTGTAGACTTCCTAATTCTGCACAATGTATAGCCAGCAAAACAAATACTCTAAAAAAAAAAAAAAAAAAATCTTCTATAAATATTTTTAATTATTATCATTATAGTTTTTTTTGCGCAGTTTTTTGTTTATATGTATATGTAAAAAAAATGTTTCCTTAAATTTTTTAAACTTAATAAAACGTTCTAATTTTACTTAAGAGTTAGGAATAAAATTTGAATTATCACATGTCTTTGACATATATAGCTAAACTTACATGCGTATGCGTACCTTTTCATCTTAACTCTTGTTAATTTAGAATTTCGTGACCATTCGGTTCAGTTCAGTTTGATCAGATATACAGTACATGCTGTCAACCTAACTCCCACAAAATGTTATGCATATATAACTTAAAACTGTAGGAAGTACAGATTTTTAAATATCAAATTTCCTTATTTTTTTAAGTTAATTATAGCAGTTATTTGTTATTTGCATAATCTTTAAAAACCACAATCAAAACTATTATAATTCTTAATGTAGATATAACAAAATACAGAACTAATTGCACGAATCTCATAGCAAGGAAATTATGTGGTTGTATCGATAGTAAATCAAAAAATTCCCAAACTGAGTACAAATATAAGCCTAATATAAAGAACATGTTTAATTTACTATCAGTAATTATCGTCATAATCAGTTTTATGCCTCTAGTTTGATATCATTTATTGCTTTATATTTCCTTAATTTTGCTATAAAAGCTGTTAAAATTGCTTCTAAGATGTTTTATCATCTTTGGAAATGTTTCGAGCTACACTTGCACTCTTGCTGCTCTTGAGTGTTGCAGTAATTAACGCAGAGAATGAAGAAAAACGAGGTTTGATACTCTATTTTTTTTATTATTATTATTTTTTTATTTGCTTCCCATATTGTGTTATTGTGCTGTTCTACACCAATCCCAGTTCCAGTCAAGACATTGTCTTATCAACAGGTAAGGATTTTCCAATTTATGGAAAAGGCACAAACGTGCCATCCACGGCCTAAGTAACACAGCCCGGCATCCGCCATGACAGCCTAGAGAAACCGTGGAAACATCTAGGCAGGCTGGTCGGTGCAATCACATTGATCATGCACCTCCTGAATGCTGTGCGTCGTCATGGAATGCATGTAAACGTGCAACGTGTTGTGCTTAGTATATCAGCTAGTTCTATTAAATGATATAAAATTAACATCGTAGCGTAATATAATATGACAATACATCGTATTGTTATCTATAATAAGCGATATGTAAATCAAAATAAACTAACTTTACCCTGCTACAATAAAAAAAAAAGTAAGGCAAAAAGTCAACATCATTTATAGAAACCTTCTGTTTTGCTGAACGTTTTCCCAGCCCAATTGTACACTGCTTCACGTTATGATAATTGCCCTTAACCTTACCTGTACTGTTTTCAACATGCATGGTGCTATTATCGGCAGTCAGTAGTTGCATTTTTATAATACTTTATAATCATTAGAGTTGCTTGAGATATCAGTATAAAAAATATTCATAATATATTGTTCAATATTTTAAAATGAAAGTATACACTTTTTTCAAGTTCAACTGCTAATAATAACAGCATGTAAGATATAGATATAGTTATTATTATTAATTTGCAAAATGGTTTATTCGTATTTGAATACACCACGTCATAGTTTGCATTAAATTTATTGCAGTACAGTTTTAAAGCTCAGAGTGTTTAAAATAATGAAGATGTCTTATTTTTTAGAGGAAAGAAGTGCCGACTCAGATTTAGTTGCTGCCGCTGATTCTTCTGCTGATTTACAACTGCGAGATGAGCGTGAACTACGATTTGAGAGACAAGTGTAAGCCAAGTTCAAGTTGTTATAAGTATAATATGATAACAATTAATGCACATAACTTATAAGTAACCATATTTTCTTTGGAAAATATATAGCAATAATTTTGGATGTTCAACTTATTTTAATTTAACCCCATTTTTGTCAATGAAGATTTAAGTTTTTTTTATATGACTTTTAAAGCACACATTTGTAATTGGAGAACAGTTATTACAATAATTAATTATTAATAGTTAATTACTTATATTACATATTGTTTCTTCACCATTCAAGCAGGGTCAAATAACCCTTTTGGGGTTAATAATAACGTACGTAGATAAAATCTCTGTGATAGGGCTGTCATGCGATCTCAACGTCTTAATAAAGTTTATTTATCATTATTATTTTCATCCTTATTGTTCTTTCAAGGATATTAAGAACTTTATCTTCTTTTACTATAATACTTCTAGCTTGCTAACCCTTGTAAAACCTTATTTACTTGGAGATCCGAATTATTTTATCCCTGCTGGTTACTCCAGTTTACAACTATTTACTTTTTTTCCCCTCAATACATTAAAATATATTTTCCAGGCCTGATTTAAGCAACTTGCAACGTGAATCACGAGGGCTTATAAGCTGGGTTAAAAAGCAAAAAGAAAAGTATAGAACATACAAGGAAGAGAGAGCACAAAAGAAACAGAAGAAGAAAGAAGAAAAATTGAGGAAACGAAAGCAGAAGGAGGAAGCTCGCAAAGCTAAGGAAGAAAATGATAAGAAAGAGGAAACTGACAATAAAAATCAATCATCAGATAAGGTAGAAAATGATAAGCAAGAAAAATGATGATTAACAAATTAAATGACTTTTAAAAATCTTGCTGATTTGAGAATTTCACATGTTTTTAATCATTTTTTACTCCAGTGTAAAAAAAAAGTGTACTATTAAAGCAAGCAAATGTATGCAAATGAGTTTTAATAAAGTTTAAATTTAAAATCTGATTTTAGATTTTTTCTTCTTTCCTATTGTTTTGTTGTTTACTATAGTTCGTCGGTTTATCCTTGCTTTAGTTAAACTTACAATCAATAGCAAAACAAATCAAAACATATATATATATATGTTATGTTATATAACATAGTTAAAGACAGGTCTAAATATTAGAAATTAAGTATGTAGTTTGATGAAACATAAATTTCAGTTGTGACTTGCTTTTTCGAATCGATTACAATTTTTATGTTCATATTTTGTATTTCTTTGTCTTATTTATTGTTTTTTATCTGAACTTAATTATTTCCTCTTACAATATTAAATATTTTGAAATTTGTCTCATTATGGATATCTTGAGCCAAATATAATTGCGTAATTTATTTGATTTCCTGCAAAGATATAAGCAACTTTTACATCTCTATATTTTTTACATACATACTTCTGATAAAGAAATAAATGTGATTAGAAAAACAGCAGCATTTGACAAAATTCTATCTCAAATATCATGCCAATTGTAACCTTACAAAAGGTTACAACCTTATATACAACCTTATATAAGGTTGGCTAATTTTTGGATATTTCAAATTTATTTTTCATAAATCTGCTTGTTAGTTTTAATTTCATATGTAATGGTTGAAGATTTAAGCTAGAGTAGTTTAAGCTATAGTAGTTTTTTTTTTTTTTTTTTTTTTTTTTTTTTTGCTCATATTAGCAATTGCTTGATAATCAATTGCGTGTTATCAAAGAATTCTTTTAACCTTTTTTATTGGCTTGTTAAAGTGTGTTTCATATTCCTAATTTTTTTTTTCTAGCTTTGTTTCGGTAATTATTTTTTAAATAATAAAACAATATAAAGAATATGGAAATTAGTTAAGTTACAAAATTATCCAAACAATGTGAAATACTGCTTATTTACCGTTTTATGTCCGTAATTGATTAAATGAATGATAATAATATATTTTAATTATACTGTCATTATATTGAATATTATTATTTTGTTATTGTGATGACTTGTTCTACTCTGCTAAGACATGGAATGTAATAAAATCTTATATATCTTAAATGTATTCTTGAGATTTTACTTAACAATACAGTTTTGCTGCTAAACAGGGGCGGATCCAGGGGGGGGGCTAAGGGGGCTGAAGCCCCCCCCCGAAATTTGTGCCGAGATATAAATTTTATACGCACTAAAAAAAGTTAAAAAATAAAGAAAAAAAATTAAACTAATTTTAAGAAACATATATATATATATATATATATATATATATATATATATATATATATATATATATATATATATATATATATATATATATATATATATATATATATTAATTCAGATTGCGCTTCATTTTTAAGTCTAAATTTAAAAATTTTCTTTTCCATAGTCCGAGATTATCTTCTATATCATTAATCCAGAAATCATAACTTTTTATTAAATTTTCGTACGAGTGCAGTGATCATGCGCATTTATTTTTTAAACTATATACATACATATACTGTAAGTACATATCATATGAATAATATGATCATTGATCACTGAAAAACAGTCAATATATTTTTTTTGAAGACCTAGCAAAAACGTGGGTAATTTTTGGCCAAGACTCCATAAACTCTTATATGGTTCAATTTATGTTGCGGAACTGCTATTTTATACTATCAAAAATACCACTCAAATTTCGTACCAAAGAGTCTTACCCCTCCCTTATAAGTTCATATTTTGTTAAATAATTCTATTGTACCTACAATGTTTAATTTCATCGTGACTTTTTTATTCATAACAGTTTACTATCGAAAATCAAGAAAGCGGCCGGAAAAAAATTGAATTTTGTTTTTAATAATTTTTACACTACGTATCAAAGCAAATGAAAAAGTTTACTTTGAAACAAAAATAATATTTTTATTTTTTTTATTTTACGTAGGCATTATATTTAAATGTTTTGAATCTCAGGTTAAAAAATTATATGTAAATCGACTTTAAGATTTTGACAAAATAAATTGCACTCAAATTTTTATACTATAAAAAAATGCTTACTTTTTGAGAGGAACTAACTCGAGTTAATAATTATGTCTAACATAATAAAATATGTTGCAACACTGAAATACATCATATCATATCATAACCATACTTCAACCAAATTTAAAATTTTCGCTGCCTTCCCGAGAGATTAGCTTAGGTATATAATTTTTTTTAATACATAAATTTTTGACGAATTTATAATATATAGAATATAATTTGTTTCTTTTTTATTATAATACCCCACATGTAATATTTTTTTAGTTTTTATTTTTTTATTTTAGTGTAAAAAAATTCATTTGTTGAGTGTAATCATTTCAAGAAAGTAACTAAAATTAATTACTTTAATAAATAAAAAAATATGTAACCCTGTCCTCTACTACAGATATTTTATCGAGCAGTTAAGTCCTAATTTTTATTTAAAAATTCAACATTTGGGTTAAAAAATTTCAAAATTTGCTTTTCAGAATTTCCATAGTAAGTTTTGCCAAGTATACTAATTTTGCGTATTTTTCAAAAAGGGGCGTGGCCCGAAAAATTTTTCGCCTGCGGCGCTATTTCTTCCCCCCCCCCCCCCCCCCCCGGGGGTGAAGTAGCTTCACTATCTGTCTTCAGCCCCCTCCGAAAATAATTCCTGGATCCGCCCCTGCTGCTAAACTAAAAATCAATGCCTTTATATTGGGTAGCAAAAATATCGTATAGGAAATACATTAGTTGTTGAAAAATAATTCACATATTATTGTAATTAAAATATGGACCTAAATATTAGTATCACGTCAGTCACGTGCAAGGATAGATTTTGTTTGATGAAGACATATCTTATAATCGCATATTAGAAAATTTTTTCTATGTATAACTTTAACAAATTATAACGTTTAAAAAATGTAATGCTATAAACTGAATCTCCTAAATAATTTCTTGAAAATACGTTAAACTTTTATCACATTAAAAAAAATCAATCATATTGATTAATTCCTTTATGCATATTATATTACTCTCTATTTTTATTTATATTAATTATTATTTACCTTTCAATTTTTAATTAGAATTTTTATACTTGAATGATCTTTCAAAATAATTGTGAAATTTAATGCTATATAATATTATATAAAATTATATATATATATATATATATATATATATATATATATTACGAATTTTCATATTCATAATTGTACAGACTTGATTAAACCTGTATAGTTTCAATGATTTTCAGTAGATGGAGTAAGATAACTATGTCTCAAGCAGTTTAAAATATTATATAATATTATAATAAAAAAAGTAATAAAAAATATATATTATTTAAAAGCCTACTTAGTACCACAAGTAACATAATCTTTGTATGAAAAGATTGTAATAATTAAAGTAGTAACAATAATGCATAGTTGTGTTGTAACATAATATATCACCACCAGAAAGTCAACTGAAATCCAGATGTACGCAGTTATACGTCGTACTACTATACATCCCAGCAAACACGGGATAATCGGCATTTAATTGGGCCGATATCGCCGATCATCGGAAATGAAAGCCGGCCCGAGTTTCACTGCGACGTCGGGCCGGCATTAAAAAGGTGGTTTACCGAGCTTCCGCCAAAGTCGCAGTGCCGACTTTAAGGCCGACTTTCAAATTTAATTTTAATTAAAATTAAACTTAATTGTTCTAATTTGCCTCGCGATGTTTATGACAGGGTAAATGTTCCTGCACTACACATTTTAGGAATGTTAGTTGATGATGAAAAGATGGACCCACCGGGACTCGAACCCATGCGAGTTGCCAATGTTGGATCACAAACCAGCGGTCCAAACCACTAGGCCATGGCTTTACATGAAAACTTATGTGACGAAACGTTAATATAAAGATCGTAAAATCGAAGTTTGAGTTTTAAACATCCATCTTAACATTTAAAACCAGTTTTTCATAATTCTGAGCTCGTAAAAAGATATTTTTATAGAAAAAGAATGAGAAATAAATTTTTATAAAAAAAAAAAAAAAAAAAGTTATCGAAATATTTTTTTTTATAAAAAATTATTTTTTGTATAAAATTTTTTTTAATGCCGGTGATCAATCGGCATGCCGACTAACCCCCGAGCTTGGGGACTTAAACTATAAAAATCTATGTCCGGGGAAAAGTCGGCTTGCCGACGTTGGGCGTTGCCGATTGTCCGCCGACAGTGCCGATTTTGAGCCAAGCTCGGCCCGATTAGGCCGTGTTTGCTGGGATACATACTATATTATTTTATAGAGAAATTAATAAAATATGAATATTCCTGATCAAGTTATTCTACTCATATTTGAGATTTAGGAATTTTTAAAATATTTTGCTTCTTCGATAAATTTTTATTTAATTTTAATTTTTTTCTCTTTGATATTATATAATAAAAGCTCTTTAGAATTGTCTTTATTTAAAAACAAAACAATAAAATAAATAAAAAGCTATTTCATTTGTATAACAAATTTCACACCCTGATTTCACAATGAATAAATTTAAGAAAATCGCTTTTCCTTACTTGATATTTCATATTATTATACTATTTAACTATATGTAGGTAAATTTTTAACCTGTTAAAGAAATTAAGAAACAATTTTGTATGATTGTATATGCGTTATCTTTGTGTTTGCCTGCATTATATTGAATTTGAGGTAAAAAAAAAAAAAGGAATGAAATGACAGGAAATTAAATGATGCTAACATCAGTTGAACTGAATAATATTCAACGATGATCTAATATTGACATGATATCTATATACTTAAAATATCTTAGGGTCAAGAGTTTTATTACTCTCCTTTCATGCTGAAATAATCTAAGAAGTAATAAAGTTACGACTAATCGATAACTCCGCCGATACTTCGTCACATCGGTAACTAAAGCTATAGTAACATAAATCTTTATAAGAGTTGACATATATGAACCACGATTTTTTAGTAGACTGTAGACCACACAATATGAATATATAGAAAAACATAATTCATATTATAAAAGTTATGATGTGACAAGAGTCATTTTTTTTTTATTTAATATGAAATGATTAAACCAGTATATCATCATCAACTTTCTCTCTCTCTCTCTCTCTCTCTCTCTCTCTCATCTCTCTTATCTCTCTTCTCTCTTCATGAAAAATACTTAAAATACATTTTAAGGATTATAAAATGTACTGTACAACCAACTAAAAGTCTGCAACTTAATAAATCTCTTAAGTGCTATAATTACACAGTTATATTATAATGTGCTGCTATATATACGGGGGGAAATAAAATAAGTATATAAATAAAATTTGTGCTAAAATAAGATTAGCAATATTGTTACAATTTTTAATGTAATTTACATAAAGCTTAGTTACAATATTTTTTATAATTAAAAAATTTAATAAATGTATAATATATAAGAATTAATTTTACTTAACTTTCTAAAGATAATCATGAATTAAAAAAAAAAAAAAAAAAAAAAAAAACGAAAAAAAAATATATTTGAACCTTGTAAAAAATAAATTATCGAATTTTTAATTCATATTATACATTTTTTTGTAATATTTACTCCACAATGTAAGCATGTAAACATATTATCAGTTGTTGTTTTTTAAGCTGCGCATCTAAAAAGATAATAATAATTTTTATACTATAGTTGCGTTAAAATTATTTAGTTTTATAAAAAGTAAGAACAATTATCTTATAGAGTATATAAATTAAAAAAATACAATAATATAATACACTGTAACACATATGAAAAAAATAAAAATTTAGTATAATATAGGGAGAGATTAGGGTATATTAGAGTCCCTAGGGTCTCTATATGTAATCATAGATTGAAATACGTGTACTGCATGATTATTTTTTGGTAAATTGTCAATCATGTAACTAATTTTTAACTCATAATACGCCAATTAAAAATATTTCATAATTGGTACTCTTATCAAACGAATAAACTAGATAAGAAAGTTATCTGTGTTTTTCTTTTATTTTTTATTACTGTGTGACAAAACAAATATATTATAAATAAGGAAATTACAGATATTATGTATCTGGATTAGAAGTAATTATTAAGTTAGTATTATCAATATTAACTTACTAAATTATGTCAGTTAATGTACTTTAATTTTTTAATTAATTATTTCAATTAATAAAAAGTTTTGAGTAAATATTATTTTCATGACGTTTATTTGAAGGCCAACTTTTAAGCATCATATAGTTTAGGATGCATGCTGCGTATTATTAATATTTATAGTAAGAGAAACAATTATATAGCAGCTAAAGTCTTAACTGCCACTGAAGTCTTTTTTTATATTATATAATATTATCTCGTCCTTTCATCGAGAATTAAAAGAAAAAAAAATAGCTCTCACACACTTGAAAAAAAATATATATATACTTGATGATGTTGGATGATGAATGAATGGAAAAGCTTATGACGACTCGGGAGCTGCTTTTTCTTTCTCTGCTTCTTTTTCACTCGATGTGCTGGTAGCCTCTTTTTGCTCTGTCGTTTCGCTCTTCTTACTCTGACCAAGATGCTGGCATATTACTGAGTTGGCAACTGTCAGAGTTTTATCCCAAGACTCTTCAGCAACTGGAGTCAGTTTCCCACCCAGTTTCTCTTTGAGAAGCTTTAGAAGAACCTCCTTCAAGTCCTGTAACACAAGAGGAAGGGAAATATAGAAAGAAAGAAAAGTAAAAAAATAAAAAATAAGAATACAACCACGTAATATAGGGTACACTCAAGTAGTATAATCCTTATATATTCTTTTTACCCTCTATTCTCTTATTATTTTTTCCTCTTCTTTTTTTATATTTTAATTGTTATTTAGTATAATAGTGAAATGACCCAATTTTCAAAAAAAAAATTTCAAGTAATTTTAAACTTTTACCTTCTTTGAATTAATAAAATATGTTTAATGGAACAAACCTAAATATATAAAATATTTTGGAAAGATATATTTGTGTGGAAAAGAAATGATTTAATTATATGATCTAAAATAAACATTTTAAAATATATAATAATTAAATGTATTTACGTATTATAATGTGCATTTTTTTATATGATATAAAAGTTTGGTATTTTCATAGAGACTTTGTTTAATAATAAATTGTTATATATTGTGTTGTAGTGTTGTATATTACAAATGAAATATTAAGAAGAGCAAACAACAAAGCTCACATTCATATAGATTACTCCAGAGAGGATTGTACCATTTTCTGCGATATCGTATTTCACGTGCAATCTGTGCCACTGAGGCAGATAAAAAATTAAGAGCTCAGCAATATTATATATATATTTTTTTCTCGTTTCATTTTTTGTAGAACTGTAGCGTGAGCACAATATCTCGTTTGTAAAAGCCATTGCAACTATAATTATTTTGCAGAGTTAAAAATGAAATTTACACGCAATTGTTCTGGGCAATTTTTATTTCATGAGAATTTAATATTTATATCCTGTTGTGAAATATATATTTTTTTTAATAAATAAATTTTACCTTTAAAATGAAATAAAATAATGAAAAAATAAGGCGAAGAAAATAATTTTTGCCGTAAGCTCAAAGGTGTAAATTTATTTTACATGATTTCATAAATATAATAATTATTCAAAAAAAAATTAAAACTCTGCATCAAGGATGACAAGAAAATTATGCTAAAAATACTTACTTCGAAGGCCTTAGGTGGAATATTATGTTTAGCATGACTTTTTCCCAATTTGGTGAGGAGTTCGACGAGGCACTCGGTGTCATCCAACGAGTCCACAAGCGATGCTACTGCGTGAATCACACTGCTCGCATGTGCCACGAACTTCTTATTCTTAGCTAGTTCGTCCAGAGGAACATTAGCGAATGCCGAGAAACGAGTCTGATGTTCAGGATAAGCTTTGAATAACCTGAATAACATGAAATGTTTACAATTAACACAAATACAATAAATTGATATGAATCGGTATCATATCACAATGCATACAAAAGAATATAAATTTATAAACAATCAATTCAACGGAACAAGTTATTATATTATTATACCGTTGCGATGACATACATGATTCTGATTTCAAAATAATATTTCATACTTTTTATAATAAACAGTATAATCAAAATAATTATCTAGTAGCAAACAAAAACTTTTGGACAATTTTTACAACTTAATTCGACGTGAAAGTAATTTGACAAAAATAGCAAAAACAAAGAAAACAAAATTTAATAACTTTTATAATTAACTCTATATATCGGAAGGCTCCACCTTTAATTTTAAAAATAATTTTATCACATCCGCACCCATCTAATCATGTGGTTAAGTCGATAATTAGGTTAACATTTTATATATTTTTTATACAATATAAGGATTTCCTTTTCTTTTCTTTTTTTTTTTCTGTTGGAAAATTTGATTTCATATTATACGAAAATAAATAAATAAACGAATATTTAAAGTAACTGGAATTTAATGATGTAAATTCATTATTGAATACAAATGTAATGAAAAAGAATGATCCTTTTGAAGAGCACAGTATATTATATATTTTTTTCTATACAGTAATTAAGAAGACAAAAAAAAAATCAATATTTTGTATGGTAGATAAATGGTTGTTTTTGTAACGCATTAAAATTAATGAAGACAAAAATATAGAATTTCGTTCAATTAAATTCGTAAATCATTATTTTACAATTTTGTTCTTGTTTTTCCTGTGTTATAAAAGCATAAAACACAGACAGTACCACGCGCATAGCGTTCGAAAAAACTCTTCCAAAACGTATCACGCGATATGGTCTTCAATCATCGGTAAAGCGCTCTTCAGCACGGAAAACATATAATATATATATATATATATATATATATATATATATATATATATATTATATATATTACCATTATCATATATTGAATAATATATAGCTATCAAAAGCATACGACTTGTTTTGAATTACAAAAGATGTTTCATCATATCTCTTACTATAGCTGTATCTGACTGCCATGTACTGTATATAGTCATATATTTTAATATAGTTAAAATGTCATTTTTTTTATTCTAAAATATTTTAGAATAAAAATACATAATTATATTGATAATAATAATTTATGTTATAGCATATAGTATGCTGCCATATAGCTTTATATTATACTATTTAAGAATTTTAGAGAAATTTTGTGTTGATGTATATACATGTATATTTGAAACTGAAGATGCTCTCGTCACCATTTTCTTATATTATAGAGTTGCCTAAAATTAGTATTTTATACAAATTTTGATTGAATACAAATTATGTTTATATTGAAACTGATGGGCGGAATATGTTAGCCTTGTGAACTTATTATCTGTGAGGTCATAATTCAAATAACAGTAGAGAGCTCATATTGCATTGCAAAGCTAAAAATAATTACAAGATAGCTTTTGCTTCTTCATCTCTCATGCTGTTATATTATAGAGACTTCCTATACAACTTTAATTAACATTCATACCGAGCATTCTCAAGGTTATACAATTTAACACATAAATAATGCTGACTCGCCTCTTAACAACATTAAGTTTCAATATTGACATTTATTAAGCTATACAAGAAGGGTGGTGGGTACCGCTATGATCAAATTTATTAGAGAATACTGTGCGTAATGTATAGAAATAAAAAAAATTTATGATGAAATTTTATTGTAAAATAATAATAAAATCGATTTGACGAAACTAAGAGTTGCTATTATATGCAGTGCATTAATTAATATTATTTATGTATTACTTTTAGTGCATTATTTATTTATTTATTTTCATATAATTATATATTTTTACTATAATTTTGAGGGAGAGAATGCAATATTTAATGGTTCGTCTCTACGCACCTAACTTAACTCTCTCTCTCTCTCTCTCTCTCTCTCTCTCTCTCTCTCTCTCTCTCTCTCTCTCTCTCTCACTCTCTCTCTCACTCACACTCTCTCTCTCAAACCATTTTACTTTTATAAGGCTTACGCTTATGAAATACAACACTATCAACCACAGTGTATAGTATATAATTACAAACTTTTGCGTGTAAAATGAGCTTCTAAGTTGCTAAACTCTCATCAGAAAATAATTATCATAATTTGCATAAGCTATCAAAAATTTTGTTTTGCAAAGCAAAAACAAATACACACGTTGTCCTTTTTTGTTATACGAGCCTAGCCTACTATTAAAGTCCTAATAAAGTGACGTTTTATATATATATATATATATATATATATATATATTTTTTTATTATATATATATATATATATATATATATATATATATATATATATATATATATATAGGGACTCTAACGTAAGCTATATGAAAATAAATAAATTAATAAATACACTGTGGTAATAAATTTATAATAATTTAATTAATAATTAATGTACTGTATATATAGTTATAACATGAATTAATAGCTAGGATTAGTATTTCTTACAGCGTCTAAAGATTTTTTTTTCAATAAATATTATATTTATAAATATAAAATTATAATCACACTGATGCATTTCGTGAAAACTTATGCTATATATGTACAAGAATTTTTATACAGGGATTGAGATGCTTGACAAAATAAAAATAATAATCTCAAAACTCATTCAAACGTCTTGTTAAAATAGATCAGATGTCATTGTGTTAAAATTTTTAACCTTGACATTATAAAACTGTCCCTCGTTTGCTTTAGGTCACCAGAATTAACAATCTAAAGAATGATTTGGTAATAGTGCATTTCATTAACTTCATTAAAAATCTTTTATACTTTTTCAGGTCCATATGTCCATAATACATTATTGATATTTTTGACATTATCAATATTCGCCTCAGAGCAAACAATTCTCTTCAAAACTATGTAATATTAATAATTGATAATCGTTTAAACTGATAAATTTAAATTGATAAACATAAGTAAAATTATTTTGTTAATACATATATCTATTTTTTTAATTTTTTTTTGTATGTAAATATTTTCGAATTGTGTTGGCAAATAAGTGATAGTAAAAGTTTATTTATATATTATTATTGAAGTTTTATTTTCTGTGGGTCAAATAAGTTATGTCCAGTAAGCAAGATATGATGCGCTGATTTTGCGCTACCCCCAATGGTTTAATTCTGATGCATATTGTAATGTTTTGTCTTTTTATTGTAATGTTATTGGCTCAATTTATGGCCAAGGTTCATGTAATATGGCTGAAATAGCCCTGTATGTGCCTTAATAAAAGATTATTATTATTATTATAAGATAGTTTTTACAAATGGAGTTTTTATTTATAAGTTGTTTACGATGATGAAATACTATTATTTGCTATCAATAATATATAATAGGGATCATAAATATGTAGGAATGTATGAAGCTATAACTCATAAGATTATTGCGTAAATAATCTAATGTATATTTATGACAAGTGTTGACCTTGTGGGAACGACATTAAAAAACATACAACATACAAGGTAGAAAATCTGTTTTGTGGTTGAAATAATGCAATAAAATTATGCAAAACAAAGATTACAATGAAGATAAAAAGTCATTTCATTTATTTATTTCATATAACAAACGATGCTTAACATTAACGATCTATTTATGATCTATATTACATAAGCTATATATTATTAAATGATTACATAAATGCCTTCTTTACTTTTGTTAAAGTTTATATAATATATAATGTGCATGCACAAAACATGATAACTTTTTTTTAAAGTAAAAAATATTAAATTAAATATTTATAACGCTCCCAAAATAGCATGCATAATAATAAATTTAAAAATATAGTTTAGAGTTTTCAGAATTATATTAATTTGTCATCTAATATTTTAATTAAATATTATATTATTATATTGTCAACTTGATGTCTTAATTATGTATTTTACATATAGGGTGGAGACACATAGCCAACAACTTGCGTGCATGCAAGTTTAACTATTTAAACATGACATCACGTAAAACGTTAGTAATTTAAGATAAATTTACCTCCCAGCTCACGTCATATTTTATAGCAACTTCTTTAAAAATAATAATAATTCTATGAAGGAACAATAGGTGATGCTTGCACGCTAACAGAATTAATTTTGCTGGGACAATACAAAAATAATATATTAAAAAAATTAATTTATTTTATTTTGTTGAAAGAAATTCATTTTTAAACATAAAGAAATATAATATTATGCTACTATATATAGAATATATATATATATATATATATATATATATATATATATATATATATATATATATATATATATATATATATATATATATATATATATATATATATATATATATATATACACACACACACACATAAATTGATGTAAGTTTAAATACAAATATATTTATTATTTTAAAAATCTTTAAAGTATTAATTTCCTGCGAAGTAAAAACAAAAACAAAAAAACATCATACAGTAAATTGGAATATCTATTGGAAATATCTGAAATATTGAAACAATTATTCTACTTTTTAAAATATCTAATGAAAAAGAAAAAAAAATGCTAAAAAATGTTATTAATGCTAATAAAATGTCATGAGAAAAATACCGTGTGACAGTGAGTAATAACTTAGGAATTTGCAAGTGCAGATCTTTTGTGGATAAGAGCTGATACATTCAAATCCATCCTACATGCCATAATAATATGCTATTTTTGTTGACTAACTTGTAAGTGGAATTAATTGTAAGAAAGTATATGAGGATGAAAATTTTATTTTTATACAATGTGTGTGTGTTTCTGTGGGTGGAACGTGAGCATAGGTTAGAATGAGTAAAAGTTTAGGGTCAAGTACTATACACACTGTGCTCCAGTCAACCCAATTTTTTAATCACTATACAACTTGAAGCGCGCAACTGACGACAAACAGAAACTATAATATATATAATATATATATATATATATATATATATATATATATATATATATATATATATATATATATATTATTATATATATATATATATATATATATATATATATATATATATATATATATATATATATATATATATATATATATATATATATATATATATATATATATATATATATATATATATATATATATATATATATATATATACAGTATATTAATTGCTAGCATAGAATTTATATGTTTTTGACCACTCTTTCATAATAGCTCTTTAAATTTTAAATCCACATTTCGGTCACTATAATAAACAGTAACTTTAATTATTAACTTCTATGACTTCTGTTCTATCTTAAATGTTAAATTTTTATAGACCAAATCGATATTTTAAAATTTATTATCCTATAATATTTCTTGGAATTGAGAGAATGATATATTGATGTAAATTTATTGTATTTTGTTATTTAGACATGCTGAACTCACGCAATGAGAAGTGCTACACCGGTTGGCTTCATTTCAGGTTGCACGAGTGTCCAGGACTGCACGACCTCGTGCCTATTTCGTGGGGTGAGTCCCGTGGCGGGGTCTGGTTCATCCCAACCCTCTGGCTCCGCGGCAGCACCCCCAAGCAGCGAGCTCAACCAGCCGCCCATCTCGCCTCCAGTGGCTGAAAAACACGCGAGAAAACATTATAAAAAAATTTAATTTCATTCGTTATCTATTATACAAGAAAAACAAAATAATAATTTAAATCCAGCAGCGTATAGTTGGAAACATTTGATAACATATTTTTATGAGTTTTGAAATACACTTTTTTTTCTTTTCACGCAAAATTTATTTTTTATAACGCAGTTTGTATAATCAAATGTTTACAAGCGTATTATGAATGGCAAAATATTTTACTTGTCTATAATTGAATGAACCGATAGCCGATAAGAGTGTTATTATCATTTTGTATCCATTATTTTCATCTTTTGGAATTCATATCAACATTTTCTAGATAAGAAATTAAACTCTCTTACACCTATGTCTACTATACGATTTATACGCACGTGAATAGTATAAAACGTAATACTAATATGCTAAATTAATCGCATCATTTTTTCCTCGAAATGGAAAATTTATTTAAAATTTATTTACCTACATTTTTATCCCTAAATCTAATTCTGAAATCCATATCTGAAATCCACCTTACATAATAAAATATTTATGTCTTCTTGTATAATTATCTATAATTTAAATGTGAATATATTATATATTTTAATTTTAATATCGAGATATATAAGAACTTCTTATTTCATATATTGAAGAAAGGTGCGTGCTGCTTTAAATCCTTCTTATATGGTCGTATACTAATTAAAATAATAAAAAATAAAGTATGTGGGCTTATACGCGGCTTACCCACCGCCTGCGCATATCTTGAAAAAGTTGTAAGACTTCACGAGTGTGTTTTATAGCAGTTATGAAAGAAAGGAAGAAGGAAGAAAAAAAAAAAAAAAAAAAAAGCTTTGCTTTTTTCATTATATTTGAATAATAAACAACAGCAATGTCATTGAAACCACAGACCTTTACTTTTGAAAATGAAATCCTACTCATTATACCTTTGTAGTGAAAAAATCTGATATTTTAATGAATATAAAATATTGCACCTACTCTAATTGCGCCAATTAAACGGATAAATTTTACTTCCACTGTTTACTTCAGATAAATATTTAAATTCCATGTTGATATAAATGTGACCCAATAATTAGATTATTCTTATTAATTTATGTAAAAAAAAATCATATTACAAGAACCTGAATCATAAAAAAAAAAGTAACTAAAGTGTTTTTTTTCCGTACAGATATAACATCAAATAAGTACATAGTTGATTTTATTTGCACTAAAGTACTGTCTAAAGTAAATGTATTAAAATATTTGAATTAAATAAAAATATAATAGCAGTAAAAAGTAAATAAAACAATTATGATTATAATATATAAATTTAAATTAACAAATCATTATGATTTTCATATTAATTAAAACTTGCTTTTTATTTAACTTTTGTTATCTTGTGACTTACCTTTTTTGTTCTTATGGAGCACTGTATTTATAAAATGTGTGATGTTTTATATTAGCAACAATATAGTAATATCCGCGTCTGTCGATTTGCGTGGCTCCACACGAATGCACGGCACTTATACAACTGACGAGACGAGAGGTGGCGGAGAACTGTGTGCTCCGCTCCGCCCGCGAACCCACCATCTCTCGCGCTATATTTCTCTCTCTCTCTCTCTCTCTCTCTCTCTCTCTCTCTCTCTCTCTCTCTCTCTCTCTCTCTCTCTCTCTCTCTTTCTCTCTCATTCTCTCTCTATTGTGATACAACGCTGGGATATATTATACTATAAAGAGAAACTTATAGAAAGAGAGAGTTCGTGGTCCAGCATTCAACAGACGACATAATACAACGATAAAAAATTATATGGCTATAAAAATATTTAATACGTACGTGCTGCTGTGATATTTGTCATGTTAATTTTTTTTTACAATAAAAAGGAAGATAAGAAGTTATAATATGTTGTTGAATTAATATTACTATACATTAATCGGGCAATATAATATAATAATAATAATATATATATATACACATAAAATTTAGGTGACGTTTATAAATCCTTGCAGCCTATAGTCCACAGTACATAAGTGCAGAGTAAATAATTATACGCAATCAAAAAGATAACATTTTTCAATATAGGTGTGTGTTTAGTGCGGTAATAAATAATTTTTGTCAATTTACAGACAATATTGTTGTAATAAAATTTAACAATAACAGATCAACAAGCATTTTGTTATTTTATATAAATGAGTCATATATTATAGGAAATGGGCAGGAGCACAGTCATTTTTATATATTTATTTTAATGATTTATTTATTGTCAACCAAAAACAGGTTTGGGCCCAATGGTATGGTGGTATACGTACAAAGTGTTTGATTCATCAATAGAATTAATTTAAAAATAACAAACATGATTTTACATAAAAGAGAATAATTTATACAATTTATACTCTCATCATTTATATATAGTTTCTTGATTGAGTTACAAGAATGTTTAAAAATGTCAATACACGTACATTTATGTAGTTTTTACGAAATTTCACGCTCAAACACACACAGTTAATGCATAATATTATTATAATCTTCTATATCTCAACTTTTTAACGCATAAAAGTAACTAGTTTTAACGTATTTAATAAAGACTGCAATTTACTATAGCTTCAAACTTTTTTTTTTTTTTTTTAATATTTCTTTTTTATAATGATGATAATGTTAGAAAGAATACGTGACAATTAACTAAAGGTATAATAATTGTTTATTGCATGGTTTAAAAATAGTTACATCTTATATAATAATTATGTTGAATACATATTTTTCGCTGATCGATAATGTAGCGCCTGTATAGTTATGTGTAACGCAGTACACCCACGCAGCACAAGTTGCATAGCAAACAATTTCTGCAGGCGCGATCGCCATCTTCTAAAAATTTATTTTAATTACGAAGGAAGCCGTAGATATTACAGAATTCAAAATTTATTTTGTTAATTACTTAAAAATACTTCCATATTCAATTTCATAACAAAAAATAAAAAAAAAAATAAAAAAAAAGACGACGTCAAAGAAAAAAATAAAAGAATGGAAACACTTTTTAGATCACTATTTCTTCTTTGTGCTTTTTTTTTTATTAATACCCAATAATAAGCTGGTAATAAGCTGGAAAACAAAAGTACAAAAAAAAAAAAAAATCTTAAAGGCGTAGAACACTTTGAACAAAAAAGTTGCGTAATATCCTAACAAACCTAAAAATCAACGTTGATTTGGCCGGAGTCATTGATTTCTAATTTATTTTCCATTCACAAAATGCCGCTGCCGGTCACTGACGTCACAGCTCGCCCGGTTTACTTGCGCGTGTGACGTCAGTGACCGGCAGCGGCATTTTGTGAATGGAAAATAAATTAGAAATCAATGACTCCGGCCAAATCAACGTTGATTTTCAAGTTTGTTAGGATATTACGTAACTTTTTTGTTCAAGGTGTTCTACGCCTTTAAGCAACAAAATTCCTGCAGACCTGAATATCTCAATCAATCATTCATAAAATAAATAAACAAAAAGTATTTGGAATTTTCCATTAAAATGTTTGAGATTTTAAACACTTTTTAATTTAGCAATTGTTAACAAAAAGGGAAAAATATTTTGAAAATCTCAGGTCTTTCAAAAGAACGCAATAAGGAAAGTCTGTAATAATAATAGATAAATTGCAAACAATATATTATATTAATGAATTAATAATAAAAAATTTACGACCTCTAGAACCAATTTAAAATAAATTTATGAATAGAATTAATGTATTTTAATAATATAGTTTATTGTGCCACATGAAAAATAAAATGTTGGTGATGACTTAATGATTACACAGTCGAAGAAATTTCATTTTAAAATACATAGAGCCTGCATGAAAATACAAAATTATGCCTATAAGGGTATGTGCGCATGACGTCATTCTGAATGCTTTTCGATGCTCTTCTTGAGCAATATATTGCTCAGCATAGGACAAAAGTAGTTTTTGGCTATTTTCTTTGGAAAATTAGTTTTTTTTTTTTTTATATAATATATTGAATACTTGTCAAACTAATGCAACCTGTCAACAGCATCAATGCACTCAAAAATATTGCATAGTATTTTTAAACTGACAAAATATATACATATGTCATTTTCCTATACTGGCCCATGTTATATAGCGCTCACTTATGACGTCGACTTTAACATAAATGAAACCACCCTATACTGGTCACCAGCATAATAACTTAATAAGTTAAACAGTATATGCTATACTTCTGGTTTACAGGTATATTGACTCCTCTTTTCAATATGAACTCACAAAGTCAGTGGTTCCATTATTGTGCAACCACTATATTATGTTATGTTAAAAGGATCCTGTACTAAAAAGAAGACCTTTTTTCATTGATAAATCACAAGATAATACGTTTAAAAATACACATATCTTAACCCTAATGTAGCCACACAACACTGGGATACAAAAATTGTAACATAGGACGAAGGCAAACTGCTTTACAATTTTTATTGCAAACCTGGATTTCGTGACGACATGAATTCCAAATGTTCCCTAGCTACTTAATATATTTTTATAACTCCAGTTTGTAAGAGTACAAAAGGGTTAAGGATGTATGATCCCTACTCTATCCATAGTTTTGAGTACATGATCGGGAAATTTTAAAGCATCACTACACAGAGCTGACATGTACTGTACTTAAAGTTGCTGACAAGATGCTAAATATTTAACTTACATGAAATTGAAGTATGCAATGCTGATTACTTACTATTATTTTTTAATCAAGCTATTTTGTGCATAGAAAATAAAACAAGTTGCTATTTTACTGACTTTTCTTCAAAAAAAAAAAAAAAAAAAAAAAATTGATAATAATAAATGTAGGTAGCAATAAGAGCATGTTAAATTGAAATTTTAATTTATATAAAGAATTGGGAATCATAATATTACAATACACAGTGGCTGTTGAAAAATAAAATCATGAACAGCATGCAGCTTAGCTTTTGGTGTAAATATATGCAAGAAATAAGACAATAATTTATTATACCATTGTGTGTTTTATTACTTGTCAAAATAAAAACAGTATACATTAAGTGACAAAAATAAACAAGTCTGGATGCTTTTGGAATTTATTTAGTATTTATTTTAAATTAAATTCTAAATTAAACTCCCAAAAATTATACAAGTCTAACAATCAAAATAATGAGTTGCATAATTATATTATTTTTTATCATACATATATGATAAAATTTAAATTACAATTTTATTCAGTAAAACAAACACACAAAAAAAATAAAACATTAATATTTATAGCCTTAAAAATCTAAATATTAAAATCGAAAGTACTGATACTTAGGTAATCATACACTTGAATTTATGAAGCACAATGTTATTAATGTTATTTTTTTTTTTTTTTTTTTTATATTTCATGATTTTTAATAATTAATCTACATTAAAATGAGTCTCATGGTGAGCCCAGACAGTGAGGAAGCTAAGAAATAATGCCAGTAGTTCATTTTTTTTTCCTTTCATAGTATTAAAAAAAAAAAATCGAAGAGGAAGGAAGGATGAAGTGAAGAAGGTTAAAATTCTCTGCGGTGATATTTGTCTGGGTCAAAGTAAGAAGTAACAACCACACGATTGTTGAATTTACGTCCAGTAAGTGCTTGCTGGGCTTTCTGACAGTCTCCAATTGTATTAAATTCAATGAATACCTGAAATAAAAATAAAAATAAAAACATCAAGAAATTTTATTAGTTTCTTTACGTCATGCATCCTTGTATTTTCTTGTAATTACACTCTTCACTTTTTTTAAATTTTTAATTAATTTATTTTTTAAATTTTATATTACAGTATTATTATTTTCTATAGTTGTAACAAAATGGCAGGACTGTATAGTTATAATATAAGCAATGGAATTTACATAAAATCCTGCCATTTCTTGGACAGAAATATGGCAATAAGAATATATGAAATAGGTGCTTTACCTTGCCACAGCCAGGTACATCTACACCCTTGATTGGTCTGGGAATCTCCAATGACCTGACAAGACCATATTTGCCACACTCTTCTCTAATGTCCTCCAGAATATCCTCATATTCTTCTTCATCTTGTAGTTCATCTGGGGTCACCATGTTCATTAGGCATAGAACCTGAAGCAAAACATTTTATTTAGTTCTTAGCTCCTTCTTGTGTATATTGATGGAAAGAGAAATTAAAAGCTTATTATATCTGTTATAATAGCTAATTGATGTAATATTATAGCATGTGTTAAAGAAACATTGCATGTATGTACAAATATGTGTATGTGCACTTATATACCTGTTGACTTTATTATTATTATTTTGCTGCTTACTGCTTACTTAAAGGAATAGAACACATTGAACAAAAAATATGTCTAGTATCCTAACATACCTAAATATCAACGTTAATTTGACCGGAGTCATTAATTTCTAATTTATTTTCCATTTACAAAATGTCAGTTGCATGTTTACGACGTCGCAGCTTACTAGTCCACGCGCGCGGAAACAGGCAAGCTGTGACGTCATAAACATGCAGCTGACATTTTGTGAATGTAAAATAAATTAGAAATCAATGACTCTGGCCAAATCAATGTTGATATTTAGGTATGTTAGGATACTAGACATGTTTTTTGTTCAAAGTGTTCCATGCCTTTAAGAATGCAAAGTGACCTGATTATAATATGACTTATATGACACTTATTTCTATTTTATTTCCTTCTTTGATTCTCCACAAACAAGTTATATTAATTTGTGTGGAGTCTGACAAACTACAATGCACTCTGTTTATCTGAATAAAATTGAGTTTTCCAACCAAATACGAATTATTAATAAATATTTCTTATCAGACTCACCTCTGTTGCTGGTCCTGCTCCACCAATAAGATTGAGGCCAGGTACCTGGATCTGAACTGGTGCCTGTGCTGTCAACTGGCTGTTCTTTGCACCAACACTGGCTCTCTGTACTATCAGCTTTTTGTCTCCCAACTGCATGCCATTCAGGCCAGCTATTGCCTGTAATACAACAAAAATATTATATTAAAACGTAATTACATACTGTCATGTCTCTCTTGCAATAGTGAAAGCTGCTAAAATGCACTTCTAAACGTTCTTCAAAGAACAAAATAGGTAACTTAATACTTTAAAGTATGCTGAAAGTAATTAATTTTTAATTTACTTAAAAGTAATTGGCTTGTATTTACCTGGTCAGTAACACTGACGTCAACATATTCACAGAAGGCATAGCCCTTGGATAGTCCCGTGGCAGAATCTTTTACTAGATTGAAAGCCCGGAGCTGACCAAATGATGAAAGCAGTTCTTTTATCTGTGTAAATGATTGAAAGAAAGAAAAATGGAATCCATTAGAAAAGGTCTATAATATGCACCCATATATTACTGCTTACATACAAGTGTAACACAATAACAATGTGTGCAGTTGATAACAAAAGCACTATAACCACATCCCACATACACATTTGTCACGCCAAAGTATCCTACCTTATGCTGATATACATGTCCCTCTGTCGGTTCTGAAAGCACTTGATTTAGAAAGAGAAGAACAAGTGAATAAAAAATTTATCAATAATTAAAGATTTAAAAAAATATACAATTGTAAGTTTAATAAGCAAATATATGTGCATATAATAATTCACTTGCCCTTGTCTAATTAAATTTGAGAAACACATAGCAAACCTGGTTGCTAACATTTTTTTTTTTTTTTTTTTTAATCTTGCAAAAATACAAACCCAATTAACTAATATTTAGATGCCACTCATTTTATACGGCTGGAAACTCATTAATATTTGTTTCATTGCCACACACTTGCCTGGCAAAGTCCACAAGAGTGAGTGCCCATCTCTCGTAATGTTTCTCACGAGTGTCGGGAAGGCTTATACAAGCATACTCTACCCGCGATACCTTAGCTATAGAACAGTAGGGCAGAAAGCAGAGGTTCATATGAGTACAATGATATTCAAAAAAATCATCATAAACATTGTTTTCTTTTTTTGTTTAATAAATTATAATTGTTTCAATTAAAAAAAAAATACTTAACTTTTCTTTTAGTATCAATCACTGAAAAGAAACAATTTTTTTTTTGATTTAAATAAAAAAGTTCCCTGCCTGTAAAAAAAATTAATTCCTGAAACAAAGACACCAAAATACCCCTTCTTTGCTTCAGCTAGGTCTGAAAATATTATCGTACTTTCAAAGTAGTTTATATATTTTAAATTGTTTAAAATTTGTGACTGTAATTACGTTAAGCTGAAAATGTAAACAGAAAAAAATCTGAAAAGAAAACTTGATGTTTTGTTTCTCCCGGAAACCTGTGTAAATTTGATTTTAATCCTGAAAAAAATGAACCATTGATGCCTCTGCTGCATGCCTAAAAATTCTCCTTGCCTGTAATAGAACCCTGGATATGAGAATGCCAATGTACTTTAAAATTGAAAATATATTGGTTACTGCTACAGTAACAAGCAGTACTTTGGCATGCCCATGTACCCCAATAGTCTTCCCACTCAGTTGACTCACTTGGAGGACCTGCGTGACCTGCCACATACAAAACATACTTACCTAAAATTCACCAACAAATCTGTAGTAACACTTACAATCAAGAAAAAAAGAAAAAAAAAAAAAAAAGAAGTGTTGATCTTGATTCCTAAGACTTAAAAAAAAAAAAAAAAAAAAAAAAAAAAAAAAACTTCAGATGGGACTTGCTGTGCTGAGAAATAGCTATAAATAACAATACCACCAACACCATGGTCAGTTTAAGAGTAGTTAAAAAAAATAGCAACAAAAAATTAATTATTTATACAATGAAGCTGACCATGATTTAAAGCTAACCCAAAAAAAAAAAAATAATAAAAAAAAAAAAAAAACTCAGAAGATGTAGTTCTATATTTTTAACATGTTGAGATGTGCTTCTTGCTATTGCTTTCAAGACAACAATATAAAAATAGAAAAAAACTAGTAAAAGGAAATGTAATGTAATAGTATAAATAACATAAAAAAATAAATACCACTGAGCCTAGGGCTGAGCTCTGTTGTCCTGATCCTGAGAATCCAACTTGGTCTTCATTCAAATAGTTGGGCAAGCCACCAATAAATATCTTGTGCGGAGAATCCGGCACCACGGTGCTGATTACCCCTAGAACAAAGTCACCGGCAAGTCACGTTCGGCCCAGCTAAGTTTGTTGGGCTTAACTGGCATTGGAAACACTCACACCCACCTGGGACGTTCACTGTTGGATTCTCTGACATGCCTGGCATCGGCTGGTAATCATGGGGACGTCTTATTTTTAAACTTTGGCCCTTGAAGTTAATCCCATCAAATGCCATGGCTTGGGTGGTTTCATCAATTGATCGGAACTGTTTAACACAAGAAGAGGTTGCATTTTACTTATTGGTTTCATTATTAAAAGTATTTAAAAATTAATATTTAAACTTGCTTAACATTTAAAATTAGCATTGAAAACTTTTAATTTTTCATTAAGAATAGTTTAATTACTCAATTAAATTAATGTTAAATTTAAATTACCAAAAAGTAAAATCAATTGCATCTACAGGAATTAAATATAAATTTTAAGTCGTTTTTTTTATTATGTATACTTAAATGACAGCTGAGTGCTTGTGTCAAATTTACAACCAAATTCTGAGCAATTCTCAGCTATTGGAAGATTTGAGGTTTCAGGTCACATAAAACACTAATGTGATTATGATTTAACTTAGAAGTGCATATTGCATGGCATACCTCTAAGAAAGCAAAATTCTTATCCAAGTTGATCTGGCAAGCAAGTACTGGGTTGCCTGCTGCCTGAGCTAATCCAGACAAGTGCATTTGTTGGTTGAAGAATTCCATCATTTCCTCCTGTTAACAAATTATTGTTTCTTATTAAGTATGGCGACCACTTTCTTGATTAGTAAACACAAATATAATAATAACAAAGATTTTATTGAGCAAATAAATACAATACAAACATTGCACAAAGTCAAAAAAAGTCAACAGGATATATATAAAAAAAAAGCTAATGTATTCAGTTTCTTACCTCAGTTACACCAAAAGGAATGTTGCCAACATAGAGACGACGCGCTTGTCTAGTTATGGTTGATCCCACAACAGGAACTGCTGCTTGTGGGGTATCAGCCACGATATTGGCTGGAATCTGTCCTGCAGCTGTAAGCAAACCATACTTCATTTAGTAAAAAGTTTTATCATATTTATATTTAGTATGGCACAATTAACGGCAGTCTATTTGTTTTAGAAATGAAAATGGTCAGTTCTCAATGAAGCTTACTGGTGGAGCGCAATAGCTTATCAAAGTTTCGAGTTCATAATTTCCTATGCTTTACACTACAGAACTACATCTGTAGTACCCCCCCCCCCCCCTTTTTAATTATTGCACCAGAAAGGATGTTTTAAGCATGTGTTCAGGCTTTTTTTTTTTATACATTTAAATGCTATATTGAGCCATATTTTAAATAAGAGACTGAGATACTGATTTCATCAATTAAGACAACCATCAAAAATTTAGTTACGATAATTGAGAACTCTAAAAAATACATTTTAGATAAGTTTAAAGGCATAGAAAACATTGAAACAACATGTTCTAAACACGAAATGGGATCTACAAAACTGATGATATTTTTTACCAGAATGTAAATCTGGCCCCACAAGAGAGCTTGTAAAAAATGTAAAGTATGCAATTTGCGTGAATATTCCTGTTTATGACGTCATAAACAGGCAAAAACTAACATAAAAATGTTGTGCGGGTTGCATAAATCGAAATTTTCTGATCACTGCTACGGCGCTACAGTTGGGTTTTGAGACCAATTAATGTTATTTATGTAAGTCCTATCAAGTGTTTTGTTATGTAAATGCAAATTTTTTCATGTTTTCTATGCCTTTAAGCGATTAACTTTTATAACGTGAGCCTTCTTTATTTTTGTCCACATATTGACCCATTGCAATGTGAAACTTGAAAAGCATTGGGTTCATTTTTTTGTAAGTTCTGAACCAGCTCTAAATACAATTTTCACTTCTTGGCATCTCTCGAGTGATCCCAACAATTTTTTAATCAACTGAAACATTTACAATGCAACCTTGTCTGGAAGCTAACATTTAAAATTTTCTGTTAAGTTTCATTAAAAATTTCTGCCAATAATTGAGTCAGGACCATGTTACACATATACATTATTTCAACTACAGTAATAATTTGTCAATTGAAAGAAAAATATATATTTTACCTTGCATAGCCTTGTACTGCAAAGGAGTTATGTGCTCAAATCCTGGTGGTGGAACATCCCAATAAAGGGAAGGCTTACGTCTACGAGACTTCTTTTCCTTGCTCTTGGATCTGAAAGCAGGAAAATGTAACATGTAAACTTTAGTGTACATATATATGCATGTCTCGTTAAATACATACACATTTGAATTAATTTATGGATTATAGTAATTGTGTATGTATACGTAATATGGTATATGTACTAGTTATCGGCAGGCTCTTTTTACGGCGAAAGTGTTAAGTTTGCGAGATTCTAACTAGAACCAACCATCTTAGAATTCCGTCTACTTGCCATACCGCACTGCTTAAAACTCTTTTATCAGTAGAGGGGGCCGAGATAAATAGGAGTGCCGATAACTGCGGCAGTGTCGGTTTGGCTGCTTTTCTCAACAATATTATAGGAATTTCAACCTTAAGACCCTTAAGCTGCCGATAACTAGTCCTATTACCATACATATATTATGATGTACATACACTCCTCCCGGATAAATCTGACCGCAGCGTCCAGTCTCCAAATGTTAAATGTATGGGGAAACCTTAACGCAGTCAGATTTATTCGAAAGGAGTGTACATATTGATAAGCAATGTGCAAACAAATGTGTTGACTAGATATCAAGAAATTGTCTCGAAGAAAAATATACATAATATTTCAAGCTTACTATGTACATATACATACATTACAATATTACTCATAAATTCATAAGTGTTTGAAACTGATACATACCGGCTTCGTTTTGATCGATCATTGCGTTCTCTTCTATCTTTACTTTTCGACCTAGAACGACCACGATCGCGGCTGCGTGAGCGGGACCTTTTCCTGTGTTCCCTCGAGCGAGACCGCTTCCTGCGATCCTTGTCACGATCTCTATCTCTTTCCCGGTCTCGATCTGAAAATTAATTTCACATTTAAGGGCTTTACTTACAGCAACATGTATAACGCCAAATATTTATACATCCATTTAATAGGTTTTTTTTTATTGTGTATGCAAAAGTTTCCTATCGTCAGCCATTTTAGCGTCGAAAATCAATCTTACCCGATTTGGATGTGCCGGATTTACTTTCTTCTCCCATGGCTATGCCGCACGAGAACTGTTTGCAAATATGACAGAAATACTTTAAATTAAATCTATATTATAATTATGACACTAAAATTAATGAAAACTAATTAAATTATTATAAATATCAATATTAATGTTAGCACGTAAACATGGCTGATGCGGCGCGGCGGCAAACGGCAGCGTTGGGGAAGACACCTGGCGGAAAAAAATAGAGACAATAGCTGAAAACAACTGAGCAACGAAATACGTTGTTTTGTTTACTTTTTTGCATTTACTGTTACCATGACGACGTAAACACGAATTTTTCCTGTGAATCACCTTTCATCATCGTTCATGGGATTAAATTGATAAATTAAGTATGTAAAATGTTAAAATGACATCCACAAGTCATTTCTACATATCTGTCACCGGTCAAATTGAATCTGGAGAGTTTCCAGAGTTCGATAACATTTACTGTAAATACGCTTTCACTCATGGCCCAGATTGGCAAGTTGTCACGGTAAGCCATTATCATCATTGTTTACCATAATAATGCATAGTGTAAACATCACACATATACATATTTATTTGCCTTTGAATTTACTTTTCATAAATTTTTGTAATTTATTAATGTTAACAATACCTGTGTGCATGTATGTATGGATCATACAGTCATATCATGTTTGTTACGTATTGTAATTTGTATGAATGGTGATATGATCAAATTCTGATGCATTGAATACGCGTATGTACCCTGCCTATCATATTACATAATATCTTTTGAGGTCTTTATGTGAATAGTATGAATAAATATTTAATGTATGATGTGTGTATGCATAGCATAAGTGGAAGTATGCATATTTTTTATGTAAATATTTATCTTAATTAACTTTGCAGGGTTTGGAAGAAGGTATGTCGCAGATGTCGCGAAAGAGTAAAGATGAACGTCAAATTTGTATCTGGAACTTCCCTGTAGACATTACATTTAAGAGTACTAATCCATCGGGTTGTAAGTATCAAATAATACAAAAAAATTAAATTAAAATTAATAAAATTGCGCCTATCAGGGGAACAGAAAGCTTACAATACGTCAAACCTGAGATATTATAATAGGACAAATGAGTCATCGTACTTTCAATAGTACACTTGCCACTATAGATAGTGATATAGTGATATATGATTGTATTATTATAGATTTTGACATATAATAATACACAAATAATATTTACAAATATGTGCGTCTCTTGTTTTCACTCAGATAGTAAGCAACTTTATGCTTGCCTCTTAATATATTTGAAAAAATCCAGATACCAATATCACAAAATTATTTCAATTTGTATAAGATACAATTACCTACACATTAAAATTCACCATTATTGTCCTAAACTGCAGTACACAGGACCACGATAATATACTTTACCAGTCAAACACTCGTGCTAAATTTGCAATGTTATTCTTAAGAGAAAAACACGTGCTGGATTCAAATGGTAAAATATATTACCCGGTCCTGTGTACATTAATATATTGAGCTTTTGGCTGTTAAAATTAAATTGTGAGCTGTACTATATGGATTTAATGGTTAGACCTGTATGATACCATTCATTATTAGTTCCCTATCATACTTAAGAGAGAATAAGTTTTATATTATTATATACTTACCTACAATACATGAAACTAAATGCATGTATTCATTAGTACACATATGAATTGCTCAAACCGTGTTCATTATATTTTTCCACCCATTTGGAAAAGAAGTGTATCCCTTACAAAATATAACTGTAATAAAAATATAATGATGCATATGAAAAATGTAACGTTTTTAAAGCTCTACATAGAATATTCAAATAGCCCAAAAATGCATGAATAAATATGTTTAATTATATATTGTTGTTTGTAAACCCTATTTTCTAGCTACAAAAAATAAATAAATAAATGCACATTACATCTGAGTTTCTAATACTATATTTGAATACTGTATCTAATATTATATGCAATTTTTCCACTTACATTATCTTAAATCAAGTAGAACTTTAATAATAAAAATATATATATTGATCAGAAGATCCCACAGAGTAATATTGACATTGATACAAAATATTTACAAAATGTTTTGTTTTTGCCATAGTATAGGGATGTACTTATTTTGTTTATGGACTACATAATTATTCAAAATAAGTACTCATGAATTACGCCATTGCTTTCATTTTCAGGGCCACAGCTTGTTGTTAGTGTTTATGGAACAGATATATTTGGCAATGATGTTGTCCGTGGTTATGGATGGTGCCACATTCCTCTCAATAGTGGATCATTTAAAAAAAAGTAAGTTCTCACAAATTTGTATATATTTCTTTTTATCATAACTTACTGTATTTATTTATTTATTTTTTTTATTATAAGCATTTACTTTAATATTCAATTTATTTATTTTGAAAACTATTACGATAACTGGAAAAATGCAGGCAATTAGTTTTTTTTTTTTTTTTTTACATCTATATTGCTGTTGTTGCCTCCAAAGGGCTTACTTGCATTTCAAGGTTGTCTTACAAAAGACATACTTGCATTTTTGTCCAGTGCAACAAAGGGTGTTCTTGCACGTAGTTTTACATGTTAAGCATATGGCGGATGCGCCCACAGCATTGAAAGTAGCCAAACACAAGTACGCCCTTTGTGTAAAAGTATCCAAATGCAAATACGCTATTTGGACGCATCACGGGCAATATTTTTATATATATATTTACAAACAGACATCATGCATCAAAACATTTACAATTTTTTTTAATGGTGTAAGTACAGTTATAATCAATTTATTGAAGCTTACTAATGAAATTTACATGTTTCAGAATTTCTGCATTTGTGCCAGAGTCTACATCTCAGATGCAGAAATTTACAGCATGGCTGACAGGAAGAAGGCCAGAGTTTGTGGATCCATTGGTTGTGACCCAAGGAGAAGGAAGAGAATGTAAGCCCCCCCCCCCTTTTTTTTTTAAAAAAATGTCATTTTTAGAACTTGTTTTAAAAATAATTGTACCTTTAACAATTTAAAATTAGTTCAATTAATTTAATGTAATTTAAATTAATAATAATGTGTATATTATCAAAGGAAATAATTATTTATTATTATAAGGAAAAACTTACAAGCACCACAATAATATTCTTTGCTAGTTGAAGATCTTGTTTGCACAGTTTACTCAAATATTTACATTGATTGAGTGATGTTTATGTTAGAGTAGATTACACTGTAATTAACTTGCCCTCTAAACATCTTAAAGGCATAGAAAACATTGAAATAACATGTTCTAAACACAAAATGGGATCTACAAAACTGATGATATTTTTTACAAGAATGTTAATGCAGCCACACAAAAGAGCTTGAAAAATATGTAAAGTATGCAATTTGCGTGAATATTCCTGTTTATGACGTCATTAACAGGCAAAAACTAGTATGAAAATGTTGTGCGGGTTGCATAAATTGAAATTTTCTGATCACTGCTACGGGGCTACTGTTGGGTTTTGAGACCAACTAACGTTATTTATGTAAGTCCCATCAAGTGTTTTGTGATGTAAAGGCAAATTTTTTCATGTTTTCTATGCCTTTAATTAATGTAAATGTAAATTAATGGTACTGCACTTGATAGCTTTCCTATTCTTTCCTTGGATAACATGTTTTCAATTTCCTTTAAATAGTAGCCTATAGATATTAATAGAAAAAAAAAGTTCATAATGTGAATTAAATAATTGAAAACAGTTGGTAGAGATTAGAGCACGTTGAATTGAAAATTAATAAAACACGAAGATTCTCTAATTTATATATTAATTGGGACATTGGCCCCTAGTCCCAATTACTATGTAAATTAGAGAATATTCGCGTTTTATTAATTTTCAATTCAACGTGCTCTAATCTCTACCAACTATTTTTTAGTTATTTTTTTAAACTTAATAATTCCAAGCGCTATGCTTTTTTTCCTTATACAGTATACATAATGTGAATTGAAGGAAAGAAATAAGTTTAACAATTAAAGCACATTATATGAAAATATATTTAAAAAAAATACACACAGTGTGCTTCATCATAGACTATTTTCTTCCCTTTGAATCACATGAATGTTTTTTTTTTTAATTTTAGTCACTGACGTTCACAAATTTCTTTGTTGCAGTTGTTCGAGTGAGATCCCAAGGTTTTGTATATGTGAACTTCAATGTTTTAACAAAGGACTTTCAAAAACTTGGCTATAATGCTAAAAGTACACAACATTCAATAAGTGCAGCAGCAGAAGTCTTGGTAGAAAATGTCACCACTATGGCCTCCCTTACCAATACAATGGCAGATATGAATCTCAGCTAGTCCATTCTGTCAACCCTTTTTAATGATATGTACATAAATAAATTCTGGTGTTAAGTGATATTGAAACCAATGATTACCCAATTATAAGTTAATGTTTGTTTGATGTAACGGTTATTTTTGCCTTAATTGTTTCCTGGTATATGTATGTACAATAATTTTAATTTTTACAAGTCTTGATATATTATTTTAAATTAAAATATTGTTTTTTCCTGGAATCTTAATCAAATACATTGCCCTGATAATTTATTATAATTTTTTTTTTAATGTTGATTTATACTAATTGATTTACCTAATAAATTTTTACATTGCATTAAATTTACTGATGACAAAAACAGTAAAAGTGACTAAAAATGCTGATTGTATCAATTGTGAATGTGTGACAAATCCTGTAACCTATTTATCAGTACTGAAAAACTACTAACACATAAAAATCAGTTTTCATATATGTTATTACATCATAAAAGTATCGAGGGTGCACCACAATAAAGTTCGAAGTCCACTTGACTTTGAAAACTTTTATTTTCTTAAAATAACTTGAAACGAAAAAACTCAAACTTTGGTGTTGATCAGACGATTTTTTATTTATTATTATCTTTCAAAGTCAAGAGAACTTTGCACATAATAGCGGACCGCCCGTGACATGAACTGCAGATTATAATAATAATTTACTAACTTAAATATTTAATAGGAAACATTGTAAAAAACAAAAAACAAAAAAAAGGGGGATTGAAAGATAGTGAGCTCTCAAAGCTAATAAGGATCCCATGTGAAAGGGATTTTTTTTTTTTTTTTTTTTTTTTTTTTAACACAGGCCAAAATTAATGTGTATAACCAAGGCATTCAAAAGAAAATTTCTTTAAGATGCCTTGGTGTAATGTCCAACTTGTTTAATGATCATATTAGTTAGAATTGAATTAGAACATAATGCATTGGAGGGGGGGGGGGGGGTTACGATTCAGACATATAGTATGGACATAGTACACCAGTCATTTTAAGTTTATTATAGTTAAAAATGAATTGGGTGGATCGTAAAATATCATAGTATGGAAGTGTAATTTCTTTGTCATTTTTTGTTTACTGTATATTTTGTAGGAATCAATTACTGTATAATTCACAAATGTTTGTAAATTATAATTATTCCTTGCAGTTGCTAGTATACTGTTTACTAGAATACTTTTGTCTGCCAAATGCCAAACGAATTAAAGTTTACGTTCAAAAGTTATAAACTAATCATGTATTATTAAAAATTTGTACTGTATGCATTCTTAATGTTAAAAAAATGCAGCTCTTTTATGTGTAAAAAAAAAAAAAAAAAAAAAAAATCAATATACTCATTGAAATAAAATTTCATAAGACTGGCAAAAGAAAACAAATCTTTAATATTGCTTGCATACAATGTGCGCAGAGTATTTCAGGAATATTTTTATCTTTTTTATGTATTGTGACATATATTAAAACTTTTATAAATAAAATTTTCTGCTTTATTGACTTTTATGTAATTGTTATTGTGTATTCCTATCTTGAAGTCAAAATTTTAGCAAGTTCAATTTATTTATATATGGAAAGTTGATGGAAAGCATTGATACTGTTAAAAGGTTAAATTAGTTTTTTAAGTATGCAAGAAAAATAATAATAACCAAAAAAATGGATTATTTTCCAAAGAAAATAGCCAGAAACTACGTTTGTTCTATGCTGAGCAATGTTATTCATTGCTCAAGAAGAGCATCGTCATGATGTCATGCGCACACGCTCTATAATTATACTGAGTCTCAAACCTTTAGTTTTCCTGAATTTGAAGGCATCTGGATGAAAATAATTTTTATATAACCAAATTAATTGAAATCCAGGGTAACAAAATATAGCTTTTGAGGCTCCACCAAAAAAAAAAAAAAAAAAAAACTATTCAGTCATTTCTGCATGAAAAATTAGCATGTTAAATTGAAACAGAAAATCAAAATAAGTTGTTTGCTAGCACATTGTTCACTAATGTTGGACTTTTGAGTCTGTTTAGCTTCTCAATAAACATACTTTTGCAGGCCTTCTATCAATTAATATTCTCTGCGTTAATATTTTTTGTCTGGGTTAGATTTTTTTTTCTCTTCCACGGTGTCCCTGTCAGTCTACAGTATAAGCTCACACTCTCCCACTCCAATTTTTTTTTTCTAATTATATGTGCTTTTCTATCAAAACCTTTTTATTACCAATAATCACAGTTGAGTTTCCCCATAATATATATACAGGCCTACTTTTATATGATATGATAAATTTAAAAGAAAAGGATAAGAGAAACCAGAAATAGGGCTTTAATAAAGTTATTATTATTATCACAGTAAAGAGTCCCATATAGTTCAGTGAAAATCAAGCAGATATAAAAAAACTAACACACTGGACATATTTTGGCAATAAACTACAAGAGAGATGGAGTGTGTTTTGTCTTTATCAGTCTTGAGTCCTGACAGACTCGGAGTAAAACTATGAATGACCAAACTACGGGACTCTTTATTAAGGCTCTTTTTGCTGGTTCTTATCTTTTTCTCTCAAATTTATCATACCTAACCACGATGGTTTATTTTCCTTAATATCTCATTATACGTATTATGTTTTTTTTTTTTTTTTTTTTTTTTTAATGAAAGCTCGTTAGAAATTTTATGCTTGGATTTGTCTCCCTTCTGCAAAAATATTATAAAGCCCTAAATATTTTTAATTTTAAAATATTTGCAATGGTATATGCAAAACTTTAAATGCATACAAAAACTATAATTTAGAGTGACTAACTGAAATATCATATAACTGAGGGTAAGGACATAAACAAAACATTTAAATAGTTTTTATACATATTTTTTTATTTTAAATATTTTGACCAAACCATACATAATCCCATTCATGAGGGACTAAATGGCTATAAATTAAATAAAGAATTCTCCAACTTACAGTTGTGTTATTATTAGACTGGGTCATTTATGTTACAAATCGTTAATTACACATCAAGCACGAACATTCTAATTGCACTTATTGTAATATTTATTGTAACTAGTATTTATTAGTAGCTGTTCTTTACATAAATATTAATTAACAACAGTCTATTATTGTATTCAAAAAGCCTACTCACAAAAATCACAGGGATAATATATTATTGTGTTTGAAAAGATTAATACATATTACTTCTAAAGAGAGGAAAACAAATGCTCATCAATGAAAAATGTAAATGTCCCAGATAATGTTTATTGATCTTTGGAATAGGCATACTGATCAGTTTTGCACATGCCTGTGCTTAGTAAACACAGGCTACTTGATGAATGGCACTACGGGGATTGACTAGAGGGTTCATTTCTTAGAAGCTGCAATTTCCTTCATTCTGTTAAGTGCACTGCCAGCCTTGAACCATCCAATCTGTTGCTCATTAAGAGTGTGATTCAAAGTGATTTTCTCGACCTTGCCATCCTTCTGTTTGATTTCAGCTTGTACTGACTGGAAAACACATAAATATCACATGATAATAAAATTATACAATTGAGTATTTAATGAAAATTTTCACACATACCTTTCCAGGTGCAAGGTCTTTCAGTCCAAGAAGAGAGATCTTGCTGTCTGGATTCACCTTATCATAGTCAGCAGGATTGGCAAAGGTAAGAGGGAGCATGCCTTGCTTCTTAAGGTTAGTTTCATGAATACGAGCAAAGGACTTTACAATGATGGCTCTGCCACCCAAGTGACGAGGTTCAAGTGCAGCATGTTCCCGACTGCTGCCCTCACCTGTAAACACACAAGATATTTCACCAATTTCTTCTTCAATTGTAACACCAAAATGAATGTTTCATTTGAGGCAGAGAATCAGCTACTATGGGATTTGACGAAAAAGGGGGGGGGGGGGGGGTCACCATGTTAGATTTGGAATGACAATTTTTTGAAATTTTTATCCAACAAGAGCCCATGTTAATGTCAATAATTATTTTCTCCCTTATCTGATGGTCACGGGTTCTGAAAATATTATCATAGGTAACTGATACTATTTACTTTTAAATGGTATCATACAGTTTGGAAGTTACTTTTTAGATTTTGAGATACAAGATACAAGCCATCTGAATACTGTACAACCCTTAACTTACCGTAGTTATCGTCTCCAACAGCAACCCATCGGATACCCTTGGACTTGTAGGAGCGAGCTACTTCAGGTACTCCAGCCCATTCCCCAGTCACTAGGTTCTTAAGTTTGTTAACTTCACTGTTCTCATAATTTACAGCCCTGTAAGAATCAATAATTACGACTAGCTCAAGATAGATTGTATGTGATATAAACTTACCCAATGAACATATTGTTGGAAATATTGTCAAGATGACCACGATATTTGAGCCAAGGTCCAGCAGCAGAGATGTGATCTGTTGTGCACTTTCCTTTGACCTGAAAGTGTAAACCGTATTAACATACTCAAATTCTCAGTTAACAATTTGTTAATTAATTTCAAAATACCAGTACCATAAATATAGGAGACTATTAAGTATGCTAACCTTGATCAAAACAGTAAGGTCAGTAAGGTCCTTGCCATCCCACTTCTCAAAAGGTTCCAAAAGTTGAAGTCTCTGAGACTTAGGATCAACATCAACTCGTACACTACTTCCATCCTTAGGTGGGGCCTGGAAAGTATCTTCACCAGGGTCAAATCCACGTTGTGGCAGTTCATCTCCATAAGGAGAGTCCAATAAGAATTCCTTGCCATCAGCACCCTTCAGCTTGTCCTTGGTAGGGTCAAAGTTCAGGGTTCCGGCAATAGACAGAGCAGTCACCAGCTCAGGAGAGGTTACAAAAGCATGAGTAGCAGGATTGGCATCATTACGACCAGTGAAATTACGATTGTATGATGTAACAATGGTGTTCTTATCTCCTTTCTTAATATCTTGACGATCCCACTGTCCAATGCAAGGACCACAGGCATTGGCCAAGACAACACCTCCAAAATCACGCAGAGTCTTAGCCTAAAACAAATGATTTAAATGAGTTATACTACAAATGTAACATGCTTCATGTATTTTCTTACAATTCCATCTCGTTCAATAGTGGCTCTGATCTGCTCTGATCCAGGAGTAACATTAAAAGCAGCCTTTGACTTGAGGCCATGTTTCATGGCTTGCTTGACAATACTGGCACAACGTCCCATGTCTTCATAGCTGGAGTTGGTGCAGCTTCCAATAAGACCTGCAAGTAAAAAAAATAATAAAAATAACAAACCATGACTTATTTGCTATAAAGTTTTAAAATCAAGATACATACCAACTTTAATTTCAAGAGGCCATCCTTTTTCCTCAGCAGTTTTGCCAAGCTTAGAGATGGGGTGGGCAAGATCAGGAGTAAAGGGTCCATTGACATGAGGTTCAAGTTCGGTCAGATTAATCTCAATGACCTGTTAAACAGAATTTAAGAAGTTATATGGTGTTTCTAAAGCAAACATCAGGTTTATTAACAAGAAAACTGTGAGTCTAACCTGATCATATGGAGCATTGGCATCAGCAGAAAGAAGAGATTTTGAGAATTGATCTGCCATATCAGCAATATCAGAACGACCAGTAGCTTGAAGGTAGCTCTTCATACGATGATTGTATGGGAAAACAGAGGTGGTTGCTCCAATCTCAGCACCCATATTGCAAATGGTAGCCATACCTATAGAAAACCAAAATTTAAATATGTACTGTAACTTGCAAAGTATTTCGTCAATATCATACCTGTGCAAGAAATTGAATCTACACCAGGTCCAAAGTATTCAACAATAGCACCAGTGCCTCCCTTTACAGTAAGGATTCCAGCCACCTTAAGAATGATATCCTTGGGTGAAGTCCAGCCCTTGAGTGCACCAGTCAACTTGACACCAATGACCTAAGAAAAGAAAATGATAATATTAAAATAATTTTTTTTTTAATTTTGAATTTTTTGGAAGACAGTGATGATGACAATAATGTTTTTACCTTGGGGCACTTCAGTTCCCAGGGGATATCAGCCATGACATCAACAGCATCAGCACCTCCTACACCAATGCAAAGACCACCCAGACCTCCACCATTGGGAGTGTGAGAGTCAGTGCCAATCATCAACAAACCAGGGAAAGCGTAGTTCTCAAGAATGATCTAAAAATCAAACAAAGTCAATCATTATATTGTAGCAAGATGAAATTTAAAAATATATTATATATTTTACCTGATGGATGATTCCAGATCCTGGTTTCCAGAAGCCTACACCGTATTTGGCACCAGCAGAGCTAAGGAAGTTGTACACTTCTTTGTTGATATCCTTAGCTCTGGCAAGATCCTTTTCACCACCAATCTACATCAAACACAAATATTTCATTATTAGTGAAATTTTATTAAATATTTAATTGGATAAGCATTGTTTTATTGTTTCATAACAGCGATATTTCTCTGCAGGTACGTAACAATATTACCTACAAACACTGTATGGAAATAGGTCATTACCTTGATGAATACTAAAATTGATAATAAGTATACCTGAGCCTCAATCAAGTGGTCACAGTGGATAGTGGATGGAACTGCAACTTTAGGGAGTCCAGATGAGATGAACTGTAACATTGCCATCTGTGCAGTAGCATCCTGCATGGCTACACGATCAGGTCTCAATCTCAGGTAGCTGGTGCCTCGCTCAATGTCTTGACTATCAGGTTGGTCCAGATGAGAGTACAGTACTTTCTCTGACAAAGTGAGGGGCCTGCCTAGCCTGTCAACACATTGTATTGTATTGTAATAACAAATGACAACAGACTAATAACAAAATAGATAATAATAACAATAAAAAGGGACAAAAATGCATTAAAATTGAAGACCGAACTAACCATGTAAGCACTTATAAGAGTAAAATAATAATTTACGACAATCTTAAAAGTTTTTACAACTACTATATCTCATTTCATGGTAAATGTTATTTATAATTTCTTTGTTTAGAGATTTATTCAAAATCAATTATTAAAATAATAGGAAACAATAGGATTTTTAGCTTGTAAAATAATCCATAAATAATCCAAGTATGCCCATTTATGGTTTAAATTTAAAAACTTTCCCCAGCATTCAAAGTGGCATTTTTTTATTGCATGAAAATTAGTATTTAATATTTTAATATTGTCCCACCCCCTCTCATTTTCTTGATTAAAAGTTGCTTGGCATACCAACAACCTTGATTTATTATATATGTTTGGTAGTCTTATCTTATCAACACTAAATGTCTTTCCCTGGTTGCAAACAAGGGTAAACATTCAAGTTTAAATTTTTATACGAGAATAAAATACGATAAGGAAGACAAAGTTTTTATTAATATTATGAACTGCCTGGGTCAATAAAAATCTTTTTTCTAATTATTATATATTCTGAAAGAAGGAATCACCCTAAATTGATTTTTTTTTTTTTTTTTTTTTTTAGTGATATGACATCATGGTTGGTAATTTTTGCAAGAGCATGCACTCAAAAACGTGACGTCATATTGGGATTTTCAAAAGGGAATCACCTTAAATTGTTTGATATTTTTGTGTCATATGACATCATGGCTGGTAATTTTTGCATGGGCATGCACTCAAAAGTGGCCGAACGTGACTTCATATCGTGATTTTCAAAAATTATTAAAAATACGTAATGAATTAAAAATAAATAAATAATTCAGGACAATGCCCTCTTTTAGAGTGTGCAATAAAAGCACCCCTAAAAATTGGTTTGGTTTTCCTTATCATAGAATGGAAAATAATAAGCATTACAACTAGAAACAAAAAAGTTAAAAAAAAATACATACTGTATTTAATATTTATCGAATGATATAACTTACAGTACAATTAATGAGATAACATGCATTACCAAACTGGATACAAGCCAAGTAAACTTGGACTTTGAAAGCTGGTTTATTATTAGTAATTGGGAAATCTAGCTGGCTTCTCTACTGCTTACATAGGTTCTTAATAAATAATGATTTATTATTACTTTTCATTGCAGCATGTGTTTATGCGTTTACTGTATCCACCTTGAAATTTAAGTATTTTTTCTCAAACTTTGGGCTTTGGCCATCAGTATTCTTTAATATAGGCCTTTGACCAATCTCAAGATACCCATACCTTTAAAAAGCCATTTCCAAATAAGAGTGCATGACGGGAATATACATTATACTACAATTTAATTTAAAAAAAAATTATATAGTAACTAATATGCTCATCATGATTATTGGTATTTTATTTTAAAAAAATGTTCTCTGTAACTCTGTATTTTAAAGCTTTTTTCCCCTGCTTATGTGTATATAACGTAAAAGCTACACATTTCACATCAAGTTTTGTGACCTTTATATGGTTCGTCAGCATGCTTTGAGAACCTCTAGAGTGTGTGCTGTACACAGAAGGAAAAAGACAAACAAAAACTGATAACATAATATGTACCATTAAGGTATTTTTGATCATGAATGATAGATATAAAGATAGACAAACCTTTTCTTCACAATGTCTAAATTCTTCTGCAGTTTCTCGCATGGCAAAGGGTCGTTGTCGAACTTGCTCATAGCTACTTTCTTGGCAGCAGCTGCCAGGGGTGAGATGTGGAAGCATCGTTGCTGAACTTCCAAGATTTGGGCCCAGGAGCCCTGGCCCTGCAGGAAAAAAAAATTGTATGAGAGGGGAGTGAGATAGAATTTCTTACATATGGGATCAACTTTCCACCTTGTATACGTATGTACATATTTTTAAACACATATGATATTCAAGTTGTGTTCAGTTTAAGCTTGAACCGATAAAAAAAAGCTGAATATGATGTGCATAATTATAAAATATATAAAATTTAAAAAAAAAAAAAAAAAAAAAAAATGACCTCTCTTGGCCTCTGGCCGGTTATTACTAATGAACTGCATTGACCTTTCCATTTTAACAAACTTTAATCAGCATATTGACTTAAAATTTATACATTGATTGCTAATTATATAATTAATTAGTAGGTCAATATATATCCAACTGATAATGAGCAAAATAAATATGTATGCGTAAAAAAAAAAGTTGTGCGACGTAAATTTTTTTACAACATACGGCAAAGGAATTTGAAGATGTGATTTGCTTCTCACATACATAAAATTCTACATGATGGTTGTAACTTATATAAGCAACATTTTAAATGTCTGTATAATTAAATTAAACAACTTTAAAATGAATTATTTCCATAAAAAGACCTTACCTGGCGACTTACGACCCGCAAGCAATACGCCATGTTTGCGAGAGGACGAGAGGGGAAATTACAAAGAGGAGGTTAAGGAGGTGCGGGGGATGGCCACGGGAATAGAGGGGAAGGTTCCCTGCAGAAATCTGCCATCTATCGCTTTGCGCTTCTATTAGAATTTAGAATTATAGTGTACGTGTGTTTTTAAAAGCTATACTTGAATGCTAGAGATATATTATGAGATTGTATGGAATTCAACTGGGACAAAAAATAGAAAAACTGATTATAATTAAATCTAATTAAATAAAACAAGAATTAAGAAGAAGAAAAATTGTATTATGGTTGTAATGTTGTAGGTGTGCGTACTGCTCTGCTACTGCCGTACTGCCGTATCGTATAGTAATTTATTTAGATATTTTCCTAATGTATTTCTACTGCATCGCTGCAAATATAAGTAAAAGACAAATAAAGATACCTTACGTTTTTGAAGTGGACTATTTTTATAATTGAACAGAATGAAGGACTGGGGATAAATTGGAATTGATGTGCAGTATAGTATACAGTACGTGTGCGAGCAGCGTTTTTTTGCGATGCGCGTTGATATATATTACAACACAAATACACATACTGTATGTATGCATGTATATGTACATGTACTCACTACACGTCTAGAGATAGTATATTATTTTATGTGATATAATTATATATTCACCCATTGATTTAAGCTTTTGCGCTTCGACGCCATGCTTGGGCAGTAAATATAACTATTTCATTTTTTTTTTTTTTTTTTTTTTGCAAATTAAAAATAACAAATATTACGTATATACTATATATGATTATTGTTGTTTGTCGTATGCTAAAAGGAGCTATTATATAATATAACAATTAAAATGATGAAGAGGCATACGGGCTAGTAGAAATATTAATATTTTCTACAGAAAAAATAAATAATAGAAATAATTGGATAGAGGGTATATACCGTATATAATCAAAAAATCATTTTATATATAATAGCAATTATAGCAAAACTATATTTTAAATCCATGTGTGTGAGAAAAATATTATAAGCATATACTGTACCTAACCACTGATATTAGATCAATATTTTTGAATAATTTCTTTTCTTTTATACGCAATAGTAAAATTTATGTTAAACAAATAATAAATAAAACGTGAACTAAAAATGAATAAGTATACAAATATATTATATAAAGTAAAAAAATGAAATTATAATAAATCAATTATGATTTAATTGCAAGGTCAAATAACTATTCATAAAAATTTAATACTTGTAAACCTAGATCATTATGAAAATCGTGATTATATTATACACACGTGCCAAAACAACGGTACAAACTTTAAAAATGTGAATTTATAAATAATGCATAGGTGGTGTACAATACCTTATGTAAGTTATTATATGGTTATACAGACACCTAAGCAATTCAGTTCATGTAAATTTTTTAATCATGAAATTAGTAAATCCTATGCTAATACACTAATACCTCACTCTCTAAAATAAAGTGTTATATAGTGTTATAGTTATAATATTATAACATAATATATTCCATACACAGTGACCAGCACAACATATAAAATCTATATGTATATATATTTTTTTAATATAACATTGCTTCATAGTATAATGTTTTTATAATATTAAATATACCTTGACCCACAAGTAGTCTACCTTTATCTTGTAGAGATATAGAATTTTGTTTCAAATCAAAAAGTATCGGGCGTGGTCCTTTTTTTACACCTCTCTTTCAATATCTCTCATTCGGCTCCATACTCGCCAGTTATAAGGATATAAGGAGGTATATTATGATAGGAAACTTAACTTACGCTGCGTGGATATTAAATATTACTCTGACATTAAAGATAAATGTATTTTGTATTACACTGTATGATACAACTAATAAAAAATGTATACCGCATGTTTTATTTTAATAATATTTATAGTGCGGGTGTATGTAGACCAATTTATTATATAACTTAAAATTGTTAATAATTAGTTATATAATAAATTCTATTATGCAAATATGTTCTGATTCATTTCACTGTGCATATTTTTTGAAGGTGAATTGTTATATTTCATTATCGAGATTAAGATATCTACATAATATAAAATACTTTAATAATCTCGCTCCTTTTTTTTTTTTTTAATTCTGAACATATAGGCCAATTCTTTTTATAATGAAGGGACCTTCTCAAATTCAATTAAATTACATTATTATAATATTGATAAAATATTTCATTAAAAATTCATCAATTTTTCTACTTCAATATATCATTTGGATCATTACAATGCATTTATTTCCAAACTTTTCGCATACATAAATTGATATAAAAAATTAAAAATAGTATATATATAATAAGAAAAGCATTATGGTATTAATTTATACAGTAATTTAATATATCCTGCAGCATAATTTTATGATGAAAATAATTTATTCATGACACATCAACATTTTATTTCTACTGGAAGTGCAGAGCTGCAGAAGTTTAAAGTCGAAGTTCAACTCAACATATTTATAATCGTGTTTGCATAATAATTAAAAAAAAAAAAAAAAAAAAAAAGCAACGGCAGGAGTAAAATGTTTAATATATCATCATCGTAAGTTATAAATAACAAACTAGTTCAGGATATTGTAAAATAAATAATATATAAAAAAAACGAATTAATACCCTGAAGGTATAGAGTAGAGCGCTGTGTAAAGTGAGGATGCTGCTCATCATAGAGCAGCCGCACTTTCACTATGCTAACTTTTATGTCTCACGCGCCTACGTATTATACTTGTTTTATTATTTATTGACTTAGCCTATACCACACACACATTTTTGTGTTGCTGTTTTAACGGAGACTTAATAAATTATCAAATTTTTCAAAAAAAAAAATCATATTTTTGTTATAATGCATCAGCTGAACAATCCAGGGCTGCTGTGCTGTGTAACTATTATCATAACTTAATTTTCAAAGTAAAAATTAATGCACATATATTTGAAATTGACAACAATGAAATTAGAGTATTGATTGAGTAAAGCTAGAATAACTCAATATAAACTTAAGAAGTATATAAACCGATATAAACATATTTTCTGGGCAATATTTTATTTGCCCCCTCCCCCCCCCCCTCCCCTACAGGACACATAATATTACTAGGTTACTTTTTTATATTTATTCTTAACTTTTGGCGTCTAATTTGATTATTACTTAGGCAAAATACTTGAAATATTTTTTTATGTATTAAAAACGATATGACAATTTTGCATACTTAATTAATTAATTATATTATAATATAATGTATAAAAATTATATACATTATACATACAATAATTTGAACTGAATTATATTGTCATTGACACATGTATTAAAGGAGAACTTAAAATTAAACATATGGTAGCAAATACAGTTTCTAGATCATTTATTAACGTAATGAACTGCCCTTGTCAAAGTCATATACCACAACAATGCAGCTTTTAATTGTAGTTTATGGTAACATACGGTGTTAGTCTCTGCCAGTGAAGGCCAGGTCGTGATCTGACCTAATCAATTGTGATTCCAAATCATCTTTTCAATCAGCTCTCCACATGGGTTTCAGTATAATGAATATTATTTCTCACGGTCAAAATATTGCTAATATAGTTTCAAAAGCTCAAATGATATTATTTATATAATTTTGAATATCACAAGTATCATGGTGCGTACCATTTTCTTAACTTAATGTTTTAACAAACTTAATGAGGTAATATGTATATATTTACAAGTATATATTTTATGTCATACTATATACAGCTCCTCCCACAAAATAATATTCGTTTATCCCATGCTATAGTATATGCTTTTACGTATCACTTTTTGTGAAAAGAAGTGTATATGATATTAACGTTAGGATAATTATTCATAAATCGATTTGATTTGCTATCACGTTGTTACTCTCCGAAGTAGTCAGCTTTTAATTTTTTAATATATTTTTTTCCTACGTGTAAAAAAAATCATAAAAAAATATTTGTGTAATTACTATAGGCTTCTTAATTTTAATAATACCCTACAACACGCAATTTTATCATCATAGAAAAAGAAATAATGTAATTTAACATTGACAGCATGCAATAAAAATTAGGTGTTGGTCACTCTAAATTTTAATCGTAATGTAATTTTATTTATAGTTAAATTAATTTTAACGAGCCACTTTCCATTTTTGGATGCATGTATGAGATTACATCAAGAAATTATTCTGTAAGCCAAAAGGTCACGGCATTTTTTATTTTATATTTTTTTAATTAAATTAACTGACCTTACACTATAGTTTTAATGCGCGCGCTCTCAAATACTCGCTGTGTCCAGCGGTCCAGAGAAATATATATGTAGCACAGAAAATCAATTACTATAATAATGTTTAACAATAAACCCCAATCGATTGACTGCTAATTTATTTATATATTATGCTCTATTGTTCATGTAAAAGTTATTTACAGAACTGAAATAAAATATTTTTGATATAATTGGTATTTACGTATGGTAGTGGCTATATGTACAGTACACACACGATTATCATAATATATTTGTCCATTCAAAAACACACTCAAAATATATAGAGTTATTAAAGTTATTATTAAGAAAATAAATCGCACTAAATTTAAAGCTGAAATATATTATCACCATTGTGTGCCGTAAAATTAAAGTCAATTTAATGTGATATAGGTATATAATATAAAAAAAAGAAGAAAATTTATTGTTTTTTTTTTTTTTTTTTTTTTTTGGTGAAGTTTTTTTGTAAACCATGAACTTAATATTTATATAAACGTCAAATACCTTACGCTACCTGTAAGTAAAATATTTAAAAGTGTATCTTTAAATTTAATTTTGAATGTCAGAGTAATAATTTTTCTATATTATCTAACAATTGTTAGATAATATAGAAAAATTAATAACAAAAGTAAGTACAGCATGTTTTAAAATATAATTTTAGCCTGTAAGCGAGACGTATTATGGTGTTGAGACTCACTGGGAGGGTGTTTGCATGTAATTGCGCGCTAGTGCCATCATGCTTTAGCAAATAAATACATTGCTAAGCATAGGACAATCGTCCTTTTTTGCTGTTAGGGAAATTGTCTTCATTTTCTCGAATGTAAACAGCTTATTTCAACCTGTAAAAATTAAAAAAAAAAAAAAAAAAAAAAAAAAAATCCTACACTGCAGGGTCAATGCTGTTTACTGCTAAAGTATGGTGTCAACCAATGAGTGAAACCACCCAATTTGGAGTCCTTATATACGAAACGTTTATATGTGTACGGAATTCTGTAACCCTCTTAATGGTACGAAAGGACCAAATATTCAAGTAACCTTCAATAGGTAATACTAAACTACTTTGTCAGATAAGTGCAATGGATTTAGATTTAGAATCCACTTATATGTAGATGAGCTCTTTAAGGTAGTAAATGTTTTATCATAAAGATTTGAATTTGAATCTACTAATAAACTTGTCTTATCTTATATTACCAATAATTTTATTTATGGTTCATTCAGCACGCAACACACTGCAATTTGATCTCATCATCATAACAAATAATATGAATAAATAACAAGTAGCTAGCTAGGTAAGTAAGTAAAGGGTTAATAAATATACTAACTATAGCTTCAATAATAAAATCCTCAGGAGTATTAATTTAATGAGGCCAAGAATAATAAAACCTCGATCTAAATACCAATATAACTTCTAATTTTCTTTCTCTCTTATATGATAAAAAAATATATATATTGATAAATTATTCAATTTTTCAATATAGAATCATATTACTTTACTATAACCTATAATATTAAATTACTATAGGTTATTATAATAACAATTATTACAAATTAGTGTTAATTTTTTACGTAACTTCAAATAATAATAATAATAATGTTTAAAAATATCAACCCAGATTATATATTTTTACTATATAATAATATTTCCTAAATTTACATTTATATACCAGTTTTTTGATCAAAATTTAATAGTTGATCAATTATTCAAGTAATTTAGAACAGTATACATACAACCTACGTATAAATGTTAGCATTTTTATTTTGACGATTTCATAATTTATTTAACCTGATACGGTTTGGAAAATTACCTTAATCACAAATTAATTATTGGTATATTAATTTTATATATAACATGCATTAACAATTTAGTAAATAAAAAATATACATTTTTACGTTAAAGAATATTATTATTGAAAATTGATGATGCTTAATACAGTATGTATATTAAACAAAAAAAATATATATGTATATTTCCAATGAATACAGAAAAAAAAAACTATACAATGGGGAAAGGAACAACAAATTGAGGGCGTGTCTAGGCAAGCGGACCAGATTTATATTTTTTTGCTGTTGACTAAACCATGGACTATAAACATGCGTGTATGATTGCGCATTCAAAAAGACTACTTCTTTATGCACCATTCTAAAATTATTATTAGTTTGTTTCTTGTTTAAAAAAAAAAAAAAAAAAAAAGTTGAGCTAGAAATGTCAGGATACCGAAAGGAACTTTTGGCCCGAACCGCACACAAACTCAATATACTTGTTAATCGAGACGTGAAAGGGGAAATGAGATTAACTGAACTAATAAAAATATCGTAAAAATCCTACATCTGATTAAATTTAGTTGTAATGTGAAATACAAGGAAATTTAACAATAAATTAAGAAATATATACTTTTATATATTATATTTTAAAATTTAGGAATTTAGTTCAAAAAATGTTGTATTGCTTAATTAACGATAAAAATATGATATATTTTATGATTATATATAAGTTTCTTTATAAATTTCATATTTTTAGAACAAATCTTTAATTAGAAAAATACGAAAAATAAGAAAAATACGAAAATAAGATAAAATGAGGTAGATATCCGATATGGTATTTAATAAAAGTAAAAAGTATTAATTTAATGCATTTTATGCTATAATGCCTATATTTGTGGTATTATACAATATCTACAGAGTGAATGGAACTGATTTTACATGTCAATTTTAACACAGTCAAACTAGAGTCCTAGGACTCCAAGTCAAACAGCCAACGAAGAAAATTGAGTTTTGCTTGAAACGTACGGATCTGGAGCTAAATTCAGTCTTTTTAGTCGATTTTCGTAAGTTCAATAATTGATAAGTTCGAATAACGATAATTGGTTATAGATATAATATAATACATAATACAGTATGTATAGGGTGGTTGCATTCATTTACAACTTGACGCCATATGTGAGCACTAACTAAGTAACATGGGAAAGTGATACGTTCTGACAGCTTAAAAATACTTACAATATTTTTGAGAGTACTGATGCTGTTTTTAGGTTGAATCGAGTTTTCAAGTATGCGAAAAAAATACAATATATTAAAAAAAAAAAAAAAAGAAGAAGAAGAAGAAGAAGAAGAAGCCAAAAACCACGTTTGTCCTACGCTGAGCAATGTTATTCATTGCTCCAGAATGGCGTCGAAGCGCATTAAGTATAAAGTCATGTGCAAACAACCTTTAACAATTTTAAAATATATATCGTTACCGGTTGATATATTTGAACATGAATGGAGATGATGAATGGAAATTCAATAAGGATAATTACTGCAACTTTTAGTGCTTTACAAAAATTACTCATAAAAAGTCATGGAAAATTACAATTTATCCATTGTACCGTTATCTTCAATTATCATTATAATGAAAAATTAATTGTAATGTAAAATTTAAAGTGATATATTTAAAATTGTCGTATGCAACTAAATCATAGTTTACTTATATCGATCGCAATAGAAAATTTAAGTCAACTGCACTGCAACACTTGTTTCCAAATTTTATATCGTAAAATATCATACATTACACTTAATATACATGTTATAATTATACAACTTATATGTAATCCATATCAGATAACAACCATTTAACACGATTGGTTCTCAGCTGTTAAGGCATTTTTAACAATTAAAATTACATTAAATAAAGTCAAATATATCATTATTGCATGAAGTGTATATATACGGCGTAATTATAGAATAATTTTGATTTATGTACATTACGTTATATAGTTTGCACTTAGCATACACACAGTACAAGGTAAGCAAAAATATTATTAATCATGTAATCTAAAACCATCAGGCAAATATTTAATATTCATATTCATATATATATATATATATATATATATATATATATATATATATATATATATATATATGTGTAAACTTCAAATGATATAGTTTTCCTTCACTACACATAGTGTAGATCAGAACTCCACGAGATGGCGATATTTGTATCAAAGTATAATATATAAATATTTGAAAATATTTATCTAGCACTATAACACCATCTGAGACGAATCATATAAATGCAAATAAAGTCAAACAGTTAAAAGGGACGACGGCGGCCGGAATCGAACCGACAACCTTTGGATTTGCGCTCCACTGCTCTGACCATTGAGCTACAGCGGCGTCCAATTCTACCTTGATTCTTTACTTGCATTTACACAATTCTTATGACGACAACGGTCGCCTTATTGGCTGCCTGAGGGCACCTGTTTTTACAAACCAGCCTCTCTTTAAACAGCTGACTCCCCTCTTGCGAGGGGAAATTTACCCGTGCGGCGGGATTTATGTGTGTAAACTTCAAATGATATAGTTTTCCTTCACTACACATAGTGTAGATCAGAACTCCACGAGATGGCGATATTTGTATCAAAGTATAATATATAAATATTTGAAAATATTTATCTAGCACTATAACACCATCTGAGACGAATCATATAAATGCAAATAAAGTCAAACAGTTAAAAGGGACGACGGCGGCCGGAATCGAACCGACAACCTTTGGATTTGCGCTCCACTGCTCTGACCATTGAGCTACAGCGGCGTCCAATTCTACCTTGATTCTTTACTTGCATTTACACAATTCTTATGACGACAACGGTCGCCTTATTGGCTGCCTGAGGGCACCTGTTTTTACAAACCAGCCTCTCTTTAAACAGCTGACTCCCCTCTTGCGAGGGGAAATTTACCCGTGCGGCGGGATTTATGTGTGTAAACTTCAAATGATATAGTTTTCCTTCACTACACATAGTGTAGATCAGAACTCCACGAGATGGCGATATTTGTATCAAAGTATAATATATAAATATTTGAAAATATTTATCTAGCACTATAACACCATCTGAGACGAATCATATAAATGCAAATAAAGTCAAACAGTTAAAAGGGACGACGGCGGCCGGAATCGAACCGACAACCTTTGGATTTGCGCTCCACTGCTCTGACCATTGAGCTACAGCGGCGTCCAATTCTACCTTGATTCTTTACTTGCATTTACACAATTCTTATGACGACAACGGTCGCCTTATTGGCTGCCTGAGGGCACCTGTTTTTACAAACCAGCCTCTCTTTAAACAGCTGACTCCCCTCTTGCGAGGGGAAATTTACCCGTGCGGCGGGATTTATGTGTGTAAACTTCAAATGATATAGTTTTCCTTCACTACACATAGTGTAGATCAGAACTCCACGAGATGGCGATATTTGTATCAAAGTATAATATATAAATATTTGAAAATATTTATCTAGCACTATAACACCATCTGAGACGAATCATATAAATGCAAATAAAGTCAAACAGTTAAAAGGGACGACGGCGGCCGGAATCGAACCGACAACCTTTGGATTTGCGCTCCACTGCTCTGACCATTGAGCTACAGCGGCGTCCAATTCTACCTTGATTCTTTACTTGCATTTACACAATTCTTATGACGACAACGGTCGCCTTATTGGCTGCCTGAGGGCACCTGTTTTTACAAACCAGCCTCTCTTTAAACAGCTGACTCCCCTCTTGCGAGGGGAAATTTACCCGTGCGGCGGGATTTATGTGTGTAAACTTCAAATGATATAGTTTTCCTTCACTACACATAGTGTAGATCAGAACTCCACGAGATGGCGATATTTGTATCAAAGTATAATATATAAATATTTGAAAATATTTATCTAGCACTATAACACCATCTGAGACGAATCATATAAATGCAAATAAAGTCAAACAGTTAAAAGGGACGACGGCGGCCGGAATCGAACCGACAACCTTTGGATTTGCGCTCCACTGCTCTGACCATTGAGCTACAGCGGCGTCCAATTCTACCTTGATTCTTTACTTGCATTTACACAATTCTTATGACGACAACGGTCGCCTTATTGGCTGCCTGAGGGCACCTGTTTTTACAAACCAGCCTCTCTTTAAACAGCTGACTCCCCTCTTGCGAGGGGAAATTTACCCGTGCGGCGGGATTTATGTGTGTAAACTTCAAATGATATAGTTTTCCTTCACTACACATAGTGTAGATCAGAACTCCACGAGATGGCGATATTTGTATCAAAGTATAATATATAAATATTTGAAAATATTTATCTAGCACTATAACACCATCTGAGACGAATCATATAAATGCAAATAAAGTCAAACAGTTAAAAGGGACGACGGCGGCCGGAATCGAACCGACAACCTTTGGATTTGCGCTCCACTGCTCTGACCATTGAGCTACAGCGGCGTCCAATTCTACCTTGATTCTTTACTTGCATTTACACAATTCTTATGACGACAACGGTCGCCTTATTGGCTGCCTGAGGGCACCTGTTTTTACAAACCAGCCTCTCTTTAAACAGCTGACTCCCCTCTTGCGAGGGGAAATTTACCCGTGCGGCGGGATTTATGTGTGTAAACTTCAAATGATATAGTTTTCCTTCACTACACATAGTGTAGATCAGAACTCCACGAGATGGCGATATTTGTATCAAAGTATAATATATAAATATTTGAAAATATTTATCTAGCACTATAACACCATCTGAGACGAATCATATAAATGCAAATAAAGTCAAACAGTTAAAAGGGACGACGGCAGCCGGAATCGAACCGACAACCTTTGGATTTGCGCTCCACTGCTCTGACCAATGGTCAGAGCAGTGGAGCGCAAATCCAAAGGTTGTCGGTTCGATTCCGGCCGCCGTCGTCCCTTTTAACTGTTTGACTTTATTTGCATTTATATGATTCGTCTCAGATGGTGATACAAATATCGCCATCTCGTGGAGTTCTGATCTACACTATGTGTAGTGAAGGAAAACTATATCATTTGAAGTTTACACACATAAATCCCGCCGCACGGGTAAATTTCCCCTCGCAAGAGGGGAGTCAGCTGTTTAAAGAGAGGCTGGTTTGTAAAAACAGGTGCCCTCAGGCAGCCAATAAGGCGACCGTTGTCGTCATAAGAATTGTGTAAATGCAAGTAAAGAATCAAGGTAGAATTGGACGCCGCTGTAGCTCAATGGTCAGAGCAGTGGAGCGCAAATCCAAAGGTTGTCGGTTCGATTCCGGCCGCCGTCGTCCCTTTTAACTGTTTGACTTTATTTGCATTTATATGATTCGTCTCAGATGGTGTTATAGTGCTAGATAAATATTTTCAAATATTTATATATTATACTTTGATACAAATATCGCCATCTCGTGGAGTTCTGATCTACACTATGTGTAGTGAAGGAAAACTATATCATTTGAAGTTTACACACATAAATCCCGCCGCACGGGTAAATTTCCCCTCGCAAGAGGGGAGTCAGCTGTTTAAAGAGAGGCTGGTTTGTAAAAACAGGTGCCCTCAGGCAGCCAATAAGGCGACCGTTGTCGTCATAAGAATTGTGTAAATGCAAGTAAAGAATCAAGGTAGAATTGGACGCCGCTGTAGCTCAATGGTCAGAGCAGTGGAGCGCAAATCCAAAGGTTGTCGGTTCGATTCCGGCCGCCGTCGTCCCTTTTAACTGTTTGACTTTATTTGCATTTATATGATTCGTCTCAGATGGTGTTATAGTGCTAGATAAATATTTTCAAATATTTATATATTATACTTTGATACAAATATCGCCATCTCGTGGAGTTCTGATCTACACTATGTGTAGTGAAGGAAAACTATATCATTTGAAGTTTACACACATAAATCCCGCCGCACGGGTAAATTTCCCCTCGCAAGAGGGGAGTCAGCTGTTTAAAGAGAGGCTGGTTTGTAAAAACAGGTGCCCTCAGGCAGCCAATAAGGCGACCGTTGTCGTCATAAGAATTGTGTAAATGCAAGTAAAGAATCAAGGTAGAATTGGACGCCGCTGTAGCTCAATGGTCAGAGCAGTGGAGCGCAAATCCAAAGGTTGTCGGTTCGATTCCGGCCGCCGTCGTCCCTTTTAACTGTTTGACTTTATTTGCATTTATATGATTCGTCTCAGATGGTGTTATAGTGCTAGATAAATATTTTCAAATATTTATATATTATACTTTGATACAAATATCGCCATCTCGTGGAGTTCTGATCTACACTATGTGTAGTGAAGGAAAACTATATCATTTGAAGTTTACACACATAAATCCCGCCGCACGGGTAAATTTCCCCTCGCAAGAGGGGAGTCAGCTGTTTAAAGAGAGGCTGGTTTGTAAAAACAGGTGCCCTCAGGCAGCCAATAAGGCGACCGTTGTCGTCATAAGAATTGTGTAAATGCAAGTAAAGAATCAAGGTAGAATTGGACGCCGCTGTAGCTCAATGGTCAGAGCAGTGGAGCGCAAATCCAAAGGTTGTCGGTTCGATTCCGGCCGCCGTCGTCCCTTTTAACTGTTTGACTTTATTTGCATTTATATGATTCGTCTCAGATGGTGTTATAGTGCTAGATAAATATTTTCAAATATTTATATATTATACTTTGATACAAATATCGCCATCTCGTGGAGTTCTGATCTACACTATGTGTAGTGAAGGAAAACTATATCATTTGAAGTTTACACACATAAATCCCGCCGCACGGGTAAATTTCCCCTCGCAAGAGGGGAGTCAGCTGTTTAAAGAGAGGCTGGTTTGTAAAAACAGGTGCCCTCAGGCAGCCAATAAGGCGACCGTTGTCGTCATAAGAATTGTGTAAATGCAAGTAAAGAATCAAGGTAGAATTGGACGCCGCTGTAGCTCAATGGTCAGAGCAGTGGAGCGCAAATCCAAAGGTTGTCGGTTCGATTCCGGCCGCCGTCGTCCCTTTTAACTGTTTGACTTTATTTGCATTTATATGATTCGTCTCAGATGGTGTTATAGTGCTAGATAAATATTTTCAAATATTTATATATTATACTTTGATACAAATATCGCCATCTCGTGGAGTTCTGATCTACACTATGTGTAGTGAAGGAAAACTATATCATTTGAAGTTTACACACATAAATCCCGCCGCACGGGTAAATTTCCCCTCGCAAGAGGGGAGTCAGCTGTTTAAAGAGAGGCTGGTTTGTAAAAACAGGTGCCCTCAGGCAGCCAATAAGGCGACCGTTGTCGTCATAAGAATTGTGTAAATGCAAGTAAAGAATCAAGGTAGAATTGGACGCCGCTGTAGCTCAATGGTCAGAGCAGTGGAGCGCAAATCCAAAGGTTGTCGGTTCGATTCCGGCCGCCGTCGTCCCTTTTAACTGTTTGACTTTATTTGCATTTATATGATTCGTCTCAGATGGTGTTATAGTGCTAGATAAATATTTTCAAATATTTATATATTATACTTTGATATATATATATATATATATATATATATATATATATATATATATATATATATATATATATATATATATATATATATAACTACTACTCAACTACCTTGCATATTTTACTTGGTTAGTATGTCGCGACTGAAACGTTTTGGACTGTTTTGCCACTACTGTGTACTGTGTATTATATTATGTGATTGAAATCATACACCAAAACTCTGGGTACATAATATGCAAATTTTTTTAAATCTCTCTAGGACAACTTGTTATATAATGACCTTAAAATAACTTCATGTAATTTTAATAAAAAGTCACACCACGGAGAAGGAAAAAAAAAAGTATTGATTTTTGCACATTTGGTATATATGCAAATTTTGTTAACTTATATCTGTAGGTACTATGTTATATTGTGACATGTTAAATAGACCAATTACAAAATCTAATTACCATTTTGTTAGTAGATACAGTATAAAATAATATGGAAGTAGAACGTTCACTTTTTTTTTTTTTTTTTTTCAGACTTTGGAATAAAAATTTATAAATTATTTAATATAAAATTTAAGTAACTTTTTTTTATGTTATGCCCTTACTTTATTGTGTGCTACTATTTAAATTTTTCATGTTTCTGAAAGAATTGTTTTATAATATATTTATAGCAAAAATAAAAGCACTGAACGTTTTTTTTTTTTTTTTTTTTTTTCAAAATTTCACCAGCTTTTAAGGAATAGACCAGAGAAAAACATAAGCATTTATATCACAAAACACTGAATGGAATTTACATAAATAACAATAGTTTGTCTCAAAACCCAACAGTAGCCCTGTAGCAGTGATCAGAATTTCAATTCAAGCAACCCGCACAAGATTTTCATACTAATTTTTGCATGTTTCTGACGTCATAAACATGAATTTTTACGCTAATTGCATACTTTACAGTTTTTTCACGCTCTCTCGTGGGGCTACATGAAAAATTGTCACAAGTTTTGAAGATCCCATTTTGTGTTTATGCATTAAAAAGCACATGTTGTTTTATGTGGTCTATGGCTTTAAGTTGCACCACTTTACATTATTGGAATTAAAATGATGTAAAAATAATATCATAAATAATACATCAATGTTTCATCTAATAGAATAGATTCCTTTACCCATCTCTATATGTTATGTAATTTAAAATCTTAAGAACCAATAATTTATTTTAAAAAAAATCACTTATTTTAATTAATTATATTTCTCAACGACAGGTTCGCAACAACTAATACCAATTATTAATTTTAATTAAGTAGAAAATTTAGCATACCATGTAGGTCTACATATTATTCTTAATTTAAATAATTATTATTTTTTATTTTATACTATACGCTTTTAATATAACAGTATAGAAAACAAGTTTTTTAAAAAGACAAATTAAATAAGAAAAAATAAAGTGTGTGGTAAAATGTGATATTATCATTAATTTACTTGTAATATATGCTTTTTAAAAAAAATGAAAGTTATTTATCTTAAATGTTATGTGTTTGAATATAAAAATAAGAAGAAGAAAAATTGCAAATTTTAAATGCGTTAAATTAAAATCAATTATACAGATGAGTTATTTAATTATAAACATATGGTATAGATTTTCTTCACACATAAATTGTATTTATCAAATTATATACTGATTATATAAATCGTGATTCTATTTTTTTTCTTGCTTGCAACATTATACAGATAACTTTGTATATAGGTAATTATTTTATAATATAACTGTATGTATTGTATATATTATGGTGTCTAATAAAATATATAGAGATAGAGACCTTTCAAAAGGTGGTGAGTGCTATACGTAAAATTATACACTTCAACACTTTTACACTTTTGTTTCAATATTGTAATTAATATTTTTTTTTTATTTAATAAAACAAATACAGGAAGATGAAATATTACAAACTTATATTATGTTTAATATGAAATGATATTTCATGATTTAAAAGGTATATTATGTATAAGAGGTTTATAGTATAACTGAAGTATAAAAACTATAACAAAACTCATTCAACTGAAACGCAAAACAATAAATAATACCACATTTCAAATTGTCTTATTTTATTTCGAACGTCTGGTTGTAAAGAGGTATTGCGTAAAAATATAAATCCGAAAAGATTTTTTTATTTTATTATTATTATCATTTAAAAATGTTCTCCCTCGGTTCCTATACATACTTTTATAAACTTTAAAACAATTAAAGCTACACAATAACAGGAGGGAAGTATAGTACGTACAAAAAAAAAAAAAAAAAAAAAAAAAAAAGAGTAAAGTAATTCACTGGACACGTTATTATTGACACGAAATTTGACGAAAGATTAAAAAAAAAAAAGTAACATTTTACGTGATTTTTTTATTGTACAGAAAGTACACATTATACAACAGCAATTACTCATATATGAAATTTCAAACACATCTTATATAATTTTAGAAAAAAATAAAAATAAAAAAAAGGTGTAGTCCTGTAGTCACTAAACTAAATTTATTAGAAAGTGATTGTATTTTTTTTAAAAAAATTTGTTGATTTCATTGATTTCAATAATATATGTTGCATTTGAAAAGATTATCAAATAAATTGTATTATACAGATGTAGATAGGAAATAGAAACAAGTTTATCCAGTATTATTATTTGTTCTGTTTGATGTATTTATACGGACGTAATAATGATAGTTATACTATAATGAACAACAACTTATTGCACTTTACTGCGAGATATAGAGAGAGAGTTGTTGACTTCTTGATCATGTAATCTGAGATTGTTACATCACATTTCTTAATGTCGACGTGCAATGTAAAATTTCAAGTAAAAATGACAAAATTCAGATCACTTAAATTATATTACAAATCATTATTATTATTATTGAGATATTATTAAAATTATTGAGTAAGTTATCATATATGAAATTCTTATATTTATATTTTTTTTTTTGAAATTATATTCCGTTCTAAGAATTATTTAAAGAGATTGTTTAATAAATTATTTTATTATTGTCGTAATTGTCACATACTGCGTATTGTACAGCCTCATGTGAATTGAAATGTAAAAATATTACACATATAATTTTTATTAAATATAAAGTCCTAGTTAACTTTTTACATGTATTGAAATTTAAAAATATATAGCCTATAAATATACATATTATGCATATAATTTTTATAAATATAAAGCCTTTGGCTAACTTATTGGTATTATTCCAAGTGATTATTTTTTGTTTTAAATGATTAACGTAACGTATGTAAAGTAAAATGATGATTCAATTAATATGTTTAATTATTTTTCAAAGAGTATAATTATACGTGTTGTATTTTTACTGCTGTCCAGTGCTAGGGTCTTTGTTTTCCCGTGACTGCACCATTTGCTTATTTTGAAATAAAGATTATATTTATTTATTTATTATTTTATTTATATAAAATATTAAATATTTATGAGTCGCTCTTACGAGACATACAATCAAGAGAAACGCATACCTTTTAAATTATTAAAAATCAACTTTTAATTCAACAAAAATTCTGCATCTGGCAATAAAAACTATGCAAAATAATGATAACATTATATAAAAAAAATCTCCCTGACATTATTTTATGTTGTTTTCTAATGTTCGCAGACACTTTTGTTAATGTATACTAAATTGTTATCGATGCGTAAAAAATAGTCACCCAATTTAAACGTGTATATTCTAAAACTGTATTATATTTACGATAATTCCGTTGAAGATATCTTTGTAAATTTATTCAAATGGAGTATAACATTGTATAGGCTGGTTTTTACAACGTTAAATCATGTGACCATTTAACAAAAAATACTATATTATACGTTTCACTATACAGACATGTTTATAGGAGAGATCCCAATGATTTAAATTTAAACTGACAAAATTCAACTTCTGCGGATTCTTTCTTTAGTTTTGCATAGATTATATCAATGAAACACATTTTCTTCAACAAATTTATACACATATATATTATACACATATATATTATACACATATTATTATACACATATACGAATTAAAATTTGATGGAGTGTTTAGAAGCAATATCGATGTTATTTGTATAGGAAGTATAATTTTACTATATAGGTATAGGTGGGTATAGGTATATGTAGTAGATGTAAATTATTACACCAGTTTTATTAACTTTTGCATTTTAGTTTATTAAGTAAAAGGTAATAAAGAAATCTTTCATGAAGTAAAAAAAAAAATAATAAATAAATAATGTTAAGAATTTCAGTTCAGTTTATAAAATAGTACAAATACATTATATTATGATTTTTTTTTAATTGGAAGTACTATATGATTCAAGCTTTAAAAAATTTCTTTCAGGTTTAAAATGTGTTGGAAGTATTTTCTGTATGCTTAAGATTTTAATAAAAAAAAAAGTACTTATCAAATATTTTGCAGCAGTCAAAAGAAAAATAAATACAAAGCATTCATCAATATTCGAATCATGGTATAATTATGTATAATTTAAAAACTTATACTTTTCTGAATATATAGGTGGTCTTTAAGTCTATTATCATAAAAAAAAAATGTGGTTTCTTTTTTTAGTATAGGATCAAAGTCTAAACCACAAAGTAAATGACCAATTTATTATAAGCATGTTTTCAATTATTATGAAGGATAAATTAATGTCTATATATACAAGCTTTGCACAAGACACAAGATTATTGTAATAAAAATCACGTGTACAGTAAACTACTTTTATGGGTTGAAAATAAAATTTTGATGTAGAAATGGGGCAAAATGTTATTGTTATGTAATTATACATTATTACATGTATACATTATTATTATTATGACAAAAATACACGCTGAATTTAAATAGTAAAATATATAATCACAATCGAATTTATACACTAAAAGTTTAAACTTTGAATAAACGGGAGTTTTTAATTTTAAAATTATATTGGTGTTAGCTTTGATTCTATAATAAAGGCAATTAGGAAGTTGCAATGTTGGTGTCAGCAATTTTTTGAGCTATACATGACTCTCGATTTTGTGAAATCTCAAGGGACCCAGAAAATGGACATGTGATAAAAGCGAGAGCTTTAACATTGCCATGCTTATATTGAAGCCTGCTGCGAATCCAACTGAGCATTTCACAAAATTGAGAAATTCACAGCATTGAACTTCACAAAATCAATGGTTTACTGTATTTTTATTGTAAAAACTAATAGGCAATAGTTGCAGTAAGGGCAAAATGCACTATCTCTGAATCAATGCATTTTATATGCATTGGAATTGTAGATTTTTTATAAATTTATGTCATTTTAGCATAAATCATGCTGAATAGGAACATCATAAATAATTAAAGTACGATAAGTTCACGTGTATGATGTACGTACCGTACATACAACAAAGTATTTATGCTATAAATATGCATGTAACGTAGTATGCTTTTTAGTATGTTGCAGTGAACAAAGTTTTTTAAAAATGAACTAGCATGATTATTACATATTTATTTTTGTCCATGTAAAATGTTTGATCGTAGATAATGATTTTATTAAATATTAAAATTAAATAGTGAGGTAGGTCGTTTTGTTGTATTATTATACTAAACAATAAGAAAAATTTGCATTTTCAATATGGAAATATAAAATGTAATTTTGTATAAAAGAAATAAGTCAACCGTATCTTACTATAATAAATCATAATTATTCACACACTATTATTATTATAATTTTTTTTTTATATAAACAGTAGTGTACGTACATTAAAGAAGTTATAAAAGTGCAAGTAATTTTTAATCTAATTTATAAACCAGTTTCAGTTTCAGAAAGCAAAAGTAAAAACTTTCTATCATCTCCTCTCTATGTATATATGGTTAAAAAAAATAATATTAATAAATAAATTAAAATAATAATAAAAAGAAGTCAAAGCAAAACACCCTACTATATATGAATATCTTTGACTTTTAAGTTAGCTTCTGCTGTATACTATACTATAGTATATCAAAAGTGGGTGTAGTTTTATACGGCGCCTAACGGTCGCATAATATGGACCACATTAGTCGGGGTCATATCACGAAGTATTTTACCTCCATCTTTCTCTTCTGGTACCTTACAGCGTCTCAAGATCATAAGTATATACCCACCCACCCACATAACTGCCCTTGACACGAAATATTATGTATTCTTTTAACCTTCTTATTAAAAAAAAAAAAAAAATACCTCCATAATATTATTACATGAGATCATTGATCATTATAATATGTTATATTAAATATGTAATTGTATTAATTTATGTATCTTAATCTGGTCATATTTTGTTTGTATACTTATATTATATAAGTATACAAACAAAATATGACCAGATTAAGATGACATTACATGCGGTTTCTACTTACGTCGCATTTTATTTGGAAAAATAAAAAATAAACAACTCTTCAAAGTAATGGCAAAAGAATGAGTAAGGTAAACCTGAGGTAAAAGATTATGCAAGATGATTAATATGTTACTGTTAATATATATGTAAAGGTTGCTTTTGTTAAAAATAATGAACAATTAAAACTTTTTTATTGTTGCAAAAATTGTTGTAGAATATATATATATATATATATATATATATATATATATATATATATATATATATATATATATAAAATATATTTTACCCTTATTGACGATCAAATTGATGACATATTTTGCTGAGTATAAATTAAAAGCTGGAACGGTTCATAAATAAAATATCAGATTAATTTCAGTGATTTCTATGGCAGTCACTTTAAATTTGCACATGCTTTTACTTAAAATATATTTCAAAGTCAAGAAACGAATTTTGATATTTATATTTATATATATATATATATACATATTTTTATGCAATATTATACAACTAGTTTATATATTCAGCATTTACATAACATATAATTAAATATAAATTATAAATAATCCAATGCACTAATTAAATTGGTAAAAAAAATATATAATCTCTTAAAATTATTTTAAATTATACAACAACTTAATTATAATGTTATACTTGCAAAAATAAATTAGTATTTTGATCTCAATGTAATAGTCCGTATATGGCTTGTCAAAAATAACAAATTAGACTTTTATATAAAAACAAGTAGTATAGATATAAAAGATAGTATTTTCATCTACACTTAGAAAAGTTATTTTGGAGTCAATCATTATTACGTTTGAAAAACTAGCTTATTCCAATAATAACGGACCACTTGTAATGAATGAACTATTGAAAATAATTTAAAGATTCTTAATGAATTTCTTATGGAAAAATTGTTATCATAAATATGTTTATCACAATTAAAAAAAAACGTTCATTGCAAGTTATTAATTACACGAAAAGTCAGCAGTTGGAATTATAAGACAATAATAATAATAATAAAAAATAATTTTATTTAAGATACATACACGGCTATTTCAGCCATATTACATGTTCTTGACCAGAATATAGCATAAATTTACATAATAGAAGTCATAACAAACAAACAAATAAAAAAACTTCATGATAGAGAGACACAAGGAACATTTTTAAAGAAATATAAAATTTGAAAAAGAAAAAGGAGGAAAAAAATCCTAATGAACCATCATAATAAATATTTATACATTGTTATCTTTTTTTATGTTTGAAAACAACAAATTAACTCGACGGGCTTTGCCTTTTTAATTGTTTCTTTTGAGCAACTGTTTCTATGTTTGTGACTTTGACTGCTCGTATATAATATTATGTCTGTACAATTTTGCTCAATAAATCTCTATTATTGATCTCTATTATAATATTAATTTAGAGCTCTACATTAATGTTACTATATGTGCATAAATAAAAAAGATCTTCTATGTGTACTTCAGTGGGGTATTTGATATCATCAACTGTGAAAGTAGTTCTGTGATTTAATTACTGTACTTATATGAATCTTTATATTGTATCACCCAACAAAAGACTGGTAAGACATATTTAATGACGATTTATCACTTACTTATATAATCCTTTATAACACGTTATGTATGTACATAATATGCATTAACATCAGATATAATCACCAACTTATAATCAAAACATATTTTTTATTTAAAATGTTTATGATCGTGCTGGGCATTTAAATAGATAAAAAAAAAAGTTCTTTAAAAAGATACTATAGTATAATCAGATCGTACTATAGCTTCTTTAAAATATTAAAATTAATAATATTTTTCCTATATATTAATTATAAATAACATGTTGCTCACAAATTTAATGCAACATAATTTATTTAAAAATTTATAAGAATTCCCTGTATTTACTAATACTGCATGTGTTTAGGAATAACATTACTTTGAATTATACATAATGAGTTTGTGTGGTGAAGGTATATTATGCTCAATAGAGAGCTAACACAAAATGAGTCAAGTCTTGGCAAAATTTGTTAACCAATAATTTTTCAACTCCTTTATAAAAGAATAAAGAGGTTATTTACAAATTATATATCTATTATCTATATATATATATATGAGACTATTTCAAATTATGATATTATTTTAGTGCACTTACTGTGAATTATCTTGCAGAATTATGTTTATTATATATTTTTGAAAGCTTTCATAAAAAAAAGGTGGATAGTAAAAAAAAAAAAAATCAAGAGGATTACGTATTTTTACTATGGGAGGTCATTGTGTTGAAATACCCAAACGAGAAGTAGTTGAACTCTTCTCCATCGCCATTTTCTTATTAAATAATATTTGTAAATCTGTAATAATACCTTTAGGCAATCTAAAAAAAAAAAAAAAAAAAAAAAAAAATTACATGGGGGTGTGGCTTACATTAATGGGAAAAAAATTAAACTTTCATTATTGATTAAATGCCTTATAACGAGCCTAATTATGTATATACTAATATTTAATAAATAAAAATCAATATTTAAATAGAGAAAAAAAATATTTAAAACATAATACAAACTTGTTACATGTCACATAAATTTTAAATATAAACGGTATTTTTGTTGATAGGAATAAAAAATATTATATTATGTTGCAAATTTATTTTTAGTGCTTTCTCCATTTAAGAAAAACATGTGTCTTGTTACGTACAAGGAGTTTGAATATAAATTTATGATCTAAATTTGTCTTTAATGCGTAAATTTTATTACTTTTATTATGATGGATTACCTAGGTGTTACATGTATCGACTTGCATTACGTAATATATATTTATAATACATAATAATATTAATAATATATTGAAACATTTTATATTCAATAAAATAATTCTTGTTACAAACAACTGTTATTAGTAATCGAAACATCACAAAAAGGAAAAAAAAATCTATAAAATTATTTTTTGATAAAATTCTTATTTACTATGTATTTCATTAATTGTTTATGTTTTAAAGCCTAAATAAGCTATAATCTTTTAATATTCAATCAAAAATAATGATCATAATTAAGTTGATTATGTTTTTTTTTTTAAATTCTATAATACTGTGTTCAGTTAACAAGCCGATAAGGTAAATTACTTTTGGCTTGTAAATTGCAAACAATTTTAAATAAATAAAATAATAATAATACTATGACGGGCACCCACGTTGTTAGTATCAATTCGATTTCTTTCAATTTCACACTTAAAACAACTATATATACAAGCTAAAAACATAAAAGTGTAAATAAAGTTTAATGTAATGTCACTTTCTACATTTATATACGATGAAACTAAAAAATATAATATATTTTTTATCTAATATACTCACATATACGAAACATGCTTATTAAATTACAGTAACACAAATTACTTATTTGTAATAAAAGCTACGTAATTTAAGTGACCTTTTCTTTTTTGGTTTAACCTTTTTCACATATTAACCCCCACTCTGTACCATATTATTTATTATATTATGAACCATTTTTCATATCATGTTATGGATTAAAATTCTGCAGTGTGTGTGTATTATATATATAATTTATATATATATATATATATATATATATATATATATATATATATATATATATATATATATATATATTTATATATATATATATATATATATATATATATATATATATATATAATTTTTATTTGAATTAAAACTTTTCTTGCAATACATTTTTACGCAACTATACACTTTGATAAACATTTCACATTTTTACACCAGAGATTCGAATGATGATTATTTTCAAATAAGGTCACATTATATTTTGAGTATGAAATATCATATTTTCTTGAATTTTTTTAATATTTTTTGTTAAGTGAAAGTTTAATACTTGGTTATAAATTTTAATATCGATTTAAATCAATTTTTATATAATGTATAATATATATATATAATAATATATATATATATATATATATATATATATATATATATATATATATATATATATATATATATATATATATATATAAAGAGCAGTCAAAATATATAATATAACATTTTGAACTTGATCGTGATCCAATTTATAACAATTACTTTGATCGATTACCAAAAATTTAAAGAGTAATATAAAATTTGGATTAAATTACGTCATGCATGCTTTGTTTACAATTGTATTGAAATGCAGATTATACTATTAACTTAACTTTATGTTGAGTATATATATCATTATATGAATGATATAATACAGCAATTTTAATAATATTGAATTGTATACTTATACTTAAAAATAAATGTTGAAAAACAAATAAATATAATTGAATAAACTATCATATATAGTTTAACATCATAAGTACATAAAATTAGATATTTTTTAAAATAAATAAATTCATATTACTATTTATGTAGAAGTGTATTAAAAAATTTGAAAAACAGCAATATAAAAAACATTATACTGTATTTATCAACTTTATTGGTGAGTATCCGTTGAATTATTTGACCTCACCACCCTATAATTGATATTTGAAATAAAAATTAGTAAAGCAGGTATGTGTTCGGCCATTTAAAATATTACTTCTGTTTATTTTGGCTAAATCTTTCTTACAAATTTGTAAAATTAACTTGATCAGAAGTAAAAGTTCAATAGAGTATACATCAGATCAATTTAAGTGATAAATCAAAGCTTTGGTAATAATGAACTTGAATTTTTTTTTATCGTTTCATGGTTTCATAGTTTCTTATTAAATTTGTATATAAATTATTAAAAGTAATTCCACTTTTCCTATAGTTCATTACAAAAACAAAAAAAGTAACAAAAGACGAAACAAATTCTTATAATAAGAAAAAAATAATGTAAACATGAATGACGCATGGTGATGTATCTGAAATGTTTTAATAAAATATTTAAGAACAATTTAGCAATATACCTTAAAGGCAGATATTACCCTATATTTTGTGAATAATCTTACTTACACATTGTTGATTCATTTTATGTAAAAAAAAAAAATGCAATACTAATTTTTATCAAACTGGAAATCACGAATAGCCTGAGATCATTTTTAAAATTTGTGCAGTTTCTTTGAATTTATTAAGCTGAAAAGATATAAATTTAATTATTCATTTCATTTCAATTTTTTTTATATTATATAATACAAAAAAATTAAGATTATTTATTTTGTTACAACATTAAATTAAAGTTAACAAAGCGTAACGGAAAAGGATAGTATTATCAAAAATCATTTCGAGAAATGACGTCACTTATTTTTTTCCTCCTTTTTTATATTTATTTTGATTGCGTTTCAACATTTGTATATATTTATATACGAACTGATTTGTATAAAAGAATGATGCATAGTTACACCCACTCTTGCCCTTAGCGATTACAAATCGGAGAACACACATGCATTGCATATAACACGCTTTTTCATATAATATTGGATCCAAGGTATACTAATTGGGATGTAAAACAAATCTGACATGCATTCTTTTTGTTTAAGAACAAAACATCACTACTACCATGTTTTTTTTTCTGTACTAAAGTATTAAGTGTTAAGTGTATAAGATCTTGAAAATTGCAATAACTATAAATGTATATGAACTCTCTCTCTCTCTCTCTCTCTCTCTCTCTCTCTCTCTCTCTCTCTCTCTCTCTCTCTCTCTCTCTCTCTCTCTCTCTCTCTCTCTCTCTCTCTCTCTCTCTCTCTCCATACAATGAACTGTACAAATAAAGGAAGCAAATTTTTTTATTAACTTTATAAAGTTAATTGATTATTAAAAGTACCATCATGCAGCAATCTAATCAATATTATAATATCTAACGTGTTTGGTAAATCGATTTACATCATGATTCATCGTATTCTGGTTCCCTATATATTGTCGTGGTTTGCCAGAGGCCTAAGAAAGTTTTTATTTTTATTTCAATATGTAACATTATATATTATTCCAAGTCTTAAATATTTTCAAAGACAATAAATAAGAAGCAATTTATGAGGAAACAAGAGCATTAGGGACAAACAATGCATATGTGGGTAGAACAAATATGACAAATCGCTGCGAGCCGCTCTGAAATAAAATACGCATACTAGAAAAACTTTCTTCAGAAAATGTTTAACATAGAAAATACAATAGATTAATTTTTTTAAAAAATTAGAAATTCAATACATTAAATCAAAAATGATTCGTTTAAAGAAAAATATCAATCTGTCAAAATCAATTCAAATCTAATTTTTCCACCTTTTAAATTACCATAAATACATAATAAATATAATAAAGAGTGTTGATTGCTTTAAAAAAAAGTTGAGAAATTTTATTTTCTGTATGCCAAAATATGAAGATAAAGAGGTTTTAACATATACCACATTATATAGATATAATAAATTTATTGTATTTTTTTTCTTTAACATGAAATATTTCTTGTTCTTTTCTTATCGTTTATGATAAATATTTTGCAATTTTTGGTTATACATTATGATGTAGTATTATTACAAAAGTATAAAGAAAGTGCACATTAACGTCAAAAATAAAAATATTTCTCTCGAAATATTACGATATGATTTACTAAAATTTCTTTTAACCTGTATGCACTTTTGCAAAATTTATATAGATTTAATATATTCAAGAAAACACATTCATTTGTCAAAAATTGTGAAAGCAATGTTAATATATATAAAGTAGTGTCAATGTATATGGTCAAAAATATAATTTAAAAAAAGTTTTGCATAAAATTTGATTTTTACAAAAAAAAATATATATATATAGTGAAAGTTTATTTAAATATAACATGATAATAACACGATACATTTGATTTTGCTATTGAAATATTTTGAGATTCACATAATACCGCACACGTCGAGCAATCAAATGCTAAACAATAAAGTAAGTAATTTAGAATTGAAGAAAGGTAAAATTATATATCAGTTGATCTTAAAAGAAAAAGTACATTTTTTTTCTAATATAATTGTACAGACACGAGAAGATTATTTTCACACATTTTCTATATTATATTATATATATTTATATATGTGTGTGTGTATGTATATGTATATTATACATATTACATTTCTTCCATTCTAATTTAAAGGTGTGTATTTGTGTATAAATATAGTCTATAATAAGATAGCATTATAGTTTTAAAATGATTCATAGCTATTAAGAAATCAAAAAGTTTTATAATACAAGAAAATTGCTTATATAACTAAAATTTTATCAAATGTTTCAAATCTTGAGTATGTTTTCTTGTATGTTTAGTCATGCGAATAGATACATCAGAACCTATATCGGAAATAACTTTGCGTTTTAATTTTTTTTAAATTTATGTGATTTTTATATGTATCCGAGATTTTCTATTTAAGGTTGAAGATAATATTACGACACTTACGCATAAAAATACCTATAAAAATTGTTAAGATACTTGGTGATTTCAATGAATTTTGCATTTTAAATGTCAAACTAAAAATATTGGTCCACAAATTTAAAATAATAATAAATATCAACTAAGTTCTTTTAATAAAGAAGTTTTTTCCTATAACTTCTCAGTAATAAAGCAATTAAAAACTTAATTATTATATAACAAATTTATAATAACATTTTTATCTTGCAATATATGATTACGGAAATGACTAAATATTATTACAAGAATTTTAAATTAAAAGTGGCCTGATTTTTTATTAAAGTCTCTTTAGGATCAAAAACTGATAATAATCTTATATTTTTTTCTTCTTCTCACATTTTCCATTTAAATTATAGTATTATAATTTTTTAAAACAACTATATAGTATTATTCATTGAGTACGTATTTCCTTATGTAAATGTAATTCTAATATACCACGATCTGACATTTTACGGGTATTAGTTCATGAATCATTTCATTTGAATTTCCTGTAAAAAGTGATGCTAAAAAATTCTAATTTCAACTTACAAACTTGACAATGACTCATTACTTTTACCAGGTGATCAAAATCATATAAAACAAGAAGCTAAAAATTAATGGGCTTTACGTGTTAGCGTGTGACTTCTTTAAGCTTGTTAACTATAAAAAATAATTAAATTTATCCTTGAAAATGAACAACAATATAACAATTTAACGTAATTAAAGTTTACGTATACTATGATGGAATCGAATGATGTATACTGTATTGTTTTAACTTATGTATAATATGTATTGTAGGATGATATATTATGTTTTCTGAGGACACCTAAAAAGGTAGTTTCATTAGTTTCTAATTTGATTTTAATAAAATCCATTTCTATATTTTTAATCACTAATTAGTTGGCTTTATACCTTGAAATTTATTAAAATAATACATTATTACAAACTTCTAAGCCTTGCTCAGATTTTTTTTGTAGATAAATTTACTGTTAAAATAATATGTAATTTTGATTCAACTATCAATAATTGAACACTCATAGCGTTCAATTCCTTTCCTTTTTTTTTTTTTTTTTTTTTTTTTTTGTTTTGTTTCCTTTTTTTATTTACTTTCTCTCTCTCTCTCTCTCTCTCTCTCTCTCTCTCTCTCTCTCTCTCTCTCTCTCTCTCTCTCTCTCTCTTCTCTTTACTTTTCAATTAATAAATTTACTGCTTATCTTTGTAAGCAACAGATATATTTAAGTTTATAATATTTTATCGTAGATCAATATTTTTAACAATTTAATTTACTTAATTAGGTTTGATGTCCCCCTTATAACACTATCTTTCCACTTTATCAAAAATAACAATTAAGGATAAAGATTTTAAATTTAGCAATCTTCAGAGCTAAGATTTGAATGCTGCAAATAATCAGATATTGTTTACTTATATTATACAATATTGTATCACTTGTTATTTATTGTAACACGTATTGTATTGACGTGGCTTATAGCATTGCAACCCTTGTAATATTGTAATTTATACGTATAAGATATAACATACAGTTAAGGTACTACAGTCTACAGACACATTTAAGTGCCAAAATACTCAACATTGTATAATAAGATAAATCAGATTTGAAAATCTAAAAGAATAAAATTTGCATAATGCACAAATTGCGGAGCAAGTTTTTGTGTCCCAGAGAGTGTGTAAAGTAAACTCAAGGTAAAATATTATATAAGATCAGATGTGATTGTGTCATTTATATATATACACGCAATAAAACATGGTGATAAATTGTATCATGTAATGTTAAAATCAGTAATATTGTCGTCACGGTACCACCATTATTCTGGAATAAAAAATAAAAAATGTATAGCTAAATACAACTTAATCTATATTACTTACAAATTTAAGAATTTCCATGCAATGGATTTTGGTTTTATATATTTTTATTGTTAATTTTGATTTAGTTTTGTTTCTAAAGTAACACACCTAGAACACCTCAGACAACAAACATGTTAAATATCCTAACATACCTACATCTCAACGTTGAGTCATTGATTTCGGAGTCCACGTGCGTGGAAACAGCCGAGCTGTGACGTCATAAACCCGCAACTGCCATTTTTTGAATGGAAAATAAATTACAAATCAATGACTTCGGCCAAATTAACGTTGATATTTACGTATGTATGTTAGGATATTACACATGTTTTTTGTTCAAGGTCTTCTAAACCTTTAATTATGTACAAATATTTTCTCACACTATCCAACAATTAGTGTACATTATTAATGTACGTGTTATTAAAATACACACCATGGCAGTACATAATAGTTTCCAACAACTGACAACATTTACGCATCAACTGACCAAAGCTTTGCCTGTAGTTTTCATATAACATACCATTCTCTTTATTTCTGCATATTATAATAATGTATGTTACATTCCATGCTAATACTTTTATTTTTGAAAGAGTAGTATGCATACCTTTTATATAATAATGTCATTGTGGTAATAAAGTTATTATAAAACATAAAGATATATTATATATAAGTTATAAATATCTCGTGGAACATGGTTGCAAAAATAATAATAAATAGAAATATAACTATATAAGAATGAAAGATAATACGTGATCTTGTAAAATGAATTCCTTTTTCTTTTATTTATAACAATTTTAAAATCATAGAACGCTTGTATAATAATAATGATGACTTACAGACACAGAAACAGATCGTAAAGGTAAGTGAAAGGAAAGGTGTTTATATTATGACGACATAACAAAATAATCATCTTTCAATTTAATAATTATATTCACAGCTTCATTTGCTTACAATTTTTAATGCTTATATATTTACAAATCACATAAACTATAATAACTAAAATGCATAAAGCTATATAACATGACTTTGTGTTACATATTATTTTTTCGTATAGAGCTATAGTAGTCCTTCATGAAACACCAAAGGAAAAAAAATTGCAAATGATTTGCGTATAAAAAATTCTTAAATATGTCTGTGCAGGTTTGATTTACTTGACACGTTACAAGCTATTTGAACTCAGTTTCTAAGAAAATAAGGACTCAAGTTATGGCAAAAATATTGTAAAATAGGCTTTGATTATAAATATATATGTTTAATAACTTAGCTTAGAAATTTGCATCTCTTCAATTCCACGAAATTCAATTCTAAATTCTATCTATAGAAAACAAAATGGGCAGAGGAAAATAAATTATTATTTGGAAAGTAATTATGCAGAGTTGTGAAAACAAACATGCAAATATTGCTCAAGGACTAGTAACGTTTTTTTTATTGATAATAATAATAATAAAGTGTTGTGGCGTACTTCTGTAATCCAGCTGCCTGGAGGTTTCAGAAATCAAGTTCATAGATCTTATTGCGTGTCATATACATAAAGTGAATCGTCACCTTCATGTTTCAGAATTGTTTATGGGCAAACCATTTGAGATATAAATGTGTTATTATTATTTCAGGGCTTCATGAAAGACTTCTAGCTGTATATGAAAATATATTACGTAACTCAAAGTAATTTTATAACTTTCATTACCCATTAAATATCTATCATCAGAATTCTATCACTGTAAAAATTAATATGTTTAAAATACAATTAGCGTTCTTAATCAATTTTATTTTAGGGCAGGTTACAGGTCCAATATATGTTCTAAGTTAGACTGTCTATTACATTGCAACAAAATTTGGTAACAGCTTTAAGCTTACTGCACTAGTTACTTCTATGATAAAGTGAATGAGATTTATAACTCCAAAATTTCAAACTTCTCTTATTCTAAAATAAATTATTATGACACCCCGCATATATTTTTAGATGTTTGGGTTTTCCTTGGTTACTACTGTAAGTACTACTGTGTAAATAATTTATTCCAGCTGAAGATCACAAAATCGCTTTACCAAGGCACTCTAAAAAATACTTAAAGCCATAGACCACATAAAAAAACATTAGCTTTTTAATGAATAGACACGAAATGGGATCTTCAAAGCTGTTGACAATTTTTACCAGAATGTTGTACCACGAGAGAGCGTGAAAATACTCTAAAGTATGCAATTTGCTTGACTATTCATTTCTCTGACGTCAGAAACATGCAAAAATTAGTAAAAAAAAAAAAATGTTGTGCGGGTTGCATAAATTGAAATTTTTTGATCACTGCTACTGAGCTACAGTTAGATTTTGAGACCAACTAAAGTTTGTATGTCCCACCAAGTGTTTTGTAATATAAATGCTTATGTTTTCTTCTGGACTATTTTTTTTTAAGAAATCATCTTAAGAATTATACTTATGCCCTTATACTAATTAGATCTACAAACAAGATTTATGTCATATATAAATAGTTTTATCCATTTTTTTTTATAAATTTTGAAGTAATTCTATTTCATCAAATTTAAAAATTCAAATCACTGTAAACTAATTGTAAATTATTCATGTAATGTAATGAAAATTTATTAATGTGTGCAAAAATATAGTTAATAAGGTTTAAAATATTCAAATTACTGGATCGTGTCATGCAATTGAACATTAAAGTCACAAGATTATATTTTAATATTTAATAACATGTTTGTATTGAATGCTACTTAAAAGAAAAAGAAAAGGGGTAAAAAAAAAAAGAGGTCATCTTTATTATTTTTTTTTTAATCCTTATTTTTATGCTGATCTATACTCCCATGTATTATAATTCATTTTTAAACAATATTTTAAAACCTTAACCTGAAACTTGTAATGTTATTATTATTATTTCAAAAATATTAAATTTACCTTTACATGTTCAAATATGACATTTTTGTTTTGAAGTCTAAATTTTCTTTCATTATGTGACCATGACATTTCTCTAAGATTTAAGGGGGTGTTAAATATTTTTTTTTTCTTCCAAGAATGGAATTTGGTTCATGGTATTAAAATTTTACAAACTGGTCCTTAGTTATATAGGTATATTTTATTGTATTTATGATATTGTAAAATGTTAAAATAAGGATGAATTTTAATAAAGATTAGGATCAACATGAAAAAAGTCCTCTCACTTTCTAGTTATATATTTTATTCAGCTATAATAATTTATATAAAAAGAAAAAGGACAAATTATTGTATATTGATATCATTAGATAAATTACAAAACAGTGTTTCTCTATACTCGTATCAGTTACATCTGTTTGAGAATAATATATATTTTTTTTCAACTATGATTATCATGTTACAAAAATTTGAAATCTAGATTTGCTATTTATGATAATCAAAAATATATAAAACAGATGTTTAAATTAATTACAAAAATTGCGTCATTTATTCGCCCTTTTTAAAAAAAAAACAAATATTTATATCAACGATGAAAATAGCTCTTTCAAAACATTATGATATATATTTAATTATATAGTTTAAAATTATGGCAGACTTCTTATATAAAATATTATTAGATATAAATATAGTTTATATACTACAGAATATTTAAAGCCATTTTATTAGGAGTTCAATATTTTTTTAAGTCTAAATATGGTATATTGATGACAGTTCCTCATAGCTTTTAACTTACATCATAATTTTCTATATGCATTAGAAAATTTATTCAATCATAATCCAATCTTCCATTTAAGTATAATATAGTGACTTCTAATAGATTGAATCTTAAAGATAACGGCTTCTTTTCATTTTTATTTTATCGTCACATAACGAGCTATAGACACACCTTATAGTAGTGTTTTCTCCGCAATTATATACTTAAAACAAAATAAAAAATAATAAGAAAAAAACAACAAGTTTACTCTTACTTTTTGATGACATTTAAAAATTTTATTATTATAGTTATTTCTTATCAATAAAAGAAAATAAGAGAACGATTTCTAGAGTACAATTTTTTTTTTCTAATCTAATATTACTTGCACGAAGTCCACGAAGTATCATTAAACTGCATATTTAAATTATACACGTTTTTATTATTCTTTCTTTTTAGATGGTATATAATAATAATAATAATAAAAAGAATAAGTAAAATGGTAACAAGTGCAGTACCAGTTTTACTTGTTACAAAAAAAAAATAATAAAGTGAAAACAATACAGGGTCAAAACGTGATCAGTTTCGTTGTCTTGCAAATTAAAATAACCCGCGTGCGGATGCTTTTTTTAACGAAAATTTTATATATAATATATATATATATATATATATATATATATATATATATATATATATATATATATATATATATATATATATATAATATATATATATTCCTTTTATTTGGTACCTTATTCATAAAATTTGTAAACAACATTTATTTTAATTTAAATTACTTAAAAAGTAAAAGAGACTTTTACAGAAGTTAAGTTAATCAGTTTACTTCAATGTTACATACTGCCATTATGGTGGGGAGACTGATGTTTATAATTTCATGGATTTTATTAAAAGAGTTCTTGAACATCCTTTCACGATCACTGTTGCGAGACTGTGAAATTGTTTGATTAGTAATTTATTTTTATGTCTCAATAATCAAACTCAATATAATCAATAAAATCAGTTATTTCATTAAGGAGAAAGTCATATATCTTATACATCTTTGTAAATGATAATTTTAATGTTTTTATTATTAATATAAATATAATTTAAATTCAATACATTATATTTAAATAGTTTTGATATTTAAATAAAACCAAATTATTATTTAGGCATGCAACTACGTATAAGTTTATGAAAAAAAAAAGTGTTTACGTACTTGATTACCTTTAACGTAATTTAAAATAAAGACAAGTTAATACCTCATTCCATTTATTAAAAAAAAAATTAGTCATGCAAGGAGGTAATTCGTATAAGAAAATATTTTGGAACACCACAAGATCACCTCAACATATATCATTATTTTAAATAAAATTAAATTTCTTAATATAAAATTTGTGTATGACAAATCCATTTCATATTTGCATATCTTATTAATAGTGTAATATATCATGTTTTAGTTTTGAGACCTATTTATGAAATATATAATTTAACTTTAATATTGTAGTACTATATTGTCTTGTATATTATTTATTACTTCAGTTATATTGAAGTATATAGATGGGTAAGTAACATTTTTTTTTTTTTTTTTTTTTTTGCAAAAATCTAATACAGGTTAACAAGATGCGAGTAAAGGTTTTTAAGGCATTTTGCAATTATTATTAGCTTTTATTTTCTGTACACGTAACAATTATTATTAATTAATAACGAACATAATAAAATCTTAAGCGAGCAAAAAATTAATGAAAAATCATTACCCATAATTACAAAAATCAATTAAATTTAACTAGTTATTGCTTATTTTTAAGGCGCATGATAAAACCAATATTTTTTTTTTACTTGTATATATAACCTCACCTTGCATGAAATTTGAGACCTCGACATTTAAGCTAAAAAAAAAAGAGAAAAAAAAAGGCTTATATCGTATGAATAAAAAAACTGTACCATCTTTCGAAAAGATGACGTATTGAAAACAAGTCTATTTAAGTTTATTATTTAATTATTAAATATTTTTAAAATTACGTAATTGAGAACACGAAACAAACTTGTATATTATTTTCCAAAAGAAATATATATACTTTAATATTTTAAATGAAAAAAAAAAGATGATTAATTTGATTGATAAAAATATAAAATAAAATTTATAAACAATATAAAAATATACATCATACACCATATTTATTATAAAAATACAAGAAAGAATTAAAAAAGATTAAAAATTGTCCTTGGTGATATTAAATTTTATAATTACATTTTCATTTTTCAATTCAAAATAAAGTTAGGTATTATAATAAGTACAGTTATACTTCATTATGCAATATATTTTATTATAACTGCTTATTATATGACATTTCCATAATATAGCCTTCCCTTGAATTACTGTATCATAATATTATGAGACAAAAATCTTATAATCTAGTTATAGAAAAATATATATTATTAGTATTCTATTTCAATTTATAATATCTATTACTTTTAATTCTATTTTTATTAATATAATATATGCAAGTATAAGTTGCACCTTTGTGCTACAATAAGAATAATAAATGTCACTTTCTATCATGTGGGTGTTCTAAATAATGAGTTATTATTTCATAGCGCAATTGAAGTTTAAATATAGTAATATAAAGTATAGTACCATTTGAAATAATTAATTTGGTAGTAATAATGAAAGTTATATACACTTAAGGAATTTATTGGTTCTATATAGTAAAGTTTAACCTAGAAAAAAATGTTGGTGAAAAATAATAAATCCTAATGTTACATATAGCTTAAAATAAAAATATGAGTATTATTTTTAACTTTTTTCAATCTTGACCTTACGTAAAAAAATATGTATATAATAATATGAGCTAATAAACATTTCAGTGAGTATTCAACAACCTAATAATTAAAATAAATAACTGGAGTATATACGTTAGTTATTGATTATTACTACATTATGTTGTATACTAAAATTTTAAATATTATTTAATTAAAATACTAAAGCAACTGTAAAATTATTTAATTGATATTCGAACCAGCCGACAAGATCCAAGTGTCTGGATGAAAAATGTACGCAATGTGACTTAGAATTTAAAAAAATAAAAACAAAATTCAATATTTTTGTCATACTATGAACTTTGATTGTGTAATAAAAGTATATTATCAAATACCTAATTATCTTTATCCGTTTTAATTTCACATATATTTACGTAATAACAAAGAGAGGTTAAAAAAGTGTCATTACACTTTTGTCATATAAACAAGATACACACTCATTATAATTATATATATAAATATTTTTAATTATAGTTATTGACTCTCTAATGTTTTAATTATATTAAAGTTTAATAAGAAAAAAAAAATAAAGTCATGCTTCACGTATTAGTTTAGCGTGTTAGTTTTAATATGAATATTCATTATGTATGGAATAATTTATAAAATTGTATCTTCAGGTTATTTACTTTAGGGAAAGAAAAAAAAAAACATATCCTGTTGTTTATTAATAATGTATTAGATTGTGTATATTATATTTAATTGAATGCTTACTAATTACTTGGATTTTGTAATTAAAAATGTTTATAATACTGTGTATTTTTTTAAGGTAATTTAATTTAGGTTAGTATATCGTAAATATTGATTTGTGAATAATGTAAATTTTAAATTTTTATCCACACCCACTCCAAATTTATATTATGATTTTTTTTTTAATTCAAGGTAAAAAAAAAACATTTTTAAACTACTTTGTATGTTAACTTGAGTAATGTCACATTATGCATTTTATTTTGATGTCAGTTAAGTTGACATTACAGGGTTAATTAAAATGAATATAATTATTTATATGAGGGCCGGTGTAAATTAAAACACATCCAATTGTTTTTTAGTTTTTATTTAGTGATCTAAAATCTCGATATAGAGGGGATATTTAATCAATATACCGTTAGACTTTTTTTTTTTCAATAATAAAATTGAAATTTTATAAGAGGAATCAATAACCAGGATTTTGGCAATGTGAAGACTTTTTAGAAAATTATTTTAGACAAAATATTTTTTTATAGTAATGATTAATGATGGATAAATAATGGAAAATATGTGCCTGAATAAGATGCAAATAATAACAATATATTAAACTTGTATTTTATAATACGTACGAAAATAATTTATTTCATTATTCTATTTTAATTTAATAATAATATTTTCTTTTGTCATGGTTACGTATTCTAGATGTTAAAAATTTCTGAATAATTTCAATAAAATCAGACACCTTTTTAACAAATTATTAAGGTTTTTAATAGAATTATTATAGACTAATAATTACAAAATTATTGCATTGTATTATTTAAGACTTATAAATTACTATATTTATAATCAGTTAAACTGTGACTAACAATTGTAAGGTTAATTTTATGGCTAACCCGACCCTAGCTTTTTATTTTGTCATATATGTATAAGTAAACGTTAAAAATGGGCGTCGGTTGCAAGTTTTTTTTTTTTTTTTTTTTTTTTGGTACATACTTGACCCCGGTGACTTTAGTAATACGTTGTTATATAGTTGTGCATTGTACATACATAATAATATGTATCTTGTGTATAAGTTTAACGAGTCAAAAAATGTATTATTGTAATAAGAAGTATAAGGGTGATTTTTCACATTGGTCAAACAACATTACATTATATAAAATCCTTGGTTCAAATCCATGCAAGGTCATGATATAGTATAAATTTTAAACTTTATGTCATGTTATATGTAGCCCAAACTTTTTTTTTATTGATGTATGTCACTTTGATTATCATTTGTAATTTACAATCATGTTAATAAATTATGTGACAACATTATTAAGATAGAGAGAGAGAGAGAGAGAGAGAGAGAGAGATTTTGAAAGAATTATAATAAAATTTTATTATGTGTTAAAAAATTACTCAAATTTCAATTGTTTGCTCTTGGTAATATGAAACTCATTTTATTGTTAAGGGGATAATTTATGTTATATTTCATAATAATTGGTTCAGAAAAAAAAATGAAGTTATTTAAGATGTTATGTAATATACAATGAATTTTGAAAGTACGCGTGTGCACATCATATAGGTATCTTCAACAATATCCCCGCAAGATAGATTTTTTTTTTTATAACAAAATCACGTTATATTATTAAATTAATACTATTTTGTAAATATAACATACAAAATTTTATTGCATTTTTATGTAAGAATTGTATGTGTGATGTTAAGATTTATATGACTTAAGGAAATAAATCATATAAAAAAAGTTGCTTAAAATCTAATACTAATAAATTATTATATTATACACTGAAGTTAATTAAAAAAGAATTTTTATATATGTATAATATTATGATTAATTTTGTACTAAAAAATCAATATCTTATAACTAATCATCATAAATTAATACTGAAATTTCATTTAAGAACCTACTTTTTTTTATTAACATATAGAGAGTAAGAAAAGTATGTATGTTAAGTATGTAACTTTTTACATAACAATCCTGTACATGTACGCAAATAAAGAAGAAAAATTTATTGATATATTTATATTATAACCTGGTTGGCACGCGTTATATTTTGTAATCTGAAGTGAGCTCAGAACGCAGTCTTGTCATAGAGTTATACAATGTTATAGCAAATGAAATGATTAATATCCTTGCAATTGCAATTTATATGCATACATATAATATATATATTTCTCATTCATATGGCATTGTTTATTATTATTATTATTACTTCAACGGAAATATAACTATTTAATAATAATAAGATTTTTTTTTTCTTCTTCTTCTAATGCATTGATTTAATAGGTTTAAATTGGTATGATATTTTATTGTTAGTTTCTTTCAAGGTAAGGTGTAATTTTCTTCTTATTTTTTATTATCAATCATTATTTTGTACGAGGATGTGAGGAGAAAATTGTTTTGGGAATAAATTTCTATGAATGACATCAAAATTTATAACTTTTGATGATTTTTATGAACATTTAATCAATGTTTGTTTTATTGTGAAATATTTTTTTAAGTGGTTAGCAAAATTTAAGTTATAAGCTCACATTCAAATTAGTTCTCCCATTCAGCAACAGAATAAGTCCTGTAACACTGAATATAGAATAGAGTCAAATACTGTAATTGTTTTTATATAAATAGAATCAAAGTTGGAATATATTTAAACTCATTTTAATTGACAGTTTATCATATAGATATGGTATATTATAACATTACAACATACTTCCGTGAAATCATTGCCATTTACAGGAGCTTACCATGCAAATAAATTTTGAGGACTTTTAGACAATGGATTTGACAAGTAATTTCTTTTATATTTTTTATTCTAGCATTGAAATAACGTTTTTTTTTTTTTTTTTTTTTTTTTAAACGTACCCAGCATTTTTCAATGTAAAATACATTACGTCGTTACTCATTGAATTAAAAAAAAAAAAAGCTAACTTCATTAATTTGGATTTCAAGTGACTGTAAACCTTTTAGTTTTGTGTCATGATATCATATATTTGCAAAAACATGATACTACTATATTTATAAGAAATAAAAATATACGAGTAAAAAAAAAAGTAAATAAAATTATTCAATTAAAAATTTAACTTAAAACTAAAGTTCCAAGATTAAGATTTAAAAAAATGAAACATTTCACAACACCTGACCTAACATGTGATTGATCTGCAGGGAAAAATAACATAAAAAAGATTAAAAAATATAAATTTAAGTTGACATTACTTACTCTTAAGTGAGTAATTAATTTTTGGCTCGAAAAAAAAAATGTGTAAATATCACCTTGAAAATAATGTTATAAAAATTACTTATGTGCAACTATAATATAAGTAAGTTGATTTAAGGAATGTGATAAAGTTGTCACCTTTATACTACAGAAATCAAACATATAATTTTTCAGATTATTATTTTTTGGCCTTCGTATGAATAAAATTTTCTCCATTCTAACGTCCTAAATAAATTTTTTTAAGTAAAAAAGTTTAATTAATAACAGAAAAAAAAATCAAGAGAAAAAAAGTACATAGTTGACATTGATATTATGTATCCGCCCTTTTATGAAATTTTCACCTTTATTATAATTACGCACAGTCATTGTTGGTAATTTTAAATTAGACGTGAAATGAAATTAACAATACAATGTCTCTGAAATATTCATTCATAATACGTATATCAAAGAAGATATCAATGTATTCAGATGATGCATGGCCATGTCTTTTAGGGCAAATGAAAGCACATAATACATCGCTGTTCTTAAAATATCATTTCTTAATGAATCATCAATGTCTCTTTAACAAATAAATTAGTTCAAAATATATATATTTTTTTTTATTATAATACATTCTTTGTGCATGTTGTGTATTTCAAAAATGTGACACGTCTACACTGTCACATCATGACGTCGCTGCAAAGAGATAAACATAATTAATTATTGTATGAACTTTCGGACAAAATTTTGTTACTTTTTTTCTTAATAATCTCAAAATGTTTCAATTACTTTTTTTTTAATGTTCATAATGTTAGTTAATATTACGTATCTGACAATTGTCAAGATAACAACTGTTCTATTACACATAGAACTAAATATATTTTAAAACTTAATCAAGTGTACCTTTTTTTATTTAATTAATTACCGTTTAACGAGTAAATCTTTTAGAGTATCATTTATTAAATAACAATAATTATTAAGAACAATAAAAATAAAATGTAATAATAATATTTAAAATTCTTTTGTTATATTATAATAACAATACATTCACAAACTTACCTTCATGCATATCACAAATTATATATCAATTGATAATTGATTACAAAAGTATTAATATAAAATAGGGTGAAAGTATTTAATATGACGATATATACCTATAGGCTTTTTTTTTTGTTTTTAGGATTCTTTTTGTTATGCGTGTTTAAAACAATGAAAGCAAACTTTAAAAAAATAAAAAGAAGTCAGCATGGATGCAATATAAAAAAAATAAATTAAAGAGAGGGAAATTTAAAAAATAATAATAATAAAAAGTGAGAGGAAGGGGGAAACTAAGGAGGACCAATTTCTCTCTCACTTTATAGTATACTACTACACCAACACCTCTACTCTAGGCTATCTCCCCCTCCCTATACACCTTCTCTCCCTTGTAAACCCCACCTTTGTGATCTGTTGTTACATTCCCAAGATATGGACATTAAACTTCAGCTTACAATACTTGCACTGATCATTCTTGTATTCATCTTACAACCATACACACCTAACTTTTGGAATCTTAATAAGAATAATTAAAGTATCTACTGATATAATTATATTATTTGTATGGTTATTATAAAATCAGTGACTTTAATTAATTTAACAATTTTTTTATTATCTTCTTTGACTTCTTGATAAGGTAAGTGTATTTTTTTTAAATATATTATATTGATATTTTAATTACATTTTATACACTTGAAATTTAAAAAATATTATTATTTTAAAATTGAAAGTTATTCTCATATCAACCGATAACATTATGATTATTTGTAATGCATATAATATTTTATTTAAATTTTAATGTATAAAATGGCATAAAAAAATAAAGTGGTGTCTTGCTGTTGACGCTGCTGTACAAAGATTATTTTTTATGATAACTCGTGGTCAGAATATTTTAATATGATGACAGGCTAAATTTGCGGACGTTTATATCACCACATATTATGTTATATTATATTATATAAAAGAAAAAAGTATATAACAGCAGTACTGTATTGTGCAGTACTCAATATATTCATACATTCTTCATTTTTTGTAGAATATTTATTTTATATATATATATATATATATATATATATATATATATATATATATATATATATATATATATATATATATATTATATTGATGGCTTTAAATTTGATAATAATTTCAAATCACGTAACAAAAAATATTTTTAAAAAAACAACAACATATTTTTATAATTCAAGAAAATTTTACTAATAGTATATCATTAAGATATATATAATATAATAAGTTTTAAATTATTAATAATTATTCAGTAAAATAATATATTTGATTTTCTGAGAAGAAAGAGAAAAAAAAGATAAATATAGTTTATTATAAATATACCTACATGAGTTTATAGTGCATTTTTTTTCCTCTGAATATAAAAACATGTTATTCTACTTTATATACATTTTGATCTGTATAGATAAAAATTATAATTTAATATTATGTAAAAATCGTGATTTTTGTTTTTAATTACACGAAGATGCTTATAAATATATAGTTCACTTTCTCTATCATTTATTTATTTATAATTGGTTCACTATATATATAATATATAAAAACTAAAAAGTCAATATTATGATTTTGGACCATTATTATTTTTACTTGATACAAATTACCTAAATCAAAACCAGTTGACCTTGTATAATAAAAAGTGTTCCAAAACGATATTTAAGTATTGAAAGTAATTAGGTGACAATATGGACAAAGGCCAAAACTACTTTTTTTTAATAGACCATATGTTTAATTTTTATAGTTTTTCGGTCTTTCTTACTTTTTTTTTTTTTTTTAAATTTATAAAAATATTGTAAACATATAAATTTTATTATTATACATAATAATTTCCAAGGACGTTATAGAAATATAATCAATACAAATATTATAACATACAAAAAGCCTTGATCTCATAATTAAATTTTATCAAATAATATTTATTATTATTATTAATATGTTTCATCTTTGTTCCTCAGGGTATTATAATAAATTTTAAGCCTAAAGACAAAAATACAGTTTGAGACACGCAATATTATATTGCTACCTCCGTTTTAAGATATGTTGCTTATTATATGAAATTTTTAGAAAATTGAATTATTGACCACAAGCTGTAAAATGTTTAACGATATCAGATTTCATCTATAGATAATAAACAAACAGAAAAATATCAATTTTATATAACCATTGAAAATTATTACAGTTCTTTATCTTTTTGACAAGGACTTTATAATTTTTTAAATTACATATTTCGATCACTCAATAAATTGTATTTACTACATAATAATATACTACTTTTTATCTTTTGACTATTTTAACATTATGTTTATCTAAAAGTTCATATGAAAATATAAAAATTTAACATTTAAAATAATAACTCAATTACATATAGGTACATTAAAAATTTACTTCTAAAAACTAATATGATATAATATACAAACCTGTTCTATTAAACTTCTTTCACCAATTTTTAATTTTTACAACTCATTAAGAATCAATTAGAGAAATACATATTATCTTAGAGCTAATTAAACATTTAAGAATTGATATTTAAATTATGTTACATTTAAAATCCTTTCTCAAATATGTTTTAAGATTTATTATTATATATAACGCAATAAATTATTATTAAGGAAGAAAAGTTTTTCATCATTAAGTAACATCTGTGAATTTTTATTTTCATACAACAATTTTTCTCTTTTCTAAGTGTAACGATAAATAATCTAAAACAATATTATCTATTTTCTTATACACTAATTTAAAGTACAACGTGTAATATCTTCTTTTTAACTAAAATTAAATACAAATTAAAATACAGTTTCACTTTTTATATAAACTCTTTTTCATACAGAAACATTTTTAATAAAGAAGTTAACTCACACACTTATCAAAAAAAAAAAAAAAAAAAAAATTAAAAAAATGAATTTCTTAATTTTATTTTTCATTATTGTAATAGGAAAAAAAATCTTCACGGGAAGATAAGTGAGAGAGTGAAAAAAAAAATAATAAAATAAAAGATTGAAGTGTCCGTTTTTCTTATACGTGTAGTTCAGTTGAGAGACAAAAAGTATAGAATAGTTATATAGTAATAGAGTTAGGTAATACTAGTGACCCATATACGAATGCTTTACTTGTTTGTCTCGTTTGTATATTATGAGGAGTTGTTATATACCGACCACACCACACTTCACCACATGCTATATGCTTGTCGTGTTATCCGCCTTGCCCTCACTTTACCTTCAACTATTAAAGTCTCATGTTTCACGCTTACTAGAGCGAAAAATATTTTTTTTGATGCTGTTCATTGTCTTATTATATTAAATTTTTTTTATAGGAAATCATGTCAAGAGATGATATAATTCTTTCTTGATCTATACGCATTCAAAGAGTTATAAAATAATAATTAAAGAAAAGATGACAGATTATTTTTATTTGAATTGAAATGTGTATCTAATTTGTTATAATATATTTAAAAGCAACTCAGTAGTTTATAAATGTCAACCAAAGTTGATAGATTAAGCTTACACGTATTTCAAATGTCAATTTTTATCTTTTCTTAAAATTTATAATTAGCTGAAATTCTATTTAAATTAAGTTTATTTTTATTTTTGTTGCATGTGAAAATACTTTGTATATTGCGTTGAATGAACCAGATTGGCATTTTTTAAAAATATTACGATACTTGTTATATCATGCTATTTGTAAGGAGGTTCTAAATTGAGAGCAGTACTGCAAAAAGCATATTTATTACAATTATAATATAGTAACTTAAGTTATAAAAAGCCATGTGACTATTACAAGTTCAAAACTACTTGCACTTTTACACATCTTATTTCCGGATTGTTATACATAGTCTTAGTCTTGTATAACTATACTAACGTAAGATATACGTAATCCTTTTTCTTACGTTGAATTTACATTAAAACAATGAAACTTGTTCTGACAAATTTAAGGAAAAAAAGCAACTTTTTTTTTACAATAGACTATATTATTTAAAGTGAATTTTGTATTTGAAACTTTCTGTATGTATGCAAATTCAATTCTTGTACAAAATAATATAATACTTTCTTCATATTGAATTATAACTTTAATTTTTTTGACAGCTGAATGTGTATTGAATTAACATAATATAACATAAAAAGTCACTTGAAATACATTTTTTTTTAAAGTTGTTATTTTATTATGCAAGATGTTTATGCCAATTGAGTGTTTTATTTTGGGAATACGTGAAGAATGAAATATATTTTACAACCTCTCTTGACGTATTAAATATAGTCATTTCTAGAACGTAAAAAAATAAAACAGGAAAAATGTAAAATTGTCGGTTGGAAAAAGATAAATGCAAAATAATTACACTTTAACGTACCATTATTTATCAATATTATTTTGTAATTTATTTAACATTACAAGTCAACTCACTTAGTATACAGTCATTGCACTACATTTCATTTATATTTTAATTTTGAATAATCTTTTCCCATTAATAAATAAAATAACATTATCAAAAGTTTCATTTTTACAAAACTTGTGGTTCATACACCTTTGGCATTTATTTAAATTTTTGTTTCGTATGTCATTACAAATTATATATTTTTCATTACTCGACAAGCTATTTTTTTGATATCTCTGCAAGTGCTGTCAGATCATTTAAAATAGTTTCAATGAAAAATGGGTGTGGCTCACTAAACAATTTGCAAGAGTCCAAAAAGATTATATTTATTATAATTAAATATTACTTCATGAGAGAGGAAAAAAAAAAGACAGTCTAATTAAAAGGGGTGAAGGGTTTAAAATTGTATTTTTTTAAGGGGTATAACACAACAACTTTCTCTGTAAGTATACGTAGTATGTAGATAACCTCTCCACTTTACAACCATTTGTCATTACATTTGGAATTGCCACTTTTTTTTTTTCATTCTAAAATATGTCCTATATATATATAATTCATTTTTATTCTCATGTTGGGCAATAATATAATATATTATTACTTTTACTACCTTTTCTCTGAACTAAAAATCAAATATAAAAATGATTCAAAATTTTCTTTCTCTCTTTGTTATTTAGCGAATATTATAGCAGTAGTTGGATGCTTTAAAGAAAGCTATGTATAGAAAAAAACCTTTAGGCTGGTTTTGTGTTCAAAATGTACGTATATCTAATTCATAATAAAAACAAACGTTCTTTAAGAATGAAATATGTCTAGAGCTTTTTTAAACTGTTTCTTTTTTTTTTTTTTTATTATATATTTTACAAATCAAATTAACTCTTCAATTTTTTTTTAAATAAATAAGATGAAAATTAAAGATTAATAATTAAACTAAAAATAAAGAAGTGATTAAACTTCAAGCTTCTGTCAACATTTATTTCATATATTTTCTTAAATTATTTTTGCCTGCGGGACTCGAAAAAATAAGCATAAATCAATTTAATTATTAAAATATTAAAAGAACTAATTAATTTTTAAATTTAATAATAAAATTATAAATTCGTATTTTTACTTTTTAACGTATTATTTAACAACGTGTTTTATTATTATTTTGATTTTTTTTATATATTTTACAAATTTAATTATAAATTATACTAATTAAGTTTGAAGTGTTTTTATTAGTTTATTTGAATTTTATGTTGTTTAAAATGTGATGAATTTTGAAAAGGTGTTTGAATGTTATAATTTTTAAGAAAATTTCTTTTCCGGTAAGTTTCTGTCTATCTGTCAACATATTTTTAAAATTAGATGAAAATTTGACTGTAAATTTTATATTAGAAACTTATAAATCTTCTTAAAAAAAGGCGTTACCGTGGAATTATGTCTAATTGAATTGAAAGTGAAAATACGAACTGACATTTATTTTAAATCACATTGAACTTGGTATAAAGCAGGAAAAAAACATATAAATTTTTTCGAGCGAGGTAATAAACAAAACATCATCATGATTCCATGAACATAAACGAGTAATGGCAAAAATGTTAAGTAAATTTCGATTGAAATCTGCTGTCATTAAACTTGAGAGTCCTTGATATTTTTGCACCCTCTTTACTAAATAGTATAAATATATACCCATGAGATTTTTTTTGTTTTTGTTTGAAGAATATCTTCAGATAGTAATCAGTTTTAAATTCAAATAAAAATAATTTATAACTTCTCACGGAAATGGTTTATTATTTCATATACATTTTTCATGGATATTTATTTAGTGAAATAATAAATAAAACTCGGTAAGACATAAGCACGCACCACCATTCATATGTTATTTCCTTTTGGTATATAATGAGTATGTTATATTAATATATATATTACTAAATTTAGTTTAAAGTCATTTGAATTTGTTTCAATAATAACAGAAGTAAAAACATTATACGTATTTGTTTTATTGCATGAAAAATCATAGTTTTTTGTCCACCAAAGTGATTCTGTTTAATTAGAATATGCATCAGAATAACTGCCTAGTAATGAGACAAAGGAGAAGAAAGATGTTTTTTTTCAAACTTTGGTTTAATAAATATTTTTATAACAATATTTCAAACTCCTCATTTTTTTTTTTTTTTTTCATCTAATCAAAAGTATAATCATTGGACAAAAGATATTTGAGTCTTCATTAATTATTAGTTCTTCTTCTTCTTTTAAATATTACGTAGGAAAAAAATGATTAAATATGTCAATTTGCGTTTGCTCATTTACAGGATACACAATGCAAATGTTTTTGTTTTTTTTTAATTGACAGACAACTTTATTTCACATAATTTAAAACCACAGGGTGTATATATTAATGATTAAAAAATTTTAAGAAAGATTTCTTACGAAAGCTAATTACTGTATTATTGTTATTACGAGAAAATTATGTGTGGTTTTAACGTCCGAAATTTTAATTTTTTAAACCCACAAGATGTAATTTAAAATATTACGTAAGAATTCATTTCCCTTTTATTATTATTATTCTTTGATAGTATATAATACTGCATGAGATATGACAACTTTTGAAAGAACTTTTATATTGAACACATAAAGTGTCCGTTATTACATCACGTTTCTCAGCTATCAAACTCTTCGCAAAGTCATGCAATACTTAAAAGCAATAACATGTTAGATTATTATAGAGAGTATATCACTTTTTTTTTTTTGTATAAGTAATCAATTCTATGAATCATAAATTATAAATGACGCCTTAGGCCTTAGGAAATAACATGGACTTTAATTTAAATTAGAATCATAGATCAAGTAAAAATAATTTACGTAGGTCGTGCATGGATAAAAAAAAATGAATAAAGAATAAAATATTATATTTGTTTTAAGTTTTATTATATATACGTATACACAAAACATACAGTATTATTATTGTTATTAAAAAATCAATACAAAAATCATGTTTATTTAATTATTTATTAAATGCAATATATCATATTTATATTAGAGAGACAAATTTAATGAACTGTTAATTAACCCAGATTACGTAATTAGAATATAAAATAATCGTTTTAAATATACCATATAGCAAGAAAATAAATACCTTACTACAGTATATAACAAAGAAAATATGTATATTTTTTTTATTTAATGTTAGCCTTAAGTTATACTTTTGTAAAGCTTTTTTTATCTCCTAAAATTTCACATTGTCATGCATTATAATTTATCCATATATGCATACTAGAATTATTCTCCCTAAAGCAGTTTAAAAATGAATGTATTGATCTGATAAGTTGAAATTAGAATATTTTAAAACTAGAGTTATATGTATACTTAATAATTTAATCCTTATTCAAAACGGCTTAGTAGTAGGAGTGTTCTATAGTAACTCCCCCTCACACACAAATTAACCTAACGAACTTTTAAATTTTCTAATCTTTAGACGTATTTTGACGTGGTTTCATTCATTAAGATAATTTATTAAAATTTAATGAATTGTTTTTGCAATGAACGGAACACGCCTACGTTGAAAGAAAAATAAAATAATGTTTGTTCTTGTACTTTCATAAGAATTTACAATTTGTATGAAAAATATAAATACTTTTAGTATTATCGTTTATTTGTGATAAGTTAGATGTGTCAAATTCAGTCTTTAAGTTAAATTCACATACTCTTATTGTGTTGATCATGATTTATGTTCCGTTCAAATAGCGTTGCTGATAAAGTATATGATTCTCAAACCTATGTGAATATTGTATAATCTTGTATAATAGGTATACAAGATACCCACTTGTATTACAAAATTATGTACAAAAAATTAATTAATTTTATTATTATTGTTTTCACTGGCCAACAATTGAATATTTCCTAGTGCATGAAAAAAAACTCTACACTAAATTATCTTCAGGGCAATTCTCGACATATTTAAGCTTGGCTATGTGTAATTTTCTTTTTAACAGTTCATTAATATTTTCGGTTCAGTGATTTGATATGGGTTCAATACAAATAAAATATATAATATGGTATATAAATGTTCTGCAAATACAATTAACACCTACAGAATATTATATTGATTGATGAAGAGTCAATAACCTTTAAGATATTATAGAGAGGATCAGTAAGCTTTATACATTTTTGCCCCCAATAAAAAAATAATAACTTAAGTGTAGAAAAATTAGAACATCTTATTAAACTTTAAAATGTAAACTACTATCACTATATTATTAATGTGTTAAAAACTACGTGTGTGTACTCTCACTTTTCTTTATTTAAGGTTTGCAATAGTAATAATAATAACTCGAAATAATATTAATAAGAATGTTTAATATTTTTAAATCTGCCTCCCTCCTTTTATATTAAATCAAATATATAGGAATAAAAGAAGTATGAAATATCTCAATAGTGATTTTTTTTTATTGAAGTTAATTTATTATTCAGTACTTGTTACAAATCAATGCTATATACACACAAAGAATACATAATATTTCTAACATTTGACCTATACAGAGTCATTAACTTAAAGGTAGAAAAAAAATAACTGTAATACATTTTTTTTTTATTATTTCAACTTTTATGCACTTCATTAACGTACTTAATATTATGTAAATTTTAAAATATATTGAGGTCATTTTAGATGTATCACTTTTCACGTTCACTTTTTTTTTTCTTCTTCGAAGTAAGTGATGCTTTGGAATCTGAGGATCAATTAATATATATATTTATAGTAGCTTATATTAAAAATTAGAAATGATACCCTATACTATGTCAGCACACTTAGTTATTAATGTAATTTACCAGGAGAGTAGTTTATAATGTATGCCATTATTTAAAATGAAAATCAATCTATGTACGAATTTTAAAAGGATGTAATATAATCTATAACAAATGACATAAACTTATATACTATATTTTAATGTTGACTTTATAATTAGGATAGTTTGTCAGTCTAAGTGAAAGGACTTCCTATATAAAGAGCAATAATAAAGTTAAAATAAAAGAAAATAATAATGATTTTATATTATTATAATCATAAATTTTTTATATAGTTAAAAAAGTAAATGCAATTTAATTTTAATAAAAAGTTGTATGTAAATTTATTTGAACTAAGTGCTTGTTAAATTTTAAAACTCTTAAAATAATAATATATTTTCCAGTTGACATGGTGCTCTCTGTAAAATTATATGTTAAAAGTAAATTACTAAATAATGACTTCGGTAGTCTTATATATGTGTGCAGGTCTAATTTTATTAACTCTTTCGTAAGAGTAATAATAAAAAAAGCAATAATACTAGAATTATTTTCATGTTTGGTAATATAGTTTGTACTATAGTTATGGGCAATTCTTTTTTATCGTTGTTTTTACGAAGAATCGCATGAAAAACATTCAAATTTGTCAATAACTAGTACAATTATTGTAAATATTATTATTGAGCTGGCTTATAAGTCATCAGGATATTCCTGCGTTCACCTAATAGTTGGTAATTGTATTGTTGTTTTGTATATATTACGTAAGTAATGTTGTTTATGTATTATTATATTGGCATATGTTTTAGCCAAGGTTCATGTAATAGGGTTGGAAAAACTCTCTATATATGCACCTTAAATAAAGATTATTATTATTATTAAATCTCTATACATTCATAGCTTGCATTTACAACATAGATTAATACTGATTCTAATTAATAATGATTGTAATAATTGATTGTACGAACGTTTTTTTTTTTTTTTTTTTTTTTAGAATAAAGCTATATACATGTAAAAATCATAATAAAATATTAAAAAATTACGTAACAATAACGTTATGCTATTATACCTATATAATAGATTCAAAACCAGTTTAAAATAACGAGAACATTCCTAAAACTAAATCAATATTGCTAATTTTATTAAAATATATATATATCGTAATCAAATATACCCATATAAGAAAAGGTATTATAGAATATAGTATAATAATAATATTATATATAAGATATTACAAAAAGATAGAATTATTAATCAACTTAATTTTAAATAATCTGATATTACTATATACAGTTGTTAATATAGTAAAGTAAAATTTCATAATTAAAAACTAATAAAACACAACCTTATTACGCTGTTATACATATTAGAAACACGTTAATCTACACATTATAATCTTGTTCACCTTTTTTTTTAAGAGAGGAAAAAAAAACTAGTATATAATAATAATTATATTAATATAATTTTTTTATACATATAATATATAAAATAGAAACTTATAATATGTAATTATAATGAAAATATAGGGCAGTCGAATAATATTTGGCATAGATTGTATTTTTTTTATACGATTATATTTACACAATCGTCAAACAGCATGCGAGAGATTGATATAAAAGGTGACATTGCAAGCATGTTACAGTATGTATATATATATACATTAAAATTATAGTGAAAGGAAATAAATTGCTGAGCAAGCAAGTGGATGGATGTGTTTGTGTAATCCGGCAAACGACTTGAGTTTTCCATACATCACATACACTAAAGAAAGAAAAAAAACATTTCACTTAGCGTGTATAGTAAAAAGATTACATTTTTGAAAGAAAATCTGTAAAAATTGTACACCTTGAATTATAATTTAGCATGTCATCGGAATGCTGATTGGCACTTTTTTTCTCTTATATCACACATGTGTGTAAGATGGCCCTGCTTTTTTCCCCATTATATCAAAAGCGTCTTTATAAAAAAGACCTCTAAATAAATAATTTTGAATATATTATATAAAGGCTAGTTTACACTAGACCATAAAAACTAGGTCACCAAAATTTTTGCATTGAAAAATGTTCAAAATATTGTTGGAATGATAATGTTGTTGATGTTGACATGTTTATGGTTTATAGCGTGAAATTCTTACTACTTTTCCTTATCTTAACAAAAGTATGAATCAATAATATAATAATAATAATATAATAATATGAATAGTATAATCAATTCGTAAGTATCAATGTATACGTTACCCTGCAGTTACCTAATAGCTAAAAATCTACTCCCAACCCCAAATGTGCTTGTGAATATAAATGCGAAATAAAAAACTCTAAGGGTTGATTGCAAAAACGAAACAACAAAAATTAAGAGAGAGAGAGAGAGAGAGAGAGAGAGAGAGAGAGAGAGAGAGAGAGACGTTCACTTTCCCTGTATCATTAACATAAAAAAGTGAATCTTTTCTCTCTTTTTTTTTATAAAATAATCCTCTACTTGCTACTTCGTTAATAGCAAAATAATAATTAAAAATCACTCGTTGAATCTAACTTGAAGCCTGTCAACAAAGCATGTCCGTAACTTCGCATGAACGATCTTTTATAAAATCTTCATTAATAATTCTATTAGACACTAATATAATATGTATATAGAAAGCTCATTTAAATTTTTAAAATTTAATTTTTACTACAAAAAAATAGCGCATGTCAGAATGATATTTTATGCTAGAAATACACATTAAACTTTCTGTACATATAAGAAAGTTGTTACCTTAACTTCCACAATATTGATCAATGCCAAAAAAAAAAAAAAAAAAAAGTGTGTATGTATATATACACACTCCAATGAGTTATTATTATTTTAAAATTCATAACAACTTAATGTATAATACAAAAATGATATAATTTATCGTATTTTAATGTAAAAAATTATAAACCATATTACTCCCCTATAGAAATTTAAATAAATGATTTGTAATAACTTTTACCTTTAGTGTTTATCTTAGTATAAGATTACTTTATTCTTTTATAATATAATACGTTTTTTTTTTGTTAATACATGATAATGTGTAGGAGAATACAAAAAGCAGCAGGCGTGGTTTGTTTATGGGCAAGTTAGAAGCAAGTTATTGCATACCTTTATGTTTGTAAGATATATTGTGAATTGTGCTACTTGGTCAGTTCTTTGCGTGTCATAAAACTGTACAGGTCAATAAACAGATTATGAATATCTATATCTTTAATTTATATCAAAATACAACCACCAACTTTTTAATATAATGATGATAAATCATTATTGTGAAATTTTTGTTTATTATATTTTTAATATTTATATGATTATGTATAATTCTTACTATATAGGTTCACAATAAATTATTATCTTTTAATACTGAGTCAATGGAAAGTATATTTAAAATAAAAACTTCTTTTTTTTTAAATTAAAATTAAATAAAAAATAATTTCAGTATATATCAGTACTTAATACCTGTGAATGATAATCGTCCATGTTTAGAAAAAATGTATTATTTGCATACAAATATAAAAATATTACATTTAATAAATAATATCATGAGAATATTATATTTTTACAAAGTCTTTCAAAATAACCAGAGGGTGACATTATAAAATGTTAAAGTAATGTAAAATTGTGAAAAAATGAAACAAAATAGCATCAAAAAGCAGACGAAAAAAAAAAAGAGGTTATTTATGTAATATTGCTTCAAGATTATTAAAACTTTATTGGCTCACGCGTCATAAATTGTTCATCAATTCGTTACGATTATTTATATAGCTAGTGGCAACATTGAATTAAAGTTAACTGAAGCAAAATTACTCAATATTAGTGAGTGAGTGTAATAAGCACGTAAAAGTCATCATTTTTACAGTTTTTTTTTTATCGGTATGAAAATAAAATATTATTAATTTGTAATAAAATTTCTGCTGTGGCCAACGTGTACATTAATAAATAACTCACAAGTCACAACGATACTTAATTTATAAAATACAAATACCTTCGTGTAAAGCTATATAATTGATAAGTCTACGTAAACGTAATATGTATATTATATTAAAACTTTAGGGCATCACGCGGAAATATTAACATTTGAGTAATTTATGACACTAATGTATTGTTATGTCATTTTAATATAAGAAAGAAAGAAGAAATACGGAAGACATTTTAAGTAATTAAGGTTAATAACGGGCGTGGTTATAGGTATTATTATATGAATGCGTTTGTGTAAATTTCGCACTTCTAATTATTATTATCACGACTATATATAAGTAGCAAACATATCTTCGCGCGCGAGCTCTCACTTCCCACGTGGGGATAAATAAATTAACATATGAATTATACATTGTGATAGCGGGATACATGAAACAAAATATTAATAATAATATACATTACTTTATAGCTTATATGTAAATATTTGTTTTCAATAAAATAATAAAAATAAAACATTTTTATAACATTATACAGAATATTTTATTATATTATTATTATGTTGTAATTGATTTGTATATTATATGTATGTAAGATTACTATACAGTTTACTTGCAACCATTTATTTTTACGATGTATTCAATGGAAGTTTCAATATATACAAAGATTATTGATTTTCATCACGAAATTTTATTCTTAATAAAGTTATTGAAACTTGAAATATACATATAATTTAATACAATGCAATGTCTTTATTATTAAGTTATCATAATATATAATCATTAATATTTCGATTTTTATGTTTGTGGTAACAAATTTTAAACAAGTAAATTACATTTAATTTCCTGATACTGATTGTTACTAAAATAATAATCATAATATTATATAAAAAAAAAATGATTGATATCTAATATTGATTAGTTCTAATTTTGAAATGTATTTAAGAATTTTGTAACTCCAAATACAATGTATTAAAGAAGAGAAAATATTTCATTATAATAGATAGTGTTTTGCCATAATGGGGAATGCTTAGAAACATAATTAAAGCATGAGATGAAGGCTGAAATATTTGCTAAATTCTGACAGGTAAAAAGGTAGACGTATTATTTATAATATAAAACCTTAAATCTTCGGTTCTTTTTAAGATAATTAATTTCACAATATATACTGATAAAATATATCATAATAAGAAAGTTGGGCAAAATTTACATACATTTTTGTAAAGTGGTCGATATCTTTTTTTTGATATGTTATTATTATTTTCCGCCATCCTACTTAAAGTTTTCCTAAATATGACAAATAATTTATTCATTTGAAGCCAATTATAATTCTTTTACTTTACATAATATTATGTAAATAAAATAGATTTTTATTTACTTTTTTGGTCAATAATATTATTCATAATAAATTTCAAAATAATATTCATTGATTATTAATGCTTTATTCATTAATGTTTTGATTTGTGATTATTATGCGATGAATTCAATGGCCTTCTTTAAAATTTTCGAATGTTTCATAATATGCATGGATGTTTGCATTCTAAAATATTTTATATAGAACGAAAGATGTAATTTATTTATTTATAATTGTGTAATACTGTGTTTACGCTTGTCATCATATATATTTACTTTTAAATTTTAATTTTTATTGTATAATATAGACTATTATATAGTGTCCTTGATATGAAGCTTTTGCTTTTTCCATCACGCTGTTAATTTTTGCAGTCAAATATACTCATATATAATTAAATACTATTATATTTATTATTATATTATATAATGTAACTTTTCCCTATCACTCTACTGTACGTACACCTAAAATGCACAAACTTTGTTTAAAAAGCATCAGATTATGATCTTTTCTTTTTTCCAAAACAACAAGAGCAGGTTTTATGATTATACAGAATTTTAAGAAAAAGTGATGATATAATGAACTCAATGCTACGAGTGTGGTACAAGAAAACTTTTTGATTATACTGAAAAATTGTTTCCAAGGTACATGCACGTATATATTTTAATGCTTCATCTTTTTTTTTTAATAAAAAATAATAATAATAAAAATTGGGGGAAAAAAAAGTGAAACATAAGGAAGTAATTTTGTGAACAACAATAATCACATAATTTCTATTATTTTGTTGAAAAAAAAAATATATAGGAAACGTATATAATAATCAGTGTAAGTAATCAGGGACATACGAATTAACTTAAATACTTTATAGAATAACTTAAACGTACAATTACTTGGCAAAAGCCTACGCCCTTATTAGAAGTTATAATGTTTTATTATTAACGTGATTTAAAGTATATTTTAGCCTTTACCTTGAATGCATATATGAAGTAACAATAAAATTAGTATTTAACGAGCTTATTGTCGACTCGTTGATTCACAAAATCTTCATTATTATGTATACATGAATGAACGACGGATGGATATTTTGGCTTATGATTCACTAACACTGACATCAAAAGATCACGATAAAATCAAGATTGCCTTGTTAAAGTGTGAATATTCATATTAATCTTAACTAAAGATTTATTGAATACAGCAAAGAATGAGATTTTTAGTTACATAATTTATGCATATACGTAACTGTGCAGTATAATAGTATATAGTTTGTATAAATGATTTATTATTGTATTTTAAACATTTAAAATGTCCAATTAAATTTACGAGAAATATAATACTATAGAATATTTACATATCACTTTTAATGAAGACCTTATGGCTACTTGATATGGTTACAATATATTATGCATTGTAATTCAGTTATGTTGCAAGAAATTAAATACTACATTCAACTTTTGTTTTATTCATGCTGAATCCATTTACATTATTATTATTTGATACTATGATCTGATAATTGGATAAAAGACAATCGAAAATGGGGAACGAATATTAAAATGTCTCCTCGATTGTTCTAAAATATGAGAACAAATAAACATGTTTTAAGTTTGGTATTTGTAAAATTTGTAAGGTTACTCGTATTTACCACGACTGGTACCTATACCTATGTAGTTTTTTAAGAAATTGTATAAGCTATTTCATACTGTGAAATAAACTATGAAATATTTGTGTGATGATAATTTTTTTGTGACAACATAGTTTTACTTCATAAGCACTACGTAAAGTATTTTTTGAAAAAAAAAAAAATTATGAGAAAATATTTACAAAAAGTTCATGAGTTTTCCTCCATATGAAATGTGCTACTGTATGTATCGTAGATTAAGACGACAAGAGAAGAATTTCAACCATTTACATATGCAACATTAAGTTAATTAATTGTTATTGTTATGTTGTGCAGGTCAGTGAGGAGGGATGAGGGCGTGCGTGCTGGTGCTCGTGCTGGTCTGCTGCAGCAGTCTCGGTCTCGCGTACCGCCCGCAGCTCCACAATGACACCGAACAAGGTGAGTAACATCTTTTACCTATCTTATCGTATTATATTATCTTGTTTACAATGTTATAAACATTCAACAAGAATTTCAAATTTCTGCTAACAAATAATTAAATATAATGAACTAAAATAATCAGCAGACAGAACAGAATGATATTTCAGTATGCTTGTATAGATTTGATAACATCTAAAACAGTAGAATGATATATTTCTATAATATGTTAAAATTTCGACACTATGATATAGAGATCTTAAAATATATATTATACACACTTTCATGAGTGAAGAAGCAGGAAGTGTAATATTACAAATATTAAAAAAAAAAAAAAAAATAAAAAAAATAAATGTCCATCACTCACCTTAGACACCTGATTGGACTTGTAACTTGTCATAGTAATTGAAGAATATTATGCAAAAAAAAAAAAAGGCAACAACTTGTAATATCAATTATTATTTATTGATATTTTTCGCATTACACATTTAGAAGGGATGTATAGTATAAGTGTGTAATTCACTTTCTTTTTGCGCTGATTTACAAACATAAAGTGAAACTAAAATATACGAACATACATACCATATACATACATACGTAAATTATAATCATGTTATTGATATGAATCGTCGTTAATTATTATTTATATATGATTATAAGTTTAATCGATCGTTAACTTGAGTTTTACAGAATATAAATTTATTTTTGACAGAATCAATTAAATATATTTTATTGAAAATAAAGTATTAGGGTTAATTAATAAGTAGTTCTAAGTTTATATTCTTGTCCTTATACGTTAGATCATATTTCTTGTAGGCGTTCTATTGTCCGTTTGCCGATATACAATTAATTGATTTCATTTTATTGCTTCTATATATATATTTATACATATTGGTTCTTTATTTGAGTTTTAATGTAAAGTCTACATAATTTATTTTTAACACATCATTGTAATTAATAATAATCGTAATATCATATGGGTTATATGTTATTATTAGTTTTTTTTTTTTTTTTTTCAAAAAAATTTACGTTTTTTGATAACTACTATTTACCTTGAATGTTGCGTAAAAATAAACAATAAAATATGATAAAAAAAACTTTTTATTTTAATGATCTTAAGATTACAACGAACCAGTTTTAAAAAGAATGAGCTGTTTCAAAAAATTATTTTTCCTTTGTTTTTTTATTGTTCTTTATATAAATTGGTCAATATATATATATATATATATATATATATATATATATATATATATATATATATATATATATATATATATATATATATATATTTCTCATTTACACCATGGTATGTATTTTTATGTTCTCATTTACTTCTCATACAATATGTTATGTTGCTCTAAATATGTGAAAAGTAATTCTAAAGGTAATTTAAAAAATCCCTTTCATATGTGATTTATACTTACAATAACAATGCACTATCATTATGTACTTATTATTATAGTTGTAATTATTATTATTTTGTACTTGACACGTACTTTAGATTGAATTATATAAAAAAATATTGCATTATTATAATATAATCTGTAGTTATTACGTGCATATTTTCATGCGTATAGTACTGTATTATATAAAATTAAGTAAAAAAATTGAAAATAATAATGATTTAACAAGTACCTATATTTATGGCTATTTTTAAAATAAGGTTAGTTTATAATTTTATACATATAGGAGCTTAGAAAATGTGTTTCAATTTCAATTGTTATTATCACTAAATATTTCAAGGCTATTTACAAAAAGAATTGTTACAATTACATTTTATTACAGCTATTGTCACGAGTTCTAATGCAAATTTAATATATGTATGTATATATATTATAATGTTATTTTTATTGTTTTACGTTTATTTAATTTATGAATTAAGTTTGAAGGTTTTACTTCAATATACCCATTCTCTTTATCATTTACGTAAAGTGTCGTTTTTTAAAACCAAAACAATTATTTATCAAATATAGAGAGCAAGTAGACTAAAGAAATTTTTGCATCTTTATATATTTATAAACTGCCCACACAGCAAGTTTTAGAAGGAGAAAAAAAAAAAACAGGAGGGGAAAAATCACTTAGATAGCGACGACTGTCTTACAAAGTCGTGTCCATCCTTAAAATCACGAAACATAAATTAAAAAGAAAAAAAAAATTAAAACCTTCACTATACTTGATCCAGATACCACAAGGTACTCCTTTTTATTTAAACATTTTACCTCCAAAATTATACTAACTGTAAGAATTGTAATACAAAGAATATGAACTGGAGGAAAAAAAATTGTTTAATCATATAAATGTATACTTTGTTTACTTAAGAATTTTTACTTCGTAATTTTTTATATATCTTATTGTTACGTAAATTTAATATTATTATCACTAAGATAAATTTATTTTGTGAATTCATGCGTATGTGAATAAAAAGGTATTAAATAAATTGATATTGGTAGATATGGTCAATTGGAGAAAGTAAAGTAAAATACACATATAGTCATGACTGTTCATATTTCAAGTACTGTATTATAAGACTCCACCCATATAAGACAAACGGGTTGACAAAAAAAAAAAAAAAAAAAAAAAAAAAAAAAAAAGACAATTAAAATTACAGTATAAACACTTAATGAACAAAACGATTACAAAAAAAAAAAAAAAATACATTCAACTAACATTCCACTATCATGAACATGATATGAAACACTTTATACTCTGATGCAATTACAAGTCATGGGATGCTGTAATAAAAGCATCTTTTAACTTTCACTATTAAGATATTAAATATTTTATTGCAATCTGTATTATAATATAAATATTATTATAAAAAAAAGCTTAGAAAAATAATAATAACAGGTTTAAAATTGTTTTAATAAAAAAAATATTAAATATTTATGCAGTATAATTTATTTAAAATAATAAAAAAAATTATAATGTATTATTTAATATTATAATAATTATGGTATATGAAATGTTATTGTAATGAATTATTTTAAAATTAAATTATTATGATACAAATAAATTCAATTCTAAATAATTTAACTCTTAATAAAAGTTGACATCCTGAAGGTTTGCTGTCGGCATTTTAAGATATAAAGAAAAAAAGAAATGAGAAGAAAGAGAGAAAAAAAAGACAAGTTGATTAAACGAAGCTATATCTGGTCGTATAAGAAATGTAATTTATTTTTGTATTGGACATATTATGGGTGGTCAGTTTCTTTCCACGTCAACATACGGTTATATAAAAACAATTTCCTGGTTCAAAATAAATGAAAGAAATCAACAATCACTTTATAATCAAAGTATTAATTATTTTGAATGACATTTTTTTCCTCTTTTTTTTATCATACATATGGTTCCAATTCACAATACCATTTTGAAGTACATTTTTGCTGTATTACAAATCGTATAATAAAAATTTACTTTCATCGATTTACAGAAAAGCTAATTGGCTGTTTTGTTATATTATTATTATTATTATTTTTAGTTTGAGCTATTTACTTTATTAAATTGAAATACTTTATAAAAAAAAAATATTAAAAATCTTGCACGGCTAGTTTAGTTTTTATTATACCATACGATCACGTAATTAATGCTACTTATTTTTAACTTGATCATCTACCATAAAATTTAAAACTATAATTGCTGTGAGATAGTTATACTTTAACAAGAACCAAAATATTTATAGTATACTAGTCTTTTAACAAGTAGAAAGACTTTTTAAAGAAATAAAATTAGGTCTAACTAATTTAATTTAAAAAAAAAAATTGTATACTTAATTAATTCAAGGTTGCATAGATTTACTCTTAAATGATTTTTGCTGAAGGTTATAATACAAAATAATGATTTTTCACTCAACAGACAGCTAACTATAATCTAATTTCCGTAATCACTTTTACATATCCCGGATGAACTGATGCTCAAATGTCATCTTTATAAGGAAGATATAAATTCTTATGCCCTGTTTTTTTTTTTTTTTTTTTTTTGTTTTTTTTATTATCATTTTTTTTCTTTTTTTAGATTAATAAAAGTACTTTAACACATGTTCAATGAAGTAAAATAAAAGTATCTTCATTGTCTATTGTTCACGTTGTCACGGTTCATGATATTCTTCGGATTGATAAATATTTTAATTGAAAATCGTGGTTAATTCTAACTAACATGCTTGATTGACTGTCATTATGAAAAAAAAAATTAACGACAGTGCTAAAAGGTTAATTGGGTTCGTTTATTATTGTTATAAATCTTAAAAAAAAATTATCTCAACAATAATAAATAAATTTAAATTAGATTTACTATAAGGAAGTATTGCAATAACGTACTTTACTCAAAATTTGATTTTTATCTGTTTTAAAACGTAAGCTCTCGTAATAAGGTAAAGGACCTTACAATGTATAAAGTTTTTTTCCTTTTTTTTTAACTGTCTAAAATTTTAAGAAACTTGGAAGTTAAAAATATTATTGCAAAAGTAGCTTCAGGAAAAATGCAGATTTACAACATTCATCTCAAACTTCATTAAAGTGTTAAAAAATGATTTTAAAAAGGCGTATTAATTACGTAAATGAAAACAAAAGAAGAAAGAAAATTAACATAATATTACAATAAATAGTCAGCAGCATCTATATTGTACTATAATATGATTGTATAATAAAATATATCTGAGCTAAATGTATAATCGAATGATTTTTATCAATTCTTTTATATAAAGTAATTGTAATATTTTATTTTATAACAATATATTAGCATTTAATCGTGATGCTACCTTCATAATTATATAGCATTATATCATCCATACTTTATAATATCAAAGAAAACAATCTTATAATATATTATTCTTCAATTACAATCAGATTTCATTCATTTAGCTTTATTAAAATTATATAAGGAAATAACATTTTGATCAATGGAATTTTGTTGTGAAATCATCATTTATATTATGTTTATTTGTTTATTGTCATTCAAAATACGAGCAAATGTTAGTTTACCAAATGTACATTGGTTGTGCCATCGTGTCCATAAATATCACTCTGATAATAGCTAAATAGGATTTTATTGTATACCGCATAAGGGAGAGAAAGAAAGAGAGAGAGAGAGAGAGAGAATGGACGCATAAACACTTACATCTTACATATTGTTAAAAAAATGTTATTATTATAACATTGAAAGGATCAAACAATATTATGGCCATTATACAATATAGATGATCTTTGTTTACATACATCATGTTACATAATATGATTTCCAAAATAACTTCTAGGGACATTAATATTAAGTTGACACAATAAATCAAAAGAATATCAATGTCACGACTATAATAACATTTTTTTATCGGAGATATATGACTTCATGTATTTGATGTCTAAATAGCGCTCGGCTTTACATTTTTCATCGTACATTTAACGTTCTATGAACTATTTGATTTGAGTTTACTTTTTTTTTTTTTTTTTTTTTTTTTTTTTTTTGCAAACTTATCTTGCCAATTACATTGAATGCATTGTGTCACGTACTCATTTTATTTATTTTTGGATATATATTTTTAAAGACATGTAACCATTATTATATAGTTTTTCCCTCTGGCTCACATCTAGATGTGAGAGAAATTGACAGTTTCAGTTTTTTTGGTATATATGGTATTCAATTTGTTAATGTCCACTTTCCACCACTTATATTGAAGTAATATTTCAGTACTAGGATATTTAAAATTTTGTATTTCATAATTAATGAGTTCTTTAAAGCTTTGCTGCATCTATATCTAATGTCCAACATATCAAATTTTCACATCGTAATTTTCAAGTAATCATAATAATTATAAAAATAAATGGTATTGTTATTACGGGGGCTAGAAATATACAACATTACTTAACATAAGAAAAGTAGAAAAAGTTAAGGGTTGCTTTGCATTTCTGATTTTTAAATTTAAACTGACATTGATACAGAATACAGAATGATACAGAATACTTAAAAACTTTTTTTTTAAGTGTATTAAATTTTTGTTAAAGTGTATTTTTCTCTTAGTTTTTAATTATAATTATTATATCTTTAATGATGTAGTATTACATGTAATACAAAATTGTACTTTCAATACAATTTTGTGTACTCGACTCTATAATACAAAGACTTTATATATCGCATACTATTACATGGTACACCGCAAACAATTGTATTGAAAATGATACTCCATTGTTATTTTAGTGAACAATGTTTTGTGATTACAGCTTGCCCCGGTAGACCAGCGTTCTCTAAAGTGGTACTGTGTTACTATGAGGGTCGAGCTGCTGTCTCGGAAGTTGATCCTTGTCTGTGCTCACATCTTGTGTTCACCAATGCCGCACGCTTCCCTCAAGTAACTTCATCTCGAGCAACTCTCGCTCCAGTGACCCTTGACTCAAGTAAGTGCATATTACTATCTCAAAAATATACTACTATTACTATATAACTTTCTTTCAATCACATATTAAAATCAAAACAATAAAATTAGAACAATAAGGAAGAAGTTTTTTTTTTCTTGTGGTTTTAAAAATAAAAATAGAACAAGATTCTATATAAAAATTTATATATATTTATTATCTTTTTTTTTTTTTTTTACTCTTTCTATATAATTATATTTCTCTATATATAGCTTCTATAGTTTTTAAATTGTAAAATTTATTATTTAAGTTAAATTTTTAAATCTGATTTCTAAAACTTTTTATTCTAAAAGCTATTTTCAAAATGTTTTATTATTATTATTATTGATACACAATTACTTTTGAGTAATTTATCTATTGTTATTAATGCTGAAGTAAGCCTTAAAAGCAGACATGGGCATGAGCGTCTTGTTTGAGCGACGCTCGCGTGAGCGCGCTCAAAAATTTAGAGCGGAGCGGGAGCGTCGCTCAATAATTAAAGTCGCGAGCGTGAGCGCGAGTGCGATCAAAATACTGTGAGCGGAGCGACTTGAGCGTCACTCAATTTTTGCTTTGAAGAATAGAAAATGAGGAACTAAAAATGAAGTTAATTCAGTGGTCATTTTATGAACTATCAAAATATTGCAGATTAAACCTCTAATGCACCTTCTACTAGTTACAATTGCAGTATACGACAATTCTAACAATTACTAATCACCACAAATAGGTCTAGCTATATAGACACACCCACTTTTTAAAGACTTGCATGAGCGACATAAGAGCGCACTCAAAAAATTCACGATCGTGAGCGTGAGCACGCTCATATGAGAATTTGCGAGCGCGAAGCGCGAGCGCGATCAATTACGTGATCGCGAGCGCGGAGCGCGAGCGTGCTCATTTTTAAAGAGCGCTGGCCATGTCTGCTTAAAAGTAATGAAAATAAATTGCTTTACATGAAATTTACTGTCCATCAAAGAAATCCTTATTTTGATATAATTTCGATATATTTTATAGTTTCCGGACAAACGTGAATTTTCCAATAAAAGATTATGTAAAAAAAAAATTAATAAATAAAAAAATAATGCAATAAAGAAGTAAATCAAACCACGTCAATTATGCGTGTTGAAATAACTTCTGTTACACCGTATAGTTCTCACGAATTGCACATTAATGTTAAATTTCTAAGGATCAGGTAAACTTTCTTTGTAAATGAAAGTGCTTTAGCTGTACAAACTGATGTATAAATTTGTTCACGAATTAGCTGATATTCTTTATTGTGCTTTAGGCTTTTTAATCAATTTAGCCACAATTTGATACGTGCATATTACATTGAAAACAACACCTTTTTTTTTAACGTTAGTTATACATGATTATTTACAATCTATTATATTATATTGATATTAATTTAGCCCAGGGAATATTTAATTTTATATAGCAGTATAATGTATTTCATTTCATTGTACTTAAATGTATTTTAATCAGATATATATAATTATTTCATTATATTATTAAAACGCTAAAATAAAATATAGCTTCAATCATTGAAAATATAATTCGTATTTATTATAGTTTCTATTTATTTAATTTACTAAATTTTATGCAATATATATATTTTTTTTTACAAAGACCACCAAGATTTTTGAATAATGGTACTGCGTTTTGAGCTCAATTATTTGATAAATCAAATAGCATTATAGTTGTTTTGTTACCTTGCTACTGGAACCATCTAGAGTGAATTGTTTGACAAAGGAAATCATTGATTGCGTCACGATTGCGCGTGACTGCTCTACAAAACGAATAGAATTGAAGCAACCTTTACATTTTCAACTTAAACCGAACAACGCGGAAGACATTCATGATTTGTTGTTATTGTTGTTACGATGTTATTATGTACGGATTCTTATGCATTTTTGTATAATTTTATTACTATTTAAAAAGTCAGTTACTTAGACCAAGGTTATAGGAATATTTACAAAATTTGTTGTTGAACTCTATTAAAATTAACCCTTATATTAATTCTTACTTTTTAATATAAATTAAAATCTCTTGAAATTTATTTTCTAAAGTTTGATGCAATAAATGCTCAACGTTATTTCAAAACTATTTCATTATAAAAACATTTAATTACTTATTAAATATTGTTTATACACTGTATATATTTCTACCCATTTGTATGTAGTAATAAATAATGCATTGTCAGTTTTTAAATTAAAAAAAAAAAAAGCTCATGTTAATCATAAAAGAAATAATTTAATAACAACGCAATAAAGTTTTAATCTCAATCTCTTTAAATTTACGGAAATATAGACAATTATTTTCATTGCTGTTTTGAATGAATTCCTAAGTTATAAATCATGATGTATTTTTTAATTTATTGATTTGTCGACATATTTGCACTTGATATTACAAATAATCTAAAATGATCTTTAAATATAATCGAATTATAGAGATAATTACACAATTTTTTAACTTTCTTCATATATATCCATAGACAAACTAAATCACATACAAAAATCTGGAAACTCAATCATAGTGAAAAGAAAATGTAACACATCATATAATTATCCATAGTTGAGAATTTCTATGTATAGCAATTAATATAGAACGTTATTCGATATACATCATAGAAAAATATAAAGTGAAAAGCAAAAAGTCAGAGGTGACTATTATTTTCAAAGTTGTTATCAAATATTTTCATCCTGAACTAATTTTTTTAGCATCTATAAAATTATAATAACTACAATTCAAAAAAATTGATGACTTTAAAAACATTTTTTACGATAAACATACGTTGTACTTACAGTTTATTTCATTACTAGAAAGTAAATTACATTTAATATAGCTCATCGAAATTTTAAAGGTACCTGCTGCATAGCTATTGTACTTTTTTTTTTCTTTTTTTTTTTTTTGCAAATTAAGGTATTGAAACTGAAAGTATACAATCGTGAAGTAAAAAAATATAATAATAAAAAAAATACGAAGAATTATCAGAAAACGAATGTAAATTTACATTCTATAAAATTTTCTCAACGTAAAAACATTAAAGAGATTGTTTTTCTTTCTAAAATGTAAGAAATGACAATAATTTACTTTAATAACATTAAAAAGTTGAGCTCAGTATATTTCTCTTTCTTTAACTTTATACTTTTTTTATATATAATGTGTTTTAAGGTGCACATGCCATTCAATTTATTTTCATTTTTTTTTTTATATATTTCTCTCAAGTTTTTGAACTATATGTATTGTATGATGCAGATATGGCTCGTGCCGTACAGTCCTTACGCAAACGCAACCCTGAGTTGCGATTGTTAGGACGTGTTAGTGGTGGAGCTCGTGCAGCTCTCATCAGCTCTCGTGGTGCCGAGGTTGCTGCCTCACTTGCCAGGATGATACGTCAGGTTGGACTTGATGGACTGGAAATAGCTCTCGACTGGGAGGGTGCTAGAGTTGGCGGTGGTGCTCAGGGCAAACAGAGACTCGTTGCCCTTGTCAAGGTTGGTAGATTTCTCTACTCTCGCTCCAGGAATGTAAATTTAATATATAACAAGATGAAAGTTTAAATTGTACATAAAATAAAAGTAACAAGTATATTTTTTAACAATTTATTACAATTGTAAGATAATTATTTATTTGAAAATATAAGTGATGATTATTCGGTGTCTGTAAAACCATTATTATTATACGAAAAAACATATATTATATAGAACATTACAATAATATGTTCGTGTTCTTATTGCAACGTATGAAAAAGTATATTTATTATGCATTATGTGGCACAAATTTATTTGAGATGCTTCAAAATTTAAGAGACGCAACTAAACATGCATAAACTGTAGGTCAACTTTTAGAGTAGAGCGATGACGACAGAAAGATGAAAAGCTCAGGGAAAGTGAGAGACACGACGATTAACTTGACGTTAGGTTATGACCTCAACTCGAAAAATTTAATAACTAGGTGTGATTATAACAAATTCTTATAAATAAAACGGAGGGAAAAAAATGCTCTCACTTCTGTACATCAAAAAAGTGTTTTAATAATTTATATTCATTTTAATTCATTCTTCCTTATACGTAATTTTTATTGCTAATTTAAACATACATGACACTTATTTATAAAAATAAAGCTGGAACTTAAAAGAGAGAGAGAGAGAGAAAAAAAGGAGGTCTCGTATGAATCTTTAAATTTTTTTGGCCTACAGGTTTGTTTAATTACATAGGTCAATGTATTGAATTTTTATTGCACATTTATTTAATAAAATGGTTGTACAAAAATCAACATGGCGTTGTTACCACATTATCCTTTCACACGACTTTAATTATATTTCATTTTTCAACTAAAAAATAAAAATAAAAAAAAGTTTTAAATAACTTAATTTGCCTACTTAATATATTATGGAAGGCTATAAAGTGTGTAAAATTTATTTTAGAAACAATAGAGTTAATGTTGTTTAAAATTACAAGCATAACAATTTACATATTATATATTTTTACATTAAGGTTTTGCGACCTGAATAATAAAACATTTTTCTGTAATAAATCACTCAAAATGCAATTGAAGTATACATATTATAAAAATATATAGAAAGTTACCTAATGTGCAAAAAATAATAATATTTGGTTTCATTAAATTAAGATTAATTGTAATAAGTTGTGATTTATGAAGTAAAGTATTAAGCATGTCGGACAAAAATTCCTGGAGCATTTTTTTTCCTTCTTCTTTATAAAGTAATTACGATTACCCTGATGTGTTTTGAAATATTTCTTGCAGGGATTTTATTACACTTACATATTTCAATGAATAAAAATACTTCAAAAAAAGTTTTGACAAATTACTAAAACAATATTTTAAAAGATTATTAAATTTCTCTTTGAAAATTATTATTCATTTGCCAGTTATAAAAAAAAATACTAGAATCTATCCAATCTATTTAAATGATCGATAGATAATATTATAGATAAAGAAATGTAAGCTATACCCTAATAAATTTAAAAATAGTATACGTTTAGCTTGTACTCGTAAATTTAAAAAAAAAAAAGTGTAAAAAAAGCTGTTAATACATCTCGAGATTTGTGAAAATATGATAAGATCAAAGCAGTATTGCATTTTTTAATAAGACACGAAAATATAAATATTAATGCTGTTTGTATGTAAACCCTTTTTTCTGCTACTAAAATGACGATCGACTACGGTTAATCAAATGAAATGTGCATTTTTTTGGTGCAAGAAAACAGGGTTTACGAACAACACTAATGGTAAAAATAGTAATAATTGTAAGACTGGAATAATTATTTAAAATTGTTATTTCGCAGGGTATTCGCTCTGCTTTGCTAGTTGGTTCTAGTCGTGGTGGTCGCGTCAAAAGAAGTTACTCTGTTCACGAAGAAGTTGTTGATGATATTCCAAGACCTACTTGGATTTCTGGACTGTAAGTTTTTATCTTTCATCAGAACTCAGAGCTTTTATTTTGCATGATTAATGATGATTGTTTATGACTGATAATTTTTTCTTGTCATTTATATTGTGAGCTACTTCCAATTTTATTTACAGAATAGATCATATCAATAGATTGCAAAATGTTCAGAAGCTTTTTTTTTTCAGTCAATTTGTTCGAAAAATTACTTTTTGCACTTAAAAATTATACTACATTTATTCTCTTTATTATTTACTTTCTTAATTATCTCCTGAAAATTGTATTTTTATTTAGTATACATAAAAAAATAGCTATTATATAATGTCAACATGTTTTAAATATTTAAAAAAAGCAATGTTATATAATTTATTCACATTTATTTAAGCTCTTTTAGCATTTCCTTAAATATCCATTGAATGAAATTAAAAAGTTTAAAAATAAGTCAACTGTATTACCTAACTTTATATTATTATTACATCACAAATATATATTTTTTTAGTTCTAAAATATTGTATCACTTTAATTGGACCTAGTTCTAAATTGCTCTCTCTATATTACAATATACTAATATTTCTACTTTTTCTTTTTCAACAATTTTTTTTTATAATATAGTTACATACGTCCGAATGGCTCTGTGGGGGCTTTAAGTACTACTACTACTAGCACGACTCCGTCACCAGAAATGATATCAAATAAACCTGTTGGACAAGTTGAAAAGGAACCTCTACTTCTATTGCAAGTCTCTGCAAAACCAGGTGTCCTAGGAAAAAGATTTGATCTCAAACCTCTATCCAAGTACGTAACAATACCAACACTACTTGCACAAAATTATTATGGTGAAAGTATTTTCTACATACTCTCTTTTTATGTTAAAATCTATAGTTCGTTTGACCTGTCAAAAAAAAAAAAAAAAAAAAAAAAAAGGGTGTACAAAAATAATGTCAAATTTTGGTTGGTGATTTTAATATGTAGATATGACGTCATTATATAATATGAATATTCAATTCTTTACCACATTGAAATAATTTTTAAAGAAATTAAATATATTATACGATAAATCATTTTTAAAGCCAAGTTGTTCTATATAATTTCCTATATAATAGATTTTAATCTATAATAATATAAAGATTTAATATTATAAATTACAGAAGACAGGTATTTTTATAGTATAATTGAAATTTAAGTTATTTTAAAATTTATGTGATTTATTGAAGTGTGCACAACGAAAGAAGAAAAAAAAATCGTGAAAGGAAAATGTGAATTTATATGCGTATAATTATTCATCTTTTTTATATTTCATCCTCATTTTATTTCAGCAAACAAGGATTTCAACAAACGGTATTATAAAATCAATCAGTAATAAATTTAAATCTTAATGAAAAATAAACGTAAGATAAAATAATGCATTCAAAATTCAAACGCTTCCATGCAGAAAATTACAGTATTATATAAATAAATAATTTTTTTCTATGCGCAATGATGTCTTGATAATGCTATAAAGTGTATGCTAAATACATTCATGTTAAAGTCAATGCCATGTTGGATCAATCAATAACATGGTCCGTATAGGAAAATGAATCATTAATTTGCCAGCTTAAAATTACTAAGTATATTTGAGAGCTTCAATTAGTACTTGAGAAAAATAGTATTATATAATAATAATAATAATATTAAAAAAAACAACGATTTCCCAAAGAAAATAGACGAAAACAAATCTTGTTCTATGCTGAGCAATGTTGTTCATTGATCCAGTATTGCACTGAAGTGCATTCAATATGATATCATGCAGATAAACTCTATATTGCATTTTGTTTTTGTTTTTATCTATTTTTTTTAATTTAATTTTTGCGGTGAAAACGCTAAAAATTCCATATATTAATTTTTCTGAAGAGATATATTTTTATTAAAAAGTTGCTTACTTTTTTCAAGCTATTTCCTGTACTTCGATCATCTTCATCATACATCACCCCCATCATCATGGCATAAGTGTTGGTGTCTCCTTGTGACCTCAACATTGTTCTTCATCTCATCAGCTGATGTATAGTTCACAGTAAGAGTTTTGCATGCAAAACCTGCGACAGACCATCATCACTTTTCAACTTTTTTTTTTTTATTACATCTTATTCTTATGATTTTACTTTATATTATTTATATTATTCTTTTAATTTAAAAAAATGTAGAAGGTAACATTTTTTGTAGATATAAATATTTTTATTGTAATAAATTTATCGGTGATTAATTTATCAAATTAATATTTTAACATTTGTCTGTCCTGGGTTTAAACTTACAAAACATCAAACTAACAAACCATATATTTCATTATGTTTAACTAACATTTTTTTACTTCCTTTTTCTTTTCATTTTTGTTGTATTTGTGTGTATGTTCGTTACTATAAAAGTGTTAATTGTTTTCATAAAATTAAAAACTATAACATTTGTTTTGTTATAAATTGATTAACAGATACGTTGATTTCTTCACGGTACCAACTTACAATCTGACAGATGAATCTGAGTTTGGTGTGACTTATCATCCCAGTAGACTCATGGGATTATCAGATATTTTGAATACGGTACGTTTTGATTTTTTTTTTTATGTATATGTTTTTATTAATTTTGAAACTTTGATACTTAAATTGTTTTTTATTTTGATTATTTTTTATAAGTGTGCAAATAATTTTGAAAGAAAGGAAAACGATAACATACTCGAATTAATGTTTTTGAAATAGTAACATCCACGGAATTGTCAATAATATTTATTTATTAATATTTACTAAATATTGTTTAGTATTCAATTTAACTATTATTTTCCCCATAAACTAAGAAAGTAAAACACGAGAGAGTTTGTTTAAAGCAAAAACATAACAAAAACACAATAGGAAAAAAATACAACAACATAAAAAAAATAAAATGATTTCGTTAAATTGACAGCAAATTTGCCTGCTAAAATGATTGAAGACTTCACAACTTCTCAAAACCCAAAATTTCACTTGCCTTAGAGCAATATTTATATATATAAAAAATATAATTTTCACGAGATGACATGCATCTTGCATTTTAAAACACAGCGTGAAGTATATAATATATTTTATTATAGTCATTGTTATCGTACGATAATCACAAAAATAACACTTCGTATCTACAAAAAAATTATGTTATAAATCCACAGGGATCAATACATGTTGAACACCTTATTATTATTATTTTTCTTACATCGTTAACCTTAAGTATAACCTCAATATTTGCACTCATAACTTATTATATATAAATATGGAGTTATGTATATTAGGATTCTGTATTGGATCTGCTGACCGGTTTGGGCGCGCCTGCTTCTCGGATCATCGTGACTTTACCAGCGTCTGCTCAACGTTTCCAACTTGTGGATTCTTCCGTGAATAAGCCCCGCTCACCCGCCGTCGCACCACCCACCGTTATTTCACACCAACAGGTGAGAAATGTTATGTACACATGAACTATTGGTGAGAGCATAGAGAAACTTTTTTTTAATCATCACACAGCATAATGATTTATTTATCTATAATATATAAGAGTAATTGAAGTATTCAATCAAAACCATGAAAATACTTTTTTTTTACGAATGAATTTGAATGAGATCATAAAACTCAAATAAGTTACGCAATTTTTTTTCCGAATCAGAGATTTTTTTATATAATATGTAATTAATAAAAGTAAGCAAGAATGTAGTTTATAAAAAATTTAATTGAGTCTTCAATTCATTTTACAAAAATTGTACAGTTATTAAAATATAATATGCATTGCTTTATTATCCAAATCATTTTGCTTTCAAGTCCAAGATCAAAAGGTTAACTTTCTCTCTTAACATTGAAAAAATACAACAAAAATTCATTTTTATTTTACTACAAAATTTCTATTTAATCGATCGACAATTATATCAAAATGTTACTTTTACTTTTCAATAGAAAAATAGAAAAAAAAATGTATATATTGCTATGAAATAAACTACAAATAAGTTGGAAATATCAACAGGTATGATTTTTACGCTAATTATGTCTATATAATTTTTGATTGACACAAAGAAATTTAATTATCAGTTTGAAAATCAAATCAGTCTACTAGATAATAAACTGTGTACCTTTACTCTCGACAGCGTGGTAAAGATTAAACATGATATTATTTTTTTGTATGCCCTAACCTAAATTTCTATGTAAATCAATTAAAATTTAACGCTTCTGTTACTAATATTAAATGATGTGGATATCTTCTATCTTATGCAAAATATAGATATAATTAAAAATTATGAATAAATGTTGATATCTATGCTGACAATTAGAATGAGGATAACATAATATATTATATTGACTTATATAATATTATGGAGGAAAGTTTTATTATCTGAAGAGTAAATTTCCAGTACTGATAATTATGATTATTGTATTAATAATTACATCGAAGCATTGAATAATAATCTTACGTATTCACATGATACATTCTGCGACAAGAGAGGTGATCGTAAATTGGTTCGTTGCATGCAAGTGAAAGTTAAAACACACACGTATACTATACACGGCAGAGCATAAATGACTTTTGATTTTTGATACCTCAAGTGCAAAACCTTGACTAGGTCAAAGGCACTTATTCACTTCAATATTTAGTACAATATATATTTCAGCTAGTGTTCATCAAGCTTTATATACTGTACATAATTATGAGAAAGAGAAATGTATTCAAGTACGGGAACTAAAGTTAAACAATACAATGTATTTCATATAATTCATTGTCAAAATATTAATTCAGATACTTCAGATCTTTTGTAATGGAGCAAAAGATAAAATTTCATAACATAAGCTAATTAAAAACATATATCTTTTAATTGATTACATATAATGAAATATATAAGATAAAACAATTAAGAACTGAGATTTTTTAATTCTTGTCACGTCGAACAATACTTTTGATCTCAAATTACTTTTACGTAAGGTAATTTACTTTACAGATGTTTGATGTATAAAATATGTAGAACACGTCCAATGCGCCAAATAATTTTTCAGACCAGGGTCAGATCTTTATATGATTTAAATTGACTCACATAAAAAAAAAAAAAAAAAAAAAATAGAATGCCAGTTAAAAAGGTCAAGTCATATAATCTTCACGCGTGTAATGCAAATTTCAAGTACAGTTGCCAATCTATTATACAAGTACGCAGTATAACATAATTGCAAACACGCTTTTCAAACCTGATTTTCTGAAGAAAAGAAAGAAAGAAAAAAAAAAAAAAAACTAAATAGAAAGCAAAATAAATGTACATATCGTACCTGTTTTGTGTAATAATAGTAATTTTAGTTAAATCTTTATTGTGGGAAAGATAAGATCACACACTTTATAAGATTGTTTCAATGTAATCAAGCATTGGTATAATTGCATTATTCAATGAACAAACACAATAAGAAAATAATATTTACTTATAATAATTATATTCTAATATAATTCTATAGAATTGCATAACCTTTACTTTTGTAAATTAAATATTTTTATCATTTCCGCACACAATAATTATTTATTACAATTTAATGGGATGACAAATTAAGGAAGTAATTATATTATGTACAAATATATATATATATATATATATATATATATATATATATATATATATATATATATATATATATATATATATATATATATATAATTATATATATATATATATACCTAGATGTATACATAGATTCTAATTTTAAAATCAATAGCATTACATTACTCTGTTATGTCACATCTTCACTCAGCATCTCTTCTTTCTATGTTAAAAATTATAAACCATACGTACACTATTTGTTTTGATGAAACTTCAGAGTATATAAAAAATTTGAGAAAACATCGGTCTTATACTAGAGAAATAATTAACGCATAAAGTTTTTGCTCGCCACTCTTCATTAGGTGTTCTGACTCAATATTATAATTACATACAAAATATCTCGTAATAAAAAATACGAGATGAAATAAGGATTGCGATGTATGGATGTTGTATTATGCTGTACTGTACATAAAAACAAGTTAGGACAATAATGATTTTATATTTCTCGATTATGATAACAATATGAAAGCTCTGCCGACTTATAAATGATTTCAATTTCTGTTTGACAAACATCCCTTATTTCAGTAATACTTTATTTAATATATTTTATGTAAATATATTTTGATGAATATTAGTTAATTTTAGAAAGATTAAATTAGATTAGATTATTGGCTGAACAGTAACCTTTTTAAAAAACGTAAAATCTACAGAGTAAAATTAATATGTTGTAAAAATATAATATAATCATACACTCTTAGAGTCATATTATGTAATAACCGATTACACACACATTCAATAACATATGTTTTTTGACACATTTATATAGCTTATAATTTTACGCTCTTTGGCCTCATGACAGCACACTACTCGTATGGACACTTTAATCAACGTTTTGTTCGATATAAACTTATTATATTTTCAATAAACAAAAAGTTAAAATTCATATCATTGTTCATTATATTTTATATAATATATAACAAAGAATATAAGATATTCATTTTCATTGTATCTCTTAAAAGATTAAGTAAAAATGTATTTCCCAACTATAAAGTTGCAAAAGTTTAAATAAATAATAAAAGAAGGAAAAAAAATAATAGCATCACACGTTAAATGTAATTTTATTTCATATATTTTTTATGTTTGACAAGGTTTGCTCACTGCTGTCTCAAGGAGGATGGATGGTAGAAAGAGATGAAGATTTGACTGCACCTTATGCCTTCCGTAATGAATCTTGGATTGCATTTGATGATGAACTTAGCGTAGAAATCAAGGTATAATATGATGACATAATGTTTCTTGGATTTCATTGTTATATTATTATTCTAAAAATGACATTTAAAAATTTGATTATTATTATTATTTTGTTTTTCGTTCATACTTTTTATTTTTTTTAGGGTAAATACGCAATACTACGCGGTCTGGCCGGAGTTGGAGTATGGTCTATTGATGACGACGATTTGGCAAATGTATGTGGACGTGGTCGCAGTGGTTTGACTCGTGCTCTTGCTAGCACGTTTGTGACCCTAGCTCGACGGACACGAAGTGCAGTACTTCAGAGTCTCGTTGAACCACTCACCGCCGCAAACTCTCCTCTGCTCGTACCCTTCAGTAATGTAGGACCAATCACCCTTTCTCCCTACCGTATTGTCCGAGTTGTTGATCGCACAGGCGCCGTACAGGTGGTGCGTAAAGACGCTCAAAATGAATACGAGTGTTCAAGACAAGGATACTACAGGCATCCTCAGGGTTGTGACAGGTATACATACAATTTCGAAGCTTAATTATTTATAATCTGAATAAGAAATAAAATAATAAAGTTTTGAACTTTTATTAAACAAATAAACGGAAACTTTACAGTAAAAATTAACGCATAGTGTATAATATTTTAAATATACAAGTATTTTTACTAAAAATAAATTAAACAAGTTTTAAAAAGAATTTTATTAAGGGACCCAGAGATGTATGCAACTTTTGCAGCACTTTTGTTGTGCAGGTGTACATAAATTACAGGGGCTTTAAAATATATATAAAATTCATTTTTTCAAGTAAATTTATTTATTAAAAAAAGCTGATTTATCATAATTTATTAAAAATCATTTAAAATTGCATTTTAGAAAGACCACCAAATAAAATAATTAAAATAATGTTTGCTTGATTTTAGATTCTACCGTTGCGTAAAGTTTGATCAACGTGCCGATGATTTCTCAGTATTCGAATACGACTGTCCTCCTGGTCTTGCATTTGATGAGCGCTGGGAAGTGTGTGTATGGCCAGGACAAGCACGTGCACCATGTGAAGGTACAAGTGAGATTCGCCCAGTGCCACGCAGCAAGTTCACTTGTTCAGCACCCGGATATTACGCAGACCCAGAAAATTGCCGCTGGTTCTTCGCTTGTATGGACCATCGTCGAGATGGCTTCAATCTGACTCCCTATGAGTTCCGTTGTCCTTATGGTCTTGGTTTTGATGAACAAAATCTTATGTGCAACTGGCCCTGGATGGTTCCTAACTGTGGAGGAGCAGGAGTTTCAGGACAAATATCTGGCGTTGCAGTAGGTGAAGTCGTCAGAGGAGGTTTGGTTAAACAAAATGCTGCACCACTCCCTGTAATCAATACATTTAACCCTTCTTCATATCAAAATAACGTACCTGTGGCAGTAGCCCAAAACGTTGCACCTGTGCCTATAAATACTTACACTCCCACAGCATATCAAAACAATGTTGCCCCTGCAGCAGTTCTATCAAGTCAAACATACTTAAATGCCAGGCCACAAATTACACCTTTAACTAAAGTAACGCCTGATTACGTTAATGAAGAATTTCAGGGTATTAAGAACACAGGAGCTGATTATCCCGTTCATATTTTAAGTAATGTTGATCAGTATGGAAACTCAGCTCCTAGTGGTACTGGAAGTGACGTAACAGGTTTCTCACAACCAATTATTGTTCCTTCTGGCCCAGAGAGTACATTTAATCAACCTCAGTTTATTAACTCAGTATCAGCAAGTGGTCCCAGCGGCGCAGGAGCTGCTTTCACTAAGGTTGTGCCAATTCCTCAACAAACATACAATACACAAGAAAATCAAGAAAATAAAAACGTAGAGCCAATTTATTCAGGATTAAATATTCAACCTCAATTTATTGAAAATGTGGCTGTAAACGCTGAAGGTCAGTTTGATAGAACTTTATCTCAAATTCAAATAAATGGTGTGCGAGCTCAGCCCATTGCACCCATTGTTGCGCATACAAATACAAGAGTTGCGTCAAATATTTTAACCCAGACTGTTGCTCCCAATTATGCCCCACCTCAGTACAGAGCTCCAGCTGTGTATAAAGCTCCTCCTGCATATAGTGCCCCACCACAGTATGGTGCCCCACCTCCAGCATATGGCTCTCCAACAGCTTCTAAATTTGGACTTGATATTTCAACAATCACGGAAACATCCGTATTTGAATCTGAAAAATTAGATTTTGGACTTAAGCGTCCTGTAACTTCATCACCACACTCAAGTTATGAACAACCTGCCATTAAAAATGTTGGTATTTCTAGCTTTGCTGTAACTCAATCACCTAATTATTTGCCACAACAAGTTTCTAGCTTTGCTGTAACTCAATCACCTAATTATTTGCCACAACAAGAAAATAGAAACGTCCAACGACCTAATGTAATTTCAAGTCAATTCTTTAACGCTAATAGTAACAGCAATACAGAATCACAATTAAATAATTTTAAATATACAACACCTGGACCTACAGGAATTCTACCCACACAAAACTCTTATTCAAATGATAACGTTGGCCCCACTGGAATACTCCCAACTATTAGTGATAACCCTAGACCTGTATTTGGTGCACGCATTCCACAAGGTCAAATAAATAATGATTTTTCATCAAACCGTGTAAGAAACCAACAAAACTCAGTTACGATTTTATCTCCTGATGCCATAACTTCTGACTTAGGTCAACTTGACGTTCCTGAGGATAATTTAGTTAACAGCATCTCAACCACTCCAGTCAGTGGTTTCACATTACGACCAACTGTACCTGGAAGACCTAGTATTTCAAACATCATATTAACCGCAAGTCCAGTTAACGATGATGATGATGATGAGTCAACCACAGATTCTCCTTCTAGCACTCTTACTCCCCCAACAAGCCAAGCACCCGACTTTACAACTTTAGGAACTAGAGCAAACGGATTAAAAAATAATGTTAATGATGATACAATTCAATCATTGCTGGACACATACAGTGGACGGTTTGGTGGATTATTTACAAATGGAAATAACAATGAACAGTTTATTCAAGATGTTATTGCAAACAGAAATAGAGGTAACAACAATGGAGCTCGTACTCAAAGACCAAACAATCAAAACTTTGAATCACTACGTAATATTGCCTCTACGACTCCAAATGCTCTTAATAGGGCTCAAGTAAGTACTCAAGCTAAATTTATCGCACCTCAATCAAATAATCAAAACAATGACTTTGTTTTCCCGTCTACCACTGCCAAGGCAATCCCTTTAAGTAGCTTTAGAGCTGCTAATGAAGGTGAAAGAGATGAAATTAATATTGAATTTGTAAACAATGGACAATTCTTTGCTCAAAATAATGTACCCACCACTACAACTTCAAGTAATTTTGAATCGACCTCAAATAATATAGATAATGCTGATGATATTGAAGCAACAACACCACAGTTAAATGATTTTGAAAGCTCACGAACTAGACAAGGTACACGACCTGGTAATACAGCAGCAGAACTTAATAATTTCAACAATAGATTTATCGATGGTGAATCTAGTACTCCACAGTCTGACGATGGTTCTGGTGAAAGCTCTCGTCCCAGACAGGGTAAAAGACCAGGTAATACAGCAGCGGAATTAAATAACTTTAATAATCGTTTCATTGGTGATGATTTACGAGCACCAGAAATTGCTCCACGTCTTAGACAAGGAACTAGACAAGGAAATACAGCTGCGGAGCTTAATAATTTTAATAATAGATTTATTGATAATGATGAAGCAAATACTCAACAAAATGACGGTAATTTGAGACCAAATACACGTGGTAGACAAGAAAACAGACCTGGAAAAACAGCTGCTGAACTAAATAATTTCAATAATAGATTTATTGATGATGATGAAGCAAATACTCAACAAAATGACGGTAATTTGAGACCAAATACACGTGGTAGACAGGGTACAAGACAAGGTAATACAGCGGCTGAATTAAATAATTTCAATAATAGATTCATTGATGATGAAGCAGATTCACAACAAAAAACGACATTTAGTGATAATTTAAGAAGCAGGCAAGGTACAAGACAAGGTAGCACAGCAGCTGAATTGAACAATTTTAATAACCGATTTATCGATGATCAGGCAAGCTCAGCAGAAAATGTACAGTATAACACAAATTCCCGTGTAAGACAAGGAACTAGACAAGGTAATACCGCTGCAGAATTCAATAACTTTAACAACAAGGCTATTAATGTAGGTGATCAAACATTTGAATCATCTACTGAACAAAATGTAAGATCAAGCCAATCTACTGTAAGAAACCAAGAAGTTTATGGTAATAGGGGCTCAGTTAAATTTAGTTCTAATGCAGAACTAGATGCTAGTTCAACTATACAGGAAACGCAAGTTAGCAGTAGACGTAATGGTGTTACGATAATCTCCAAACCAGCAGCGGTTAATTCTATTCCACTTGTAGAAAAATTAGAAGGAACAACAGGGGAGGGTTTAGGGCGTAGATTTGATCGTTATGGACCAGGAGGTTGGAGATCAGCTAATGAAACACTTGGACCAGAGGCTTGTCAAAGGGAGGGTCTGTTCCGTCATCCTAATGATTGTAATAAGTTTTATGAATGTTTCTACGATTCTTGGAAAGAAAGATACACAATTCATATCTTTAATTGTCCAATTAGATTAGCTTATGATCCAACCATATCAGCTTGTAATTGGCCTATTGATGGTCCTGGTTGTTCAGGAAATCGTCTTCTTTTACACGTTTAGTAAGTTAAAAAAAATCATGTAAATTATATCATCGTGTCATTTTAAAATAAAATTTAAGCTGTAATTAGATATTTATTTATATACTATGTTTTATAGTTTTAAGTGTCATTATAGATTGATCAAATTAAATATAAAACTATGTAAATAAAAATGTAAAGAAATTAAACATGCAATTTACATTTAGTTTGAAATTTAAAAGTGATTTATTTAAAAAAAATAAACAAAATAAAATGTTCTTTGGTTACCATGTATTTATAAATGATTTGTGCAAGTAATTCTTATTTCTTAATTTTAATTGTTAAATGTGTGTACGTTTTCAGTGTGTTTTATATTTATATTTTCTTAATACTACGTAACAAAAATTTAGGTCTTAAAATTGCTTTTTATATGTCGCTTAAACAGTTTAATATTGAAAATAATTTAATCCAGAATAATATATATAAAATGATATTATTTTGTAAATGAGTTTTTTTGTTTTTATTCAGCTGTAATTGATAATATAGTTTAAAGAAATGTGTGAAAGATGAGAAAGTGATAGTTTTATGACTGAAGATATTATATTATACCAATTATTTTGGTGCCATTTTTTTTTATGTTTTGTAAACAAATACTTAAATGATATTGTTTTCAAAGTGACCGGCAACACCCAACTTATTAATTTTAGTTTATTTATTAAGTATAATATTTATAGACTAGATTATAGATATTTGTAAACATAGATTTCACACAGATCTATTTAAAATGTATCTGAATAAGCAAAAGACAAGTATTTTTTTGGTACGTGAAAAAATAATTATAATAAACATCACAAATTTTCCATAAACGTTTCTGTTAACCTTTTGTGACATTCTTTAAGTTTTAAACAAAACTTGCAAATCATAATTTTTCTCACAGATTTTCAAATTTCGTGAAAACTATTTTCTTGTCTTTTGTTATTTGTAAAATAATAAATATAGTATTTTACAATTCAATATAAAAATAACTGCTTATTTTTTTGTGTTAACAGAAAGCTTTTTATATCATATATATATTATTTGTATAGGTATACTGTATAAAGAAAAAAAATGTAAAAACACTATATTTTTCAGTCTTTCACCTTTTAGTTACTAATGTACTTCTTTGGAATAAATGTTTTTTTATTTTTATTTATCTTCTTTTAACGTATACTTTATGTAAAATAAACAATTTGTATGACAAATATATTTTACTTTATTATTTTACACTCCTGGGAGAATCTAACTACATATAATATAATGCTTAAATTTACGTTGTCAGTGGGAATTGTATTTATTACAAAAGTTTTTTTTTTTGAAAGGATTCTATGACCAAACAGCCTGGAAGTTAGGCAACTTTGCTTTCATCTTAAGTTATGTTGGTTGCATGTATTTAAGGCTGAATAGTAATGTGTTATTACTGTTCATATACATAAAACTAAACCATATACATAGCTATTGTAGTAAAATTGTATCATAACAATATTATTTATCAACTGACAAAGCCAAATTATTTATTAATTTGCTGAAGTACGACGCATATTTACTAATCTGAACATTTTCATATTGCATAACTCATGATATTTCAAAAAAAGGGAGATAATTTATGTTTTTATTAATGTTTTTTAATAATAAGTTAAATAAAGAAGTTATATGGAAGCATAATGTTATGATATACTCTTTTCAAAATTTAAGTTTTATTTTTTCATTAATTTAAAACAAAGTAATAACAATAATATACTACAAAGAATATTTACGCCAGGTTATATTAGGAACAAGTAACTATACAATACTTATTTAAGACATTTTTGTTGAATTTAATTGAATAAAAGAGCGTAATATTATTACGTAGTGGCAATATATATATTGAGATGGCGTGCGCTGTGCAGGTGTCATGGTTCGCTGATTACAGTCAGCGGTGCGCTACAAAGCCCACCGCGGCCAGGTGCGAGTGAGGGAGTTGGTGAGGTAGAAGTGCAGCGTGCAGTGCAGTGACCGACTCAGCGTAACACACAACAGCTTGAGGGTCTTTCCCTCTAGTTTTTTTTTTAGCAATATGACTTCGGACCGCTTCCACAAGTAAGTCCACTCGTTTTATTTTAATTATTAATTCATACATATTATTTTAAATGTAATTTATGCGATATATTTAAATGATTTTCTTGCTGATGTTTGCTAAAGATAGCGTATTATATTATGCGAAGCGTTTGATGTCTGTGGTTAAATAAAGTAGATCAATCTACTGCTGTGAAACCATTTACTTTTATACATTCATTTAATTATTAAGAGAAAAGAATAATTTTATATCCGTGTCACTCTTTTTGAATTACATTTAAATTTTATTAAAAATAAATAGTATATAATATATATATTAAATTACTCAAAGTCGTGCAATAAAAAATAAAGAAGTTTTTTTTTGTTTATTAGTTGGAATAAAAAAGTTTATATTAAAATAATAATACAACCATGCATCACTTTAAGAACTTTATTAATATGAATTGTTACAATTCTTTTAAATAAACTTCATTGAAATTCAAATTTTAAAAGAAAAAAGTAATGATAAAATTAAATCAGTGTTTATTTTATTAAAAATTATAATAACAACATATTTCGTTTCTATAGAAACACCATTCTATTTAATAAATAATTCAACTAAAGTATACCAGCAATAAAAAAAAAACTTTATGAATCGTTAACTTTACTATGTGTCCGTAATTAAAATTTAAGCTTGAAAGATCTGCAACTTTTACTAGTCTAGACATGATGATGCATTAAAATGTATAATTTAATTTTTACTCCTAAAATTCATCACGATGACATTTTATATATATTTCCAACTTACATTTTCATGATAACGTTTTATTATTATTTTTTTATTTACATTAAAAGTCCCGACAGGATTTATCCTCTGTCAGTATTTTGAGTGATATGTTTCAGTATACCAACTAATGAGCAACAATTTTTCCAATGCATCACTGAATATTATCTTGAAATACAGATAAAATTCTGCGTATTATACCAAAAATTTAAATAAATTGTGAAATTTGCATTGAATAGTGCAGTGGAATATTTATGTTGCTATTTTTTTGTAACATAATGTACGTTTTTATTTTTTTATTTATTTTTTGTTGTTGTTTTAACAATGCACCTTTTGGTATGGTGTTCTTTTTTTTATTAATAAATATTTCATTATTAGAATTTAGAAAAACTGTATTATCTCAAATATTTATAAATTTAAAGTAATATTCTAATGATTAAATAAATTGTAATGTTACAATAAATTTACAGTATTATAAAGGTTTCGCCTTCGTACCTCAGACAGATACGCTATCATGAGTAAGTAAAGTGTGTGTATATTATATATATATTATAACTTGTATAGTGTGCCATTTTTTTATGTATACATAAAAGTTATTTATAGCAAACAATAAAAAAGTGCACTTGTTAAATTAAATATAGATAAGTGATAATTAATTTATTAAATGTATTACTTTCAAAAGTGAAACACTATTACTGTCATAGATGTTCATTTATGTGAACATCATATAACTCAATTCTACACTTAAAAAAAAAGTCTTACAACTTTTATGTATACATATGTATGTATATATATAATATATATATATATATATATATATATATATATATATATATATATATATATATATATATATATATATTGGAATATAAAATTCACAGAAAGGGATTATACAAAATTTGACGTATAGAATACGTAAAACAGAAATTTTCTCCTATTTTTTTTTTTAATTACGGAAAATCTGAAGTTTTGCCACTTCCTCTCATGGGGTAATAATGTGAATTTACATGTTTTTCAGTGTAATACTTTAGTATAATATATCAACGCTTGCAACTTGCGATATTATGGAGATGCTGCAAAAAATAATATTAACAAATATGTAAATAATAATAATAAAAAAAAGACACTATGATTTTTTGCTTGAATAAGACTGTAATTTTATAAAAACATAGCAATGTTGCAATATATTTAAAAGCAAGAAAGAAAAATAACACGCTTTCAATCTCACAATCATAATCCACTTTTTTCATCATATTTCACAAAAAATTGTATACTTTTGAAAGAAAATAACAAATGATGAGGAAGTAAATCAATAAATAAACTTTTTTTTATTACTATTTCTGCTACGTAACTGAAAATTGTGAAGTCATTTTATATAAAAATCCATTCATAACAATGGCTTTTATTACTATATATTTTATTTTCTTTAGTGCGATTACAAAAGCATTTTCTCAGAAACAAATTTTTATCAAAAATCTGTAAGCATGTGAATTAGCGTACTAATTTATTTTGATCAATTTCTATATAGCGTATATAATTTATTCCTTTATTATACTAATTCAATACCTTGAACTAATTTTTTTGTCTTTGAACATAAATTACTTTCATATGAAATAAAAAATTTAACTTATTAAACTAATTAAACCAGCAAAGCATAAAATTGATTAACAATAACACTTGTTACTAATTATTAGTCTAAATTTTTGATGATTTGGCATATTACTGTGTACAGTTGCAAAGCTTTTTAATTAAATTAAGGGTTTAAGTTTTAGCAGTGTGGATGCGCATTAAATAGGATTGTTAATTTATAAAATCAGTTTATGATGAGACCATACGCTAAAAATTAAATTTCTATTTGGAAATATGAAATACATATAAAAAGCTTAAAATGGCTCATTCATGATAGTGTAAGGGAAATGATATAACAATTAGAGTAACATATAAGTGTTGATTGTGGCACATTTGGTCCTATAATATGTATATAATGTGTGGGCACTTGCATGAATCCTCTTTCTATGAGTTGTTGTCGTGGACCAGTGATGCAAATCATACCAAACAGGAAACACATAATTCACCCAGGGACGCAAATAAGTAATCATCGAGCTAGAAAACTTGCCTCAAAAGCTATACGAAATAATACTTTTTTCTTTTATTATTATTATTATTCTTTTGTGAATATTTGGTTTTTTGGTTCCATCCAATGAACATCAATTTTCAAAGTTATTATGTGACATATGATATTATTGAACGGTATTATATTTTCATCAAAGGAGTATTAAAGAAGTATATTTTATCGTATATAGATATTTTTACTGTAAGAATATTGTATAAGTTATTCTTTTATGATTAATTAAGAATTGTGAAAAACAAAAGAATATTTATCTTATCATTACGCGGTCTTGGGCGGTAACAAAACTAAATTCTAAATATTCTATAATACATCCACGAAAATCCTATAGTTCACAACCTGATTAAGACATTATTCGATTATCTTATAAACCTTATGCATATCAAATCATGTAAAAAAAAAAAAAAAAAAAAAAAACTCATATAGTGATATAGAGAAGAATTCTTGAGTTACTAAACTGTAAATATTGTAACTATCTATTTTAAGTTATGGTTAGATTATATAATTTGAAAAATTGACAAAACGAATGTAGTGTAACATATTATATAATTTCATGTTACTGTAAACTATACCCATGTCTAATAAATATAAATAAATAAACGAAGAAGAAGAAAAAAGTTTAATAAAAGCATCAAATAAGCAAATAACTGAAAAATTACTTTTGCATGCTTAACTTCCCAAACGTAAATTTATTAACATAAATCTGAACTATTAAATCTGTGTTAAAAAAAAATACAATCATATTTCAATGAATGTCGTGTTCAAAAGCGTTATATATAAATATAGTTATCAAAATGATTGCCCAAAATTGTGTGCTACATATACGTTAATATCAAACAATAAACTATTTTTCATTATAAATATTTTATAATACGTCATTCAAATCATACATGTGTGACAGATTTTGCATTTTCTCTCTTTTGTATTTAACTGTCACTTCTCTAGGAACTTCTCACGCAAACAGTACTCAAATAAGATTCTACCACAATTAGTAGATGAAAGTTCATCTTTTAACAATTTTTAACTTATACAATATACTGGAAATTAAAAACATTCTCACTTAAAAAAAAGTAAGAAAAACAATCAAAATTAATACTTTCCTTCATTTAATTTTAACTATTAAGGTTACATTTTTTTTATAATACAATTTTTTTTTCTTCTTTTTCTTTTATTATATAGTTATTTTATACAAAAGTGTAATTAAAATTGAAGAATGTATAAAAAGATAAAAAGTGAAATTGCTCTCCTACGTGAACTATGTGTATTGTTTATATTTTGTTTAATTAATATTTTTTTAATGAAATGTAATTACTTCTGTTGCGTAAATTTAATTTAAAAAAAAAGAAAATTAATTAACAAAGCCAAACTGTATTCAATCAATAAAATTAAAAACTAATTAAGTCCTTAATGTTCTGTATACATGGACTTTATTAATTCATAAACAAATAATGCATTATCGTGTATTTTATATTATTGAGTTATATTTGTTTTAATATTTACATTAAAAAATTTAGACACTGTTCAAATAACCATACAATAAAGAGGTGTAATCTTACTTGCACCCTCACCCTCTGGTTCCATAAATTTGCAACCCCAATAATTGAAATTATTTAATTATCATTTTTTCATGTTTAGGAGTATATAGGTTTACGATTTCATTCAACTCATTAACTTGCTCGCATTATCAACTATCTTCAGGTTTATATTTTGCAGCTTCAAAGATAATCACAATAATATTCTATCAATATGATCAATATTACAATATTCTGATTATGAAATGCGTACACAATATACAGTATATACGTACTTACGTACTATATATAATTTCAATTATCGCACTCTGTAGATCTATAAGACAAAAAAATATAGATTATTTTCCGTTTCTAAGTCTTTATCTTAGGTTTAAGCAATTCCATATCTGTATAAACAAATAGGTTGAGTATTAATAATTTTCCATATATTTTATCATTTAATTTTTTAAAACTTATTTATCATATAAAAATGACATAATTAATCTTATTCATTTTAAATTAATCATTAATGTATGTTTTCATTTCAACATATAAGTTTACAGGGAATTAACTATATCGTTTTGCAATGATGATGTATTATGTTATCATCATTTCTGTTAGTTTTTTATATATTGCATTTTTTACCTATATATTTATATTTATTATCTATATATCCATTTATTTAATTCATTATTTATTGATTGTATTTTGTAATAATCAATTAGTTAACAGCAAATCACATTGAGTGTAAATTATCCTCTCTTTTTTAATGGTTTATTTTTTATACTCACTATTTTTTTTTTAAATTTAAAAGACTTTTACACAAGGTTTTACAAGAAAAAAATTAAGTTAAAATTTCATGCTGTTTCTCAGCTAAAATCACAAACACCTAAAAACTAGAAAATCAACAAATCTTTTAATAGAAATTATTATGAATGTTTGACACTCTTGGAAAATAAGACAAAGATTTTTGCTTCTTTTACAACATTTTTTTAAGTGATTAATTGATTTGTATAATTGTAAAATAATCAGTAATTATTTAACGTGATCCTTTGAGAATAATAAATTTAATATAAACGTTTATTGAAAATTTTTAAGATAAAGCTTTTAGTGTATGAAATATAATCAGCAGTCAAGTTAAAACAAAATAGAGTATTTAATGTTTTATATATCAAAATTTCATCGTAATACACACAGTATATATATTAATCAGTAATTTCTCAAGTGCTAATTAAATTAATATAAAGAAAACCGATTTCAAGTGTTTTAATATATATATATATATTTTTTTTTTTGATAAAAGAAATATTTAAAAAATATATAATTTTATATAAAAAAAAGGTTAAACAGTATAAGTGTCTATAAGCACATTATCGTTAATAAAAACAGAATTATTATGTAAGAAACAAAATCCAATAATATAACTGATATCGTATGGAGCAATAATAAAGGTTGAAGTTGAAGATCATTGCATGACATTGTTATAAGTACTGTATGATTGATCATCATAAGTATTTTAAAAGTCTTTATGAGATAATTATTAGTAACATTTAATCAAATCGTTCAAATGACTCAATTTACTATTTAATATGAAAGATAATGCAAAGTGTACAGTTAAATATATACGAATAACTTTAAATATGATAAATTCAAATCATGATGTTTACAACACATAAATTGTTTTTCTGCTTCTAGTAATTACTGTGGCATTATTACCAAATGAAGCGAAATGATTGCAAGAGTTATATAAAATTGTTACTCTTTTCTTATAATACAAGTAGAACGTAAAAAATTGATCAGTGGTTATTCAAAATCAATTTTCTTAATCTGATTATATGACACACATTTATTTACTACTCTGTTACTGCGTATCATATATATGAATTATATATTTTTAAACAATACTGACCAAAATAAAATTTTATTACATTTTTTTCATGCAAAGATTTACGATTAAATTTTATAAAGGTTTCTCAATATCGTGACTTGCAATTTCTTGACTTGAAACATTGCTATACATTAAATCAAAAATTGTCTCAAATTCTAAATATAAAGATCTACTGTATATTCTGCATTCTATATATTTTTAGCATCATTAATTATCTTCTGTTTTAGTAAAACCTAACGAATTTGCATAGCGGAGTAATTATGCGAGAGACTTCGGTTATAATAATTATTTTCATCGTATTTTTAGACTTTATAACAGGATTTTAAATCCAAATTATAAGTTGGATTTTTTTTGTTCTAATTTATTTATAATAACAAAATACTGTGTCTTTTTTATTCTTTATACGACAATCACGCAAGGATAAAATTATAAGCCATAATTAACAATACCTTGTAATACTGAAACACCGCCACACTTTTGATGTCACACTCGGATAATATCGTGTGTCATTAGTTCATTATACTATTTAATTGCTTCCAATAACATCCTTATGTGTCCTTCATGATAATACTAATTATATATAAATTTTAGTATGGAATATAAACAAATACAAGTACGGCATCAAGCTTTTGCTGCTTCCGTAAACAGTATTATTTTATTAAAATTTATATGGAACTAAAAAAAAAAAAAAAAAAAAGTCCACATAGCATAACAAAATGTATATAGAATGTATATATTATTAATTATAGAAATCAATAATCAATATATTGTTGTATATTGTTAGAATGACCAGAGCACAGAGTTTTATTTCGTGCGAGTTTCCAATTTTAAATAAGAAAAAGAATGAATGCAGAATTTTACTTTATACAACTGAAAACTTAAATTTATGAGAGAATAAAATGTTAGTTAGAAAGTGTAAGTTGTATAGTTTTTTTCATGACCAAATTGTTTGTATTATTTACGCGAATGACGGACACTCGCGCCGAGATGTTTGGGCGAGAGGGTTTCAAGCGTGACGGAATCTTGCACGATTGCTGAGCAAGTAGCACACATAATCCGCAGGCAGACTTGGCGGTCACATTATAAGCTTAAGATGGACTTAACAGTCCTCTCATTTCTTTGCAATATTACTCTTCAATTCACACATTTTCAAATATATCCTAAATATATTTTCAAATATTTATATTAAGGAAGCAAGCAAAAAAAAAAAAAAAAAAAAAAAAAAAAAAAAAAAAAAAAGGTAGACAACGTCAAAAAAGTAGAAATTTTACACATAATGATACTGGAGTGATAATTACTTCATTGCAAATCTAAAAAAAAAGTAAAAAATGGCCTCAATATGAAAAAGCGGGAAAAGTGTTTAGAAATATCTATAATACAATGTATATATATCAATATCAATATGTTTGTTATGTATACTTTTTTTGCTAATAAATATACAATTAAATTGTCAGGCTAACATTTTTATATTCAAAATAAACTTTCTCTTCATTTCCTCTTACGAGTATATTGATTTCATTGAGCTTTTGTTTGGTTGAAAATATTTTCATATCAATTACTATAATGACGTGCTGAATAACGTTACAATTATTTATTATACAATAAAAAAAATCATTTGAACTTCTAGTTTCTATACTTACGGTTGTTTAAATAAAAGTTCTCTGAATAAGCAAAGCTAATAAACAATCTTTGGTATCATTTGATTTTATTATTTACAGTTACAAAAGAACACGCCAACACCAATTTAAATGTCTCAAAATGCGCAATTAGTATAAAATATATTGCTTTAATAACGTTTAAGTTACAACACAACGGCAATACAAGTTAAAAATCTTGTACTTATTGCTTTGAATAAAATATTTTTGGGATGAAAAGAACACAATAAATATCGTTTCCTATTCCAGGTACAGCTCTGGCCAAAAGTTCCCGAACGATTTGCATAGGCAACCCGCAACCACAATATGTTATCTTTATGAGAAAACGCAACGGCCGCCGCTGCCCCGTTCGGGAACTTTTGTCCAGAGCTGTACATAATAATACTTCGCCTTATATCTAATAGAGTTATTACAATTTTCATTTTGCGTATTATTAAACTTTTCTCGCCTTTTTATGAAAAATGCGTGCTTCTTTGCCTGAAATTAAAATACTTACCATAATACTTCATTATAATTCAGAGTATAATTGTATTTTAGTTCCATATCATTATTTTTTATATTCCACCTGCTTTTAGAGGGGGGTAATAAAAGACGGGAATCGAGTGCACTGAAAAGGCAGGTAAATAAAGAGGAGTAATGAACTCAAAAATAATAAATTTGCTAAGCAGAAATTGAACGTGAATGTCTGCAATTGGATGAGAATAGTTTGTTGTTGTTTTTATTATTTATTTATTTTTTATTTACACTATAGCTGCAAGCTGAGGATGTTCAAAAATAAAAAATTAACGTCTGCTACACTTTTACTTTCCTCTACTCAAATAATTTCTTTATTTCAAAATGTATTATACTGTGTATGAGAAAGATGAAGAGAGTTATGTACTGTTTTAAATCATAAAAAAATTGTATAATACACAATAGTAAAATTTATTTTTAATGTATCAATCATTGTAAATTTCCTGCATCTATTATATATTTCCTCATATTGTGTATAATATATAGATATATTTTTTTGTTACATTACATTGTACTTATTAAAAAAAAACTTGCTTTTGTACTTATAAAGTTGATATTAAATTCTCCTTCCAGTTGCGAAGTTTACGTAATTTAATTCTTGATTATATATTTGATATATAGATATTCTTCTTGTTATTTACATTTTGTCGGTTGTCGGCAGCTAGAGGGATTTTTTTTTTTTTTTTTTTTTGCTATATAGATAAACGAAATCACGTATAAGCAAGATACTGTCAATCACAAAAAAAAAATTAATAATAAAAGTATATACGTCAAAAGAGAGCAGAAGATAATTAAATTAATGCTCCATATTTAATAGTATATCATTGATAACGAAATGCGACTATATATGCAAAAAGACACGTCTTTTAATATGTTTTTATCCCTTAGTTTTTTTAAAATGATACAAAGAGAATATTGAAAATATTATATTAAATTATGTAATGCTTCCTAGTAACGCACGCAGTGGAAATTAAATATGGAAAAAAAAAAAAAAAAAAAAAAAAATCAAGCTGGTGCAAAAGTATCCAATTTCTTAAAATTAATACACTAAAACAAAAATAAAAAGACAAAAAGAAATTTGATAAGTTTGTTATGTACTGTACGCGTATATAAGTAGAAATTTAGGTCTTCACCCATGCTCTACCTGCTATGGCTCATGCGCATTGCTGCACTAAATATAGATGATAAGAAAATTAATTTTTTGAATTACCTTTTGTGTGTTATTATAATCATACTAATTTTATCTTTTAAAATTTTATATAGTTGACAGATCATTAAAATAATATCAGACACTATGTATGCTACATGTTACACGTTATACGTATGCCACGTTTCTGAATTCGTATATACCTGTATGTAAATGTCTATTTTTGTTTATATGTAATTACAGCTCTGCAGTACTAGAGGCCTATGTAAAAAATATATATTTTTTAACTCTATAATAAACCCAAGTAAGAAAGAAACATAAAGTAGAGTAAATTTTTTGAAAACATTACATTTTTAATTAATATATTATTAAGGTTTTGTACAATTTTTGTCATCTCTTGTCTAAATTATCTTATAAAACTTGACGCACCAAGTACTTGAGAATTAATTTTAGACTCTGTGCTTATGTAGATAATATTCTATACAATCAACAGTGTGTTTTGAAATATGTTGATAGATGAAACATTTTGGATATTGGTAATTATAAGTTAATACGCACTTACTTGAATATAATTATCGTTTGACTATATTGTTACAAGCTGTGATATGACTAAACAGAAAAAAAAACCCACATATTATTATAAATGAAAATTGAAGTTAAAAATAGATAATCTTACTCTCGGCTCTATTCACACGTAGTAATATTTGCACTGTGAAATAAATTTAATTGCAAGGATTTTTGATGCTTTTAAATATAGATATACTTTGCAATAAAATTTATTACATATTGAAAGTATTGCTCTTTATGAAACCAGGATTTAAAAGTATATTATCTTATCTAACCTTGACGTATGCAAATAAGGCATCAACAAATTTTTGACGCATAAAAATAATTTTGAGTGATAAAAGTATAAGTTTCTGAAAACTTCAATACTTCAAATAGTATCTATAAAAATAGATAAATATAATTATGTATTTTACTCTAACTACCAATCGATTTATTGATTTACAAAAACTTTTTTATATTTGACTGTATAATGACATAATGCTTTTATGGCAAATAATTGTGTGAGAGCATTCAAATGTCAAAATGTTAAAAAATATATAATAATAAAACTTCAAGTTTCTGTTCGTTATATAAACAAAATACGTTTATTATTTTCTTTCTTGTGCGCAACATAACTTCCAGATATTATAATACTTTTATAACAGTTTTTTTAAGTAAATATGCTCTGGAAATCTACATTCTCATAAACAAGTCTAAACGTCATTTTAATGTTTCAGGGCAGCCCGAGATGGCATGCTGGATATCCTGAAGGAAGCTACAAGACGAGATTGTAACAATAAAGACGAGGATGGCATGACTCCAACCTTGTGGGCAGCTTTTGAAGGCAACCTCGATGCATTGCGTCTGCTTGTAGGCAGAGGGTTAGTATTACAATAATGATGTAGTATTTTATAACTTCATTATATATTATGTTTATGCTGTATTAAAAATTATAAGTAACAATTTTCAAATAACAGTTTTTGAATTGAGAGATAAACATGACGTAGATATTATTATTATTTCAATGCTATTTACAATATAAATAAAATCTTGAATTTTTTTTCTTCTCTCTGGTCTGTTAACACTACAACCACTTGCTGTGCGATTCAAATGATAGAAATTTGTGCATATTAATTTCACGGTGAAAGAATGGGTCAAGTTTAAAAAGCGCTACATGAAACCTTCATATATAAAATCAAGGGTCAGTGTTCAGGTTACGTGTAAAAATATTTATTTAAATTACGCTTTAGTATCAAAAAATGTAAATAAATATTTTATATCCTTTTGAAATAAAATGAACTCTTTTATAGTTGGTGTTTAATAATACAATAAAGTTTTGATTTTTTGTTGTTGTTGAAATTTTTAATGTTTTTGCAATCGTTAAAGTCTCCTTGATTAATAATAATTATAAACAATAAAAATAATAATAGATACTTATGAATGAATGATGCAAAAAGATTATAATATTATTATTAAATACTGTTTATTACTTTCCAAACCTCTTGCTGGGAATAATATGTTTTAGTGTGTTGTTGCTGTAAAACGTTATTCTCATATTTTTTTTTTGTAATTTTTATATAAGGCATCAAACTTTTAATCTTTACAACACTTCTCATCGTAGCAATTAGCAACGGTATCTTCACGTTCAATTCTATAGAATGATGTAATTATTTTACTACTATCAAAATTACTTAAACATTTTTTTTTCTACATCGACATAGAAAGACAAATTGTTGCGTGCACATATTTATATATTTTTAAAGTATAAACAGTTCTGAAAAATCATTTATGCATTAAATGATGAAAGCATTATTAAGTTTCTAAATTTTATGTGTGAGAGTGAAATCAATAAATGTTTTGATAAAGATTTATTGAAAGCTGGAAGAAATGTACACTGACCATTTCCTGAAGCTGTGGACACTTAATTATATTTATAATTACCATAATTATTAAATAAACGTGGTTTAACTATATATATATATATATATATATATATATATATATATATATATATATATATATATATATATATATATATATATATATATATATATATATATTTATATATGTATAATATGTATATGGTATAAAATAATGTCAAATTGTTTTATGGCTCTGGCTTAAATACTGGTAAACGTGTTAATAAAATGAAGAGAGAGAGAGAGAGACAGAGAGACAGAGAGAGAAACTGAACTAATGGATGAAACTTAAATTTTTTGATTGTATATTCTACTCAATGATATAGCAACAAAATTGTCCAAAAATATTTCACAAAATGCTATTAATTAAAAATCAAAATTTAACATTAAAATAGCCTCTAAAACGCTATTATACTCTCAACTCTGCCATTAATTGAGTATAATATATATAGTTTATAAAATAATACAGGTTTGATCATTGCAATGTGCCACTCGTGTGCAGTAAAAAATGCCTGCAAGCGTCAAACGGGATGCAATATACATACGTGGTATAATTACAATACGGAGAGTCGGAGACCCCCTTTAACTTCCGCTGTTCTCCACACCACACATCAACCTGTTGACCGGATGTTAATAAAAAAACAAAAACATAATTCTTGAATCATTGCTATATATTTTTTCCTTTGCATTATACAATATTATTCAATAATTAAAATAAAGTTGCCTTGAGTGTAATATTTGTGTACATACTTTGTTATAGATATGAATTAACAGTAAAATAAAGTTAGCAACCTTTACTATTACAAGTAATTAATGTAAAAAGATTATTATCTAAATATAGAAAAAGGATGTAAGGTTATGGGTCATGGACCACAGTATAATTTTTTATATATTATATTTTATATGTATTAATTTTAATACTAAATTTAATACAAGGTACAGTTTTCCTTTTTAGTTTTAGAAAATAACTGTTTTTATTATTTAATTCAAATTAATTTCTTTAAAAATTGTATCCTTATATTGAATTTCATTTTAAATTAGAATTTGAAAACAATTGCTATTCAATAGAACTTCTTTTTTTCTAATTAAATAACAAATTTGAATGTTAAATCCAATTTAAAAGAAAAATATAAAATTATATACACCAAAAATAAACAATTAAGGCAGTGTAAAGTAAAATCTTTCAAAACTCTAGCTATAATACATCAAATTAAAAAATTATAATATATATATTAATAAAAAAAATAAGAGAAGTAATATTTATCTACAATAACGACCCCCAAGAGCTAATATTATTAAAAATGAAATTATAAATAATTAAAGTAAACAAAGCTAATTGAAACTAATTTTGTTTATTTTTTTCATTGTGTGTACAACAAAAATTAATTACATTCATAATTATATTTAAATTTATATGTAACCTAAATCACCATGATTAAAACAAAAATATGTGCATGTTAAAAAAATTACCTATAATTTTTTAATATTATTTTTTGGTTTAAATACTTGTTGTTGTTGTTGTTGTTGCTTTATATGATAAAAAAAGGTCATGAGTAGTATGGACCAAAAGTATAAAACGTACCGAAGCTACCGCGCATGGAAATGAGACCAAACAAAACATAACAATGATCGAGTTTTTCCTCGTAGCGTAGCTCATTCACCGTGTGAAAATAAAAGAATAAAATATAATACGTAAAAACTCAGTGAAAATATTAACACTTAAAAATTATTAATTCATATGACCTATTTATAATAATATTACATTATTGTGCTTTATATTCTATAATTATAGTAACTCAATCTAACAATTTCAATTTATTATCAAAAAATTGACACAAAAGGTGTAAAGAAAGTAGAGATTTAAAAAAAAAATGATATTGTTTTATTTGCGTTTTATTCTTATTTATATATATATAATAGTAAGAAATTTTATTTTCTAATAATATTTAGAGCATATAAAAATGCGTTACGAAATTATAAAGCTTATGCTATATAATATAAAGTTATTTGATGACTAAGAGTCGCGACGAAAATTTTTGAATTACGTAGCAAAAATACTTTCATGATGACATTTAAATTTTTATGTTGTGTTGTTTTTATGCAAGATAACATTTTTTTTTTTTTTAATATTATAATATTAGGTGACAAAATTTAATATTGTCTAAAATTTCATTCCCTAGGTACAGACACTTTAACTATAATTATTGATTATCAGATTATTTTATCATGACGTCAGGCACATAACAGGCTTACAGTCACCAAAAAAAAAAATCATGCAATTTTCTGATAAATCCATTATCTATTGAGAGATATCGATGTGGAATATACTTCAATTTATAGATAAAATAATAACATGTAGAGTTACACTATGTTATAAGAATATTTTATATCAACTAATTTGTTATTTCATTTTCAATTTTAATAATTCACCTCGTTTATAAAACCTAGTTATATTATAATAAAGTATTTTCTTATATTATAAAGGTTGGGAACAATTGAAACTAAATAACAAAAGTACAAATACAAATACTAATCAATTCACAATTATATAGTACATCAGTAATATAAGCTGTAATTTCGGTAGCACACAATGTATTTTATGATTCAATGGTGTTAATTATTTTTACTGTCCTCTATTTTGTTTATTTTAATTAAGAGTTTAATTTAATGAATTTTATAATTACTTTCTATTTCTGCCTTTTTTTTTTAAACAAAATTAGAAATGTCAAGCGTCACCAATCTTTTATTTATAAAATCAATAAAAAATTGCTTTAAATATTAAACAAAGTCTATTCAAAAAAAAAAAAAAAAAAAAAAAAAAAAAAAAAAAAAAAAAAGTTGAAGAAACGAGAGTTTTGAAGCTTAAATCAATGAAATAATATATTATTCAGTACCATTCTCGCGATCGAGTTACGTTTGGAGCTGTTGAATACCGCATTGAACAGTTTTATGAAATAATTGTTCTCATTTCTTATCTTTGCGTCATTGGTGTTTTTACTATAGTTACGCTTTTCCTCCAATGCTCCCGTGTTTTATTTTCCGTGTTTCTTTTTTGTCTACATGCTCATTATTATAGCCTACTTTAATATTTATATTTTAATTTTAGCATATTTCTTATTTATTTACTTTTATAGCTATTTTCCTACGATAAAAAAAAATTGCATAATTGTTTTGATAATAGCTTTTTTTTATATACATAATTTTTTAATCAAATATCAAATAATCTTACTTTTTTTACTGTGTATTACTGTGTATATGAAAGTGTATCACTTGATATTATATTTTAACACATCTCACCCCGTAACTATTTTATTAAAAAAGAAAAATATTTTCATTAATAATAAAAAAAAAAAAAAAAAAAAAAAAAAAAAACTTGAATAAATAAATAAGTGTAAAATGCATCAGAAAATTAATCGTGAGTTGCAATATATAATTTTTATTCTTTTAGGACCTAATTGATAACGATTAAAGTTTTTAAAATTTATAAAAACTCTTTAACATTTTATATTTACATGTGGTGCGTACAATTATTAAAAATTTCAAGAGCTTTTACTTTTTTTAGAGTCTTTTTTGTGCGTCTCACATGATTTTATTTCAATTAAAATAATTACAGTTTACCTGAGAAAATAAATTTTAACCTCTATAATATTTCTCCATTTTCTTCTATGTGAATATGTATTTTGCTATAAGTTTGTTTTCACTTTTTAATAATACTTTCAGAGTTTCTTTCTAGTTTCTTATTTATATTTCCCTTAAATTTGAAATTTGATTGATGATTGATTTCAGAGGAGATCCTGACAAAGCAGATCATTTTGGAAACACAGCTCTCCACTTTGCAGCAGCTAGAGGTCATATGAACTGTGTTACCTTCCTTGCAAATTTCGGTGTAAATTTGTGGGCATTAGACATAGACTTTCATACCGCCAAGGAACTTGCAGCCATGAACAATCGAGATGACATTCTGCGCTATTTAGATGGCGTTGTCGCAGCTGAAGAGACCAACAACCGCAAAAGCGTTAAAGCAAAACGAGACAAAGCATTAAAAGAAGCAGAAAAAAGAGCAAAAGAATTAGAAAAGCAACATAAAAAAGCGGAAAAATTAGCAGAAAAAGAACAAAAAAGATTATTAAAAGAACGTGAAAAAATGGAAACAATAGATGATACATTAGTAGCTAAATATGGAGCTATGCCTCATAGACCGTCCAATGTTCTCGCTGCTTTAAAGAAAGGAAACTCTAAGCAGGCACCTCCAGAAGGAACAAAATTTTCTGATATTGTGCTACAAGGAAATAAAAAGGGAGCAGCTGGTGTTCAAAAACGACTGCAAAATAGAAATAAAAATTTAGTGAATACTGCACCAGGAGGTGTAAGTGACTTCAAAGTGGGTGCTGGAGATGAAAAACGCTCGGTGAGAAGTCTCTCGGGACTGCGTAGAGACTCGGAGGTCATGTATGTTGGTGCTTACGACACTCAAGCAGGTTAGTCCTTTTTTTTTTTTCTTCTTTCTTCTACAAAATAATATTTTTTAAAAGGAATTCTTCAGATTTCTTAAATATATATATATATATAGGCATGTCAAAAGATGAGTAATTTTTCATGTTGCAACAGCAACAACTATATAGATAATTATATCAATATAATGTTGATAAATGTATAGGTTATATGTATGCCTGTATATTTAGTATTATTTAGTATAAACTAATTTTTGTTTTGCAGGCAAACGTGGAAAAATTTCTGGAGTGTTTGAGAGCAACGGTACCAAAGGCGAGATGGGACGCTCGTTATCAGAACCAGAATTCATGCACAACACAGACAGTGGTTTCGGGGATGAAACACTCATCCAGGAGCCGTCCAGCATTTTTGACCGACCAGGCTTTGGCAGCGTAGCCTTTAGGTTCTATTATTTGTTCATACTTTCTTGTCAATCACGTGATGGCTAAGACCTGACTTTAGATTAATACTATACATTTTCAATTATTTTTTTATTTCAATTTAATAAATTACAAATATATATATATATATATATATATATATATATATATATATATATATATATATATATATATATATATATATATATATATATATATATATATATATATATATATATATATATATATAGTATATAATTAATTATCCTATACTGTATGATATATTATAAAAAAGAATATAACTATTACTTCTTTTTTCTAATTATTTTCTAATTTATTTTCGCGGTATATACAGAAATACATACATTTTAATACAAGCTCTTAAAATTTATATTTGAAATGTTGTGAATGTTCCAGAAATTCTATAACTGCAACATTGAATGCTTTACCACCATCCCGTGACTTCGTAGACCACACCGGTTCGAACACACGATCGCGAAACCACCGAGGGACAAGGCGTATCTCACAAGACAGTGCGGGCAGTGGGGGCAGCGGTGGTTCTCGTCCACGTGGAGTGCACGAGGTGCCTTGGGATGAAGAAGATGTCGAGAGTGGTCAGTATATTTCCATGTTTCTTTAAATTTTTATAATCATTTATTGACGTCTAAATAATCAAATAGTTTTTAGTTTTTCTACAACGACAACGCCTGTAAATTATATGTACCGGAGCACACTTATGTAACACAAGTTGCATAAAGTATATATTGTGCAGGGGCAATAACTTTAAATTCCAAAATAAATAATATTTCTTTTAACAATAATATGTATTGTGAATATATATTATGCAGCATATCTGCATATTACACACACACACACACACACACACACACACACACACACACACACACACACACACACACACACACACACACACACACACACACACACACACTGAAAAGTTAAAAAAAAAACGATTCTTTACTTAAATTTTTGATACAGATGAGGAAGACGATGCCGAGTGGTCACCACTGCAGTTATTCCTGCTCTCCCATGGACTGGGCGAATATGTTCAGCTCTTTATTAATGAACAAATTGACCTAGAAGCTTTGATGTTGCTCTCGGAAGATGACCTCCTAGCTATGGGACTTCCTCTTGGACCAAGACGAAAACTACTTCATGCTATTGACGACCGCAGAGCAGCTTTAGATGACCCAGGGGAAGTGGAAGATAGTCATCTTTAAAGTGTATGAATAATTTGATTTTGTCATTAAGTGTGTAAATATATTATTGTGCTCATATATATATTTTTTAATTCATGAACAAATATTTGTCAGTATAAAATTTTAATTTGTTTCCAGATTAAGCGTTGTAGATATGAATGTATGAAATTAATGAATGCTGTTATTATTTGATGATTTCATTTCATTATTATTATTTTAGTTCTTTTTATTTTTTAGGCTTAAAAATTATTTCATACTGTACTAAAAATTTATATTTTAAAATCTTGCATAACAATAACTTCACATCTGTTCTTTCTTTTATAAATGTGCAATATTTGACAAAAAACATTTTCTACCCAAAACAATTTATTTTAATGCTTCACAAACATGAAAATACATATTTTTATTTATTATGCATATTTCACTTTTGGGGAGGGGGGGGGGGGTGCACATTTGAAGTACATGTTCAATCTGCTCCAGCCCTGTAAATTTAAATTAGTTAAAATTGCCAATAACTTATAAAATATTTAATAACAGTTGAATTTAAAAAAAAAAATTTGACACAAACTTTTTTATTTTTATTTTGTTGTTATAATATGCAAGTCTAATGAACATTAATTATTTTGCCCTTGTACTTTTGACTTAATAAATTTCCAAGTGTTTGTATAAAATTTGTCTTCAACAGTTTACAGCCAAAGATAAAGTAATATAAAATTATTATTGCACCACTATTCTTTTATTTACTACCTGCTCCTATAACCGCATAGTTAAAAAATTTTATTCAAAAAGATGGGCTTATTTTATTATTTTTAAGTATAGGCTATAATAGATAAAAAAAAAAACTAAAAAATAAATAGATTTATAATTCATCACTTTTTTTTTATTATCATATAACATATACATTTTTGTAAATTTGTAATTAAACTTAAAGGGGGAAAAAGTACTTGCAATACTAAACTCACAACAAAAACTTATTCTTCATTTCTTTGTTTTAAAAGTAACTTTATAACTGACAATAATAAGAATAGCATCATTTAGAGTAATTGATTTTTGGTGATATTTTTGTTTTTATTATATTAAATGACAGCAATTATTATTTTAGTGGTAGCTTAAAATAGCTGCAAATACCACTTCAAAGTGGCAACACTGTAACCACAGTTACAAAAATTATTAAGAACAATATGCTTGTTTCTTAATATTAAGAAATTTTAAGCAGAGACCAGATTTTGTTTTGGATGTAAATGATATAGTCTACATTTTACTTCTTAGCACAAGTCCAGAAACTAAATTATTAGTAATTACAAAGTAAGTAGTTTTTATTACAGAAAGTGTAGATAACTTTCTTACTAGATTAGCTTTGTGTAAATAATAAGCACTCAAATCAACATTTGTTTTTTAAAATCAAATATCTTAGTAGAAGACTTACAAAAGTGGGTTTAGTGAAAAAAATAAACTGAGATTGCAATACTAGTGACTTGGTGTTCCTGTTTCAATTTAACATGCTTTCCTACGAGGACATGAATCAACTGTGACTCAAGTTAAAAAAAATCTTCATGCTAATAATTTTTTTACTGTAGCTTTTGAATTTTGAATTTGAATTTAGCTTAACTATGCCTCTAAAAATTTTGTTTTCCTAAATTTCAAATCATTCCGATAAAATTTTAATTTATTGACTGATAAAGGAACAACTGTTTTGAGGCCGACTATAAGTGATTTCGCTCACATCCGCTTCCGTTTCGACCAACTGCGCATGCGTAGTAATTCGAAACGGAAGCGGATGTGAGAAAAATCACTTATAGTCGGCCACAAAACAGTTGTTCCTTTATCAGTCAATACCAACTTGCTTCAAATTTACTGACAATAGCTACTTTATTCCCCCCACAATAACGCATGCTAAATTGAGCCACAAGCACAAAGGCATCTGCTAGTAATTTGTTGGTATTGTTGGGCTCCAAGTTTGTTTATTTTCTCACTAAATTCACTTTTGCAAATCCTCTAGTATTATATAATGTTATTATGTATTCTCTATCTATTTTTTCCTCCCCCCCCCCCCCATATTAACTTACTTCATTTTCTTTTGTTAACTTTAAGTTAAACACAAAGCAAACTTATAAACTGAAGGAGAAACCATTTCATGGGCTTGAGCTAAAAAGCAAAATATAAATTTCAGTATTTATTATATTTGTACATTCCAATGAAGACTATTCACAACATTACATAGTTTTGATTAAGTTTTATAAAAAAGGGGAAATATCTTTACTGTCCCGCATTGCTATAAGTTGTAATCTGAGCTGAGTATCCCAAAATATAATTATTGAATTTATGAGTCACATGCTTGGTGTTCATTTATTTTTATCATTATTATTTTGACATTATCATTAATTAGAATGTTTCTTGCCCATTTAACAATTGTTGCACAATTAATAAATTTGCAAGTCCAAACATTAATGCCATATAATTAAGAGTATTATCAGCAAACTTGACAAGACTGCAAAAAATTCAAGGAAAAAAAAAAAAAAAAAAAAAAAAAAAAAAAGCAAGTATTTTTATTTGGGATGCAATTAAAAAGAGCAGCTGAATCAATGATAATTTTTATGCTAGCTTTTAAAAATAATACATTAAAAAAAAGAAACGGAAAAAAACATTGAGGTTAATATACAATGATGTTGCAAAAAATAGTAAAAAATTCTATTTTATTTTCAATTTTTTAACATCATATATAAAAACCAGAAAACTTATTTAATGTTTAAAATATCAAAACCAAGCACAAACAAAAAAAAAAAAGTAATTTTAGTGATATGTTGAAGGGGTATGGGTGAAATTCAGCACACAAAAATTCAATAAACAATAACACACAAATAAACAAAGTTGTACCAAAAGTAAAAAGTACTTAAATTTTATAATAGGGTTGCATACTAGTTCTTTTAATTAAATAACAATTATAATTATGAAATATATAAAATTTCAATCCTACAAAATTATAACACAAAATAAATGAAATTAAACTCTCCTTTAGTGATGATTTTTATACGATTCTGAAATAGCACACAATAGAAAAATCGTAGAAATGAAAATTCCTTTTTTTTTTTTTTTTTTTTAAATTTGGAAGTTATATAAAAGTATAATATACTTATTAAATGCAGTTAAGTTTACAATAATAGCAATCATGCATTGGATTTTATTTCACAGTAAATAATTTCATTAAGGCTTATTTACATTTATGTTTTTGTATCTTGTTTTGTCCCCTATTGTTTGGTTTGTCCACATAAAAAAGCCAATAAGTTAAAATACAATCTGTATAAAAATGAAGGGTCTTTTACAGTGTCTTTTTTTAGTGACACAATTAATACCCACGTCCCCTTCGTACTTAAATTGCTATTATACTTGTGCTTAGAAGTTTGATACATTTTTTTTTTTAGGTTAGTTCTTATTGAAAAAAAAAATATATAAATAAATTATAACAAATAACCTTAAATTATTTTTAAGGGATATTGACAGAGTAAATAAGAATAGCATCCATTCTGTTTATATAAATGAATGACTTAACCAGTTTTTTTTTTTAACTGAGTAACTATTTACATGTTGCTTTACAAATCACTTATTAAGGCATCTATTTTATGGATATTTAGCATGTAGTCCTCATTATATTTTTTTAAGTAAACTGCCAGTATTAATCGGCAATTAACATCAAGCAAAAAAGTTATATTTTATATTTTTGCCAGTCAAGAAAGAAAAATATCTAATTTTTTTTTCCAAGATCACAAAGCATAGAGTGAAACTTAAATACTATTTTATTATATACAAATTTTTACACACTCAAAATGAAAAACCATTATAAGCCGCTAGAAAAAGTAAATGAAAAAAAAAAAAAAAAAAAAACTTAAACAAATTTATTAGTGTTTTACTTTTACATTTAGTTTTTTTTTTTTTTTTTTAATAGGAGGCAAAAAAGTGAGAAAGAGAAAAAAGTAATCCATGCAGTCTGTGACAGCAAAGGAATTGGGTTCACACTCTGCTACCTCTAACAAATAAACAATTATAATTAATAACTTATTTAAGAGACTTTAAAGAATAATAATAATAATGGAACAAATGCAAAGAGCCAATTTTTATTTTCTTTAAGGCAATAAAATTAAAAATAAATACATATATATAAACAATAAAACTGGACAGAAGAAGCTTTGATTACAGATCTGCTGTTTCAAAATAAACTTGAATGCACAATTTACATGTTTCCAGATTTAAATAAGTAATAATAATAATACTTTATAGAGAGTTTAGGATAATCTGGCAGACACATTATTTACTGGTACATAAAAAACATAAAAAAAAATGTAATTCAAAATTAGAGACTATTAAGAAAAAAAATATATACATTACAAGTGTCACAACATGTACATGCTATTGCAGTAAAATTTTGTGATGTCCTATTTTAAGGAAGGGACTAAGTGTCAAAAAGGCACTAAAAATCTAAAAAAAAAAAAAAAAAAAAAAAAAAAAAAAAAAAAAAAAAAAAAAAAGTGACACAAAATCACAAGATATTTTACTCCAAGAGCATTATTTTGCTTCAATCTAACCAGTTATAATTTGTGATTAACAGAGTGGTCCCTGATGGGTTACTGTCAAAACAAAGCTACTGGGTTGATATTCACATAAAACGACTACGTTTGTGTGTAGGTGAGTCCATGTTAACATCATGAGGTGGGCTTGAAGGTGCTGGTCGTTTACAGTGACGTGCAAATTCACTACTAATGAATGCACTTAACTCTGATGACACATGGTGGGGACTTGAACGTCTGCGAGTAGCACCTGCAACAACAAAATACAGCACATGAGTAATTCAGAGTCTAATTAAAATAATAATAAATTAAATGGATATATGGATATACCAAGAGGAGAGGCAAAATTATATTATTACTCCCTCACATACCTAACATTTTATAACTAAAAGTATGTATAGCTACCACATTACTACCACTTGGCACAGTTTAAATTAACATGACATTGCTCTGATTTTTTATTATTATTTTGTTACATTACAACAGTATTAAGTAGTTATTTTCTTGACATTAGAACCAAACTGAAGCAAGGTAACACACACAAATAATAATAATCTGCAAGAGTAAGCGTAAGTTGTACTTACCGCCAGAAATGGCCAGTGCCTCACGAAAGGTATGTAGATTGTCTTCAAGTGTGGCATTGCCACTGGAGTTACTATGATGTCCTTCACTTTGACTTGATGGTTGGTGTACTAATCCAGAGCAGTCTAACACAACACGAGGCCGAGGAGACACTCTGTGGAACCAAAATAAAACTTCACAATCAGCACAACCATTTTAACAATATTTTTTTTAAGTTATAGTTTTCAAGGATATCTATTTCCTAAACAAAATATCTAAATAAACATGTGACGTTAAAATTGGATAGGGAGAAACCAAATGAGAGTTGGCGCCAGGCAGCAGCGTCAACTGAAAATCTCAAATGGCGATAGTGGGTTAAAAAAATATATATTTGAAAAATATATATATCATGCCATATATTGTCTCAAGCCGTTATGCACGGCCCTATGCACGCTTGGCGTGCAAGGCTATGAGCACTTTTATGCATGTATAATTAATTAGGAGTTAAAGGAATTTTAGTAGGAGGCGGGGGTTGCAAGCACAGCAATATATTACATAACAATAAATATAACTCAATAGTTACAAAAGTTTCACTTTCCCGAGCCTGTGGGAAGGCGAAACTTTTGTAACTATTGAGATTGAGTTATATTTATTGTTATGTAATATATTGCTGTGCTTGCAACCCCCGCCTCCTACTAAAATTCCTTTTACTCCTAATTAATTATACATGCATAAAAGTGCTCATAGCCTTGCACGCCTAGCGTGCATAGGGCTGTGCATAACGGCTTGAGACAATATATGGCATGATATATATATTTTTCAAATATATATTTTTTTAAACCACTATCGCCATTTGAGATTTTTAGTTGACGTTGCTGCCTGGCGCCAACTCTCATTTGGTTTCTCCCTATCAAATTTTAACGGCACATGTTTGTCCATACCGCGATGGTATCTTTCCTTTTCCTAAATACAAAATATCTAAATATGCAATTATTAACACACTCTCCCATAACACAAGAAGTATTTCACAAGCTTGCTATGAAGCAAAATTTTAAGACCAAATACAGTAATTATACCGGTACCCTGCAAAATTAAGAAAAATAAACCATTGAGGTTAGGTTGATGATATAAAAGTCTTACAGGAAACCAGCAAGGGTCTTACCATAGTAAAGAGAGTCGTATACCTACTGAAATTTTACTGTTGATCTTAAGGTTGAGAATCAGATACTGTGCTGATTTTACTTTTAAGTAATACTTACGATAAGAACACTTAGTAGCAATTATAGGGAGTTACAAAACTTATAATTCTGAAGTACCAATTTTCGAAAAAATTCTCACATAAAGCCTCATGTTAATTTCAATAATTTTTTTCATATCTGATGGTTATAAGTCTCCAAATAGTTTCCAGAGATAATTCTTTTTAATGACTTTCAAATTACAAGAAAAAAAGAAGTTATATTTTGAATTTTAGAGCAACTCAAATTTGATTTCTAATCAACAACCCTGAATTTGTATTTGAGAGCAATCAATTGATGCTTAGTTAAAGCAGTCAAGAGTGTTATTCATAAACCCCGTTTTCTTGCAACAAAAAAAGCACATTGCATTTCAATAACATAAGTTGAACATCATTTTAGGAGCAGAGAACAGGGTTTACAAACAGCATTAAGCTTTGCATTGCACCAGGAGTACATACATAAAATTATTAAAGTGGAGGGAGAGGAGAGAGAAAAAAAAAAGAGTGGGTACGCAAAGAAATGCTATAAAACGTAACAATAAAAATCCCTTATGTATTGTATAATATATAGTTTGTATATAGAGGCTTAGCAAAAATATTTCACATGTACCATATGCATACAACATAGATAATTTAGTACATCAGTTTTACCGTTTTTAAGAAAACCTAGCATAGTGAAAAGGATTACCGGTAGGTCAACATATTTTCTGTAAGTTTCTATTTCAGTGTAAATATGCTAGTGATCATTTCCTCTGAAATTTTTGAGGTATTTATTATGATTTTGTCATTCAATTTATGTCAGGATAGAAAGTTGTGGAGGTCAATCGCTGGGTCAGGCTAAAAACCATCTATGTTGTTGGCTTACCCCAAAAGAGACTATAGCGTCACGATATGTATGTATTTATGAATTAACACAGAAGTTATTTTCTTAATATATGGTACACCATTGCTTAACAGTATTATTATCATCGTACACTAGATATCAGCATATAGGAATTTTTTCCAAGCATAACCAAGCATAAGTATGACCCCCCCTCCCCTTCAAATTTAAAAAAAATGTACACCCCAATCTGCAAGTACAACAATCAAAGTAATCAACAAGTACAATTACTATAATTAATGTGTTTCATAATTATTTGACAATATCTATATTTCATACTCTATATGTAATATTCTAATCAATAAAATTACAATCTCCAGGGATGAAATTAAATTTCAAAATTCAATCACAGAACCGCTTTCAAAGTGCTCCGTGTCTAGTGAGATAGGGATAAGTGAAAGCTTGCACATGATTGGAGTTTCAATTTCACCTTCGTTGGCAGTTTTTATTTATTCAAACCTTATAGCTTTAGCTGTATAAAGGTGCATTCTTATTTTTTCCGTAACTTTGCACAACTAATCATAAAATGGAATTGTTTTAAATGGGAACAATTATCATAGTTTGCTGCGCAAATTTACCAAATGTAAATAAATATGTGAAAACGGAATGCAGCATTAATAATTTTATGAGAAAAAAAAATTATATGTAAAAATTTAGAAAATGACATAATGCAATGGCGTATGCAAGTAATGTTCTTATGCAAATACACATACCTATGATGTGCACGTGGAGGTGGCAAGGGTTTTCCTGCTAAATATGCAATCAGATCTTCACGACGAATGTGTCGCCTCTTCTTACGAGCCCAACTTAAGATTTCTTTTGTTCTACGTTGATGGCCAGTCTGTACTCCTAAATCTCCGACACGACGTACTGCATCAGCTGATTCTGTAAACAAAGAAGAATAAGTCGATTTTTGTCTAGATTTATCACACTTTATTTAATTTTTTTTAATATTTTAAGTAGAAATTTAATATTTATGTTATTTAAATAAACTTGATGTTAATATGTGTTAATGTACAATGTGTAAATCACAAAAATACATGCATGCATCACCCCCTAGTGACACCTCCAATGAAGGATGTCACATCAAGAGACTCTCGAAATATATCACAAAAATAATTAAATTGTCATCTTAAACTCCTTAACAAATGTATTATTGGGTACTGAAGTTGCACAATATTAAGATCAAGTACCAAAAATATATAATGATTTGTTAATGGGTATTGTCTACAGCAACTCCTCCATTTTATCCAAGCACACTTAAAATGGCCAACCTTTATATAAGGCAGTCACTGTTCCTGCTGCTGTTTGAAATGGGAGCCACAAAGACACGCCCTGAAGTCGATCTGTAAAATAATATCCAAAAATAAATAACATAGTCATGTATTATTATATATTCAACACAAAATATGGCATATATGTCTGTCCAAATAGTCACACAGTGAAATTTGACTTGGACATTTTTTTTTGTTTCATGACCTTGAGCAATAGTTCTTACATTTAACAAAATGAAATATAATTAAAAATTCCTACCCTTATAAAGCTGCGCTATTGATGTAGCCGTATTTTGAAACATATACCACACTTTTTGGTTTGCCAAGTCTCTTTCATTTTGCAGCTGGACTTCATAATCGGGTTCACTTTCAACCTGCTGCAGACATTGCTGTTCATAATTTGTGGCCCAAATATCTACAAGAGGATCGTCTTCTCGTTCTCTGTCTTCACTCATAATGGATATCAAATAGATGGCTAACTAATGAATAAAATACTTCACAGTTTTAACAACAATTTAGAAAAATTATACGTTATTTCTGTACAATGAAGTACTCCACCTCTTCCACAACCCACGACTCGACGTCGACTCCCTCCCCCTCTTTTTTTTCTCCGTCGCGATCAGTGGAAATACAACGTTGCCATAAATAAATAATAACCAAGCTATCATATGATTTTGTACTTTAAAACATTTTAAAACATTAAAGAGAAATACACGTAATACAAAATAAATTTGCTAATTCAAATTGATATATGCAAATTATTGTATATACAATCTTTTTAGATGAAAATGAAATTGGAAATTTGACAACGCTACACAGGAGCAGATGATGAACGATGTGTGGGAAGTGGGAAAAAGTTTAAAAGTTTAACCAGGCATGTTTTTTTTTTCCTAAGCACAAAAAATTGCCAATCTGCAAAATTCTATGCATTAAACGTAAAACTTTATTTCTGCTTTTATTTTTTGCTATTTTATGTTAGTCGATGAACATGCTGCGACTGCGAGTCATAATATTGCGATGCGCTGCGCTGCGACACATATATTATAGGGGGAGCGCGTGCATTTTGCTGTAATGTATAATTTTAAAATAATTTAAGTAAATAATAAAAGGTAAAAATAAAACGAAAAATTTTCTGGAGCATATGGATGAACAAAAATACAATTAGGTTGTGTTATAAAAAAGAAACGTAGAAAATTTGAAAATAATAATAAAATGAAAGAATGAAATCGGATGCAAATTTAAAGACGAAAGCAAGCAAAAAAAAAAAAAAAAAAAAAAGTACATAATTTATTTCATTATTCAGCATTTTTTTAATGTTGTTTTTAATTTATTTTAATTTTTTATTTTCTTCCGCGGCTAACTTTAGCACTGACAAGATTAAAATAGGTAAACGTTATTCAAACTTATTATTTATTATTACTCTTTCAGTGTCGCGGACTGCATGGCCATTAAAATTCGTCAGGAAATCCTGACGGGGCCCTACTGGTCTGGGGCCCTCGTTGCATAGTCCCCTATAAAAAAAAAGACGATAAAAAAAAAATAATAAAAAATAAAAAAAGGAAAAAAAGAAGGGAGAAAAAAAATCCAAAAAAGTTACTACGTCTTATTTGTTTTAACTCTTAAAGCACTCTTATATATTTTCGAGATATACCGGAAAATTTGTATTTGTCGACGCAAATACTTTTTTTTTTAATTATTAAAAAATTAATGAAAGCGCGCGATCTGTGATTGACTATCGCGCTACACTACGAACATTATTAGAATTCAGATGCGGAAGACACAATTAGAATGATCTATTATATTTCTGCGTCATTTTTGGATTTTTGAACATCAATTAAAAATATTACATGATCTAAAACATTAGAAATTCACGTATGAAAAGATTCAGAATAATGTCCTACTTAACAATATGAAATAAAATTATTATTACATTATATATATATATATATATATATATATATATATATATATATATATATATATATGTATCCTAAAAGTCATACAACTTTTTATGCATAACATATACAATTATAAAGGCGCTTTTCAGCAACCAAAATTGAACCGAGTATGTGGTGGACTCTGATTTTGCTTATTTGCTAAAAAGAAGTACATTTGATTATGATAATAATTACGAATAAAAAATTATAGCGCCTAATTTTAAATGGAAATATATATATATATATATATATATATATATATATATATAATATATATTTATATATATATTTCTTGCACTGTATGGCAAAAGTATAGACATGAAAGAAAAAAAATCAATATAAAAAAACAAAGAGAAGAGAGAGAGAGAGAGAGACAGAGAGAGAATTATATATATATATATATATATATATTATTATTATTATTATTATAGGATGAAAGAAAAGAATAAAGTTTTTTTTTTTTTTTTTTTTTTTGCTTGAAAGTTTGTTTTGTGTTTTGCTCCCTTATCAAGATACTATAATACTATACAAGATGTAGTAATTTATTTTATGTAGTATGTTGCCCTTATTGGCTTTCAGAACTAACATTAAAAGTGATAGGCTTACTGAATTGTGTTTGCAGGTCTGCCTAAAACATGGGGACATGGGGATGTCACTTTTCTCTGTTAAAGTTCTCTATAGAACTCTCCCAGCCCCCAGCAGCCAGCCAGTATAATAATTAATATAATAATAAAAGGTTTTTATTAGAGGCCAAAAAAGGTACCCACTTACATGGTCCTCTGACTTTCTTTAAACTATATACTTGTCAGAGTATTTCTTCATTATATTTTAATATAAACAATTAAACTTGCACATAACATTAAAAAAAAAGAATTATATTAAATATAGCCTTGTAATTTTAATTTACAATATAATATTTGAGAGAAACAAATGCGATTTTATTTATATTATTGCTGACGTACATTCATATCATTTAAAACCTTTTTATATTTTATAGCGTATTTATATTCTTTATAACACATTTTTACATATAATTTATAACACATCAATATATATCATTTTTAATACAATTATAAGTATTATAGTCCCTCAGCTGCTTTGCGAACTCGGATGCTGTTCCAACATGTTGCAAAACAGCACCACCATACGCATTTATCAGTATCACCACATCGCCGCGTAAAGTAAAAGAGACACCTATAATCGCCTATAATGCAACAATAATAAACATAATAAAAAATAAAAAACGAAGGCACACAATGTGGCAAAGAATACAACACGCGCGAAGATGTGTAAATCAGAAGACAAACAATTCACATCTATCATTATTATTCATGTCTACAAAATTTATGCAATATAATACAATATCAGACAGAGTTTTGCGTGGGTAGACGGTAGAGTCCGCGCGTAAGCGCGTTATATCCCGCGATTCCCGCGTTATCCGTTGTACAGTGCGTCCAGTTCCAGAAGCAGGAGTGTATACTGTACAGTACATCAGTCTCTGTCTGGCACAAGTACATGTTTGTGTGAGGCGTGCATCGTATCGCACTAGGGATATTATATGAGTGTATGAAACTTTTCTTTGTGTTTGTGATGGAATATTAGAATGGATTATTCTATAATGGTGAATTAACAACACACTGACTTCTCGAGTGTTAAAATCGTCGCGTGTTATATATTATCAGTCTGTTACTCGCGTGTGTTGATTGCTACATACTATTAACTACAAAGGTAAGAACATTAAATAATCAATTTAATATTTAATCAAACAAGTTTATGTGATAGAGAGATATACCAAGGCATCCTAAAGAAGACGGAGCATTGAATATAATTAAGATTGCCCGGCATAATGCTATTTTCTTTGGAAAATTAGTCGTTGTTTTTTATTATCATTTTTCTCGCATACTTGAAAACCTATGGAGCTTTTATCGGTTTAGCGCGCGGGGAGACGCGGGGGAGAAGCTTATTTTATCATATTACATTACAATTATTAGGAAAAACACAATTTTTGAGAAAATTACTCCACCACGATCCCGGAGAAATTTAAACGAGCAATATATATTATACATACATTTACGTGTTTTAAGCCATAGAAATTTTTTAAGAATTTTTGAAACTGACCGATAACCTCCATCAAATCTGTTTATAGATAATCAATAATGCTCTCAAATATATATTGATAAGTATTTTTAAACTTGCAAATTGTGTCATTTTTTCCATACCGTCTAATGTTATATAGTATATAGTGATCTACGATATCACATATATATATGGATGCAAATTTATATCTTAAAGATTAAGGAATATCAAAATGCTTCTTACCGGCAGTGACGTAGCACTAATCAGAGGCGCGCTAGAAAAAGATAGGCATGCTTTTTTATGTGTTTTAAATTATTAGTTATTAAAATATTATTATGTTATCTCCGGTATATAAGAAGACATCAAACCTATAATCGTATAGTTCACGTTTAAAGTGGGGAAAAGAAGCATAATAATTATTAATTATACATATACGGTTGTTGACTCTTTGGGAAAATAGTTTATTATTATTGATTTGTAATTATTATTATGTTTAGCATATATGAAAACCAAATTCCAGCATCAATGCCCTCAATATATTGCTAAGTATTTTTAAACTGGTAAAATATGTGTGTGTCATTTTCCAACACCGGGCCATGTTATTTAGTGCTCACATATGGCGTATCGATATTCACGTTTAACCACCCTATATAGACATTTCGGAATTATGCACGTTTATAACATTTTTATTGACAAAACGTTATATATCACTGAACTCATAAAATCCGTATTTGAGTGTAATTGCAATCAAAATCCAGTACCTTTTTAAACTATTTTTTCATCAATATGCTATCATCCATTTATTCAATGATCAGGTTTTTTTATCTAAAAACAATCATTGAATCTCGAAAAAACGAATTAAAATCCAAAATAAATTACGTATGTATATAAAAAAAGACATAATTATTATTATTATTATTTATATATCTGCATCATTGTTTGATTTTCGAAAATTAATTAAGAATACTTCAAATGCATTCAAAATTTAGAATTTCACGCAAGGTTTATACAGCGTATAAGCCTTGAATTTCACGTATACTGTATCAATCAATTCGGTGAATAATGTCCTCTTCATTAATATGATTTATTTTTTTTCCCCAAAATGAATGTATCCTAAAAGGTATGCAACTTTGTATGCAAGAAGATATAGCAAGTTGCATAACATACAACTATAAAGGCGCTTTTATAAGCCGTATAGTAATGAGCTTCCCACATCCTACTCCCCCCCCCCCCCTCCCCCGATAACTCAATTCCAAGTCTGTGTTGGACTCTGAGTTTAGTTTATTTTCTTACGTTTGTCTTCTATTGAACTCGAATGATAAAACCAACGTGCCAAAATGTGTATAAACATTTAGAACATAAGTTTATAAACAATCATATTCAAAATTACCTCCTTATGTTCTCTTTTTACCTCTTCCAACAGGACCCCCACTAAAAAGAAATACTCGTGATTATGATAATATATTTTGACATTCAAAAATTATAGCGCTAATTATATTCTTATGAGAAAAACACATATCTTTATTTTAAATGTGTAGTACGTGTCAATATATTGTGACATAATAAACATGTTATAACAAATTATCATCTTAATAAAAGGGCTTGTAAAAAATATATAGATATTTAAAAAATATCAATATTAAAAAAGGAACTAAAACCCTCGTTATTTTTACAGCCAGAGATAATTATATATATCAAGTACAAATATATATATATATATATATATATATATACTATATAGCCGACATTTAATTTTCTTCATGTAACTTTATAGATCACTTGCAATGAGCGAACTTTTGAAAATAATATGAAAAATTCTTAATGCATTTCTTATAGAAAAATATTTTTCACTTACATGTTGCAACAATTGAAAACAGTTCATTTACATAAATATGCATAAAATATAAAACAATAAAACAATTTATAATACAAAAGACACCATAGCCTTTGCAAGTGATGTGCGCCCAATGCTATCCCATTGTAATGTCGGCTGCCAAATGAAATCCATAGAGGATGTGCTATTCGTGTTGTATGTCTCGTCCTAACAAATACGTTAAATAAGAGATTGATTGCATCGACACGTTAGAACATGAGGCCTGGTAAGCGTCTCAAGCCTGCCACCACGCACAGTGATTGTGGCAGAACTTACCGGAGACTGGGATAGGCGTAAAACTTGAGGCTCTGCTTAGTTCATGTCGAGTAATTAACTCGGCATTGTCTAGCTTGCTGTCAGTGGGTGTACGGGGGTCACCCATTTGCTGCTGGGTACTAACGTGGTAGATGGACATTCCTTCCATATAGTTTAAAAGCACGCCGCACTTGCAATCAAAATATTTTTGGTGGCTTAATTATAGTTTGACATTTCTATATTCTAAATATTCCACTACTAACTGAACCAACGTCCAATTTCTGGTGACCTGTAAATCCATAGGCCTTATCGGTTGGTTTTGTTTTAATTATTAAACTTTATAGATTATCTATTTATATTTTTTAGCTATTTAGATGACTAAATACATAAATTGTATACAATTATATTATATTTAAACATCAATATAATTATACCTATACACCTAAAAAAAAAAGATAACTTTTTAGCTTACATATCGAAGCTTTCACTAAATTAAAACAACACATTATTATTCCAAAAAACTTAAAAAATATTCGTTATTAAGCTATTTTTTTTACCTGATTTTTTGATTATAATGTTTTTAAATTTCCTGGTATCTGATTCCAAAGTTTAGGCAATATAATATATAATCGATTGTTCTTTCACTAAATCAGTAAATCTATTTACAATTTTTGTTACAAATAATGGATTCGTAAGTGCTACTCTTGTATTATATGAATGCATTCCACGAGATTCTAAAAAATAATTTTGACACAAAAATCAATAATTTCGTTGATTAATTTGAAATTTTTATGTATAACGATTATTATCACGAGCTTTGTAATTATAATTAGAATTTTTTCATTTTTTCTTACATTTTTATTGGACACATGCATAACTTTAGTCTTTCTTTCTATTAATAATAAGTTTCTATCATATATATAAGTGACCATTCTATATAACACTGTCAAAATCAGATTGCATAACATTTAAAAAGCGCTACTTCAAAATTTTCATGTGATAATGGTATCATAAAAGAAATAAGTAATAAACTATAAATATTTTGTTCACATAAATTAAAAAAAAAAATGCACTAATTATATACCTATCTCTGGGTGTCTCTGGGTAAATAATACCACACTTGTATATTTTATTTCACTTAAATCAGAGATAATTTATTTTTACTGCTACTTTTCGGTCTTTTATTAGCAATAATCAATGCAAGAATGGGTCCTCTGATACCCAACGTTTCTAAATCCGCATTATTAAATATTGTAGGAGCTAGAAATAAATAAACATATTTTGAATTTTGAATAATTATATTGCTTTTCGTAACAAAAGTATCAGTACAAGGAATGACACTTCACATAAGAGCTCTATGATTGCTGCGATGCCCATTAATTGTTTATTCCTTTGATTTGATCTGTATTTATAAAATTCAAACCATATTTATAAGATGCATTGTAAATAATTATTTTTTGTTGTATGTGTGTTTCAGATGGAATCTCCTAAAACTGTTCCCATATTTTCTGCAGGCAAGGATAAAGAGCTGGTACGTATCTATTTTGTAATGACTTAAAAAGTTCTTAAATTTAAAGGCCGGGGCACAGATATTTATATTATATATTTTATTTCAATAAAAAATTACTTATAATAAATAATATCAAGAACAATAAACCATGAATCACAGTTGTGATAATATATATATATATATATATTATGAAAGGAATATATTTTTTGATAGAATTTATTTTATATTATATTTTAATTGCTTAATATATTTAGCTATCAAGTATTGATAGCTTTCTTTACATATGTGTAAATTTTTAGCACAAAAGAAAAAGCATCAATAAAACATCTAAAAAACTTATTTTATATCATTTGTTTTTCAGGGTTTTTTCATGGACATCCATAGAATTGAAGGGTTTAAAGACGTATTTCAGCTTGTCTCTCACAGTGTATTAGGAAGGAAAGGAATATACGACTATGCCATTAAGTACGTACATATATTATATCATGTGACGCTATATCCTCTATGCTATATAATCTCTTTCAGGGCAAACGAACTTGTTAAGTCTGACCTGATAATGAGTGATAGAAAAAGTATATTAGACCTCCACAACTTTCTATTCTGACTTATATACTTATACTCTTGCTTTATCAGACTTTTATAACTTAATTATTTATTTTTATAATTTTTTATTAATTTATTTTTCTTTTGCATCTATGGCACTATGTATGTACATTCTTGAAATATTTTCCAACCACCTGCTCAGAGAGACCATGCATGCTGGTTTTTTAGGCCTCTGCCTCAATATATCATTCCATTCACTCTATTATATGAGATATATGTTTAACATAATTCTGCTTTCATCACCCCATTCTCTCAACATAATATAGCTTATCTCAGTCACTGTATCTTTTAAGTATTATTCACATGACGCGTAAATTTGACAAACGTACGTTAACGTGCGTCAACGCGCGTTACAAAAAGTTGGAACAATGAAAACAAATGGAGCGTTCGTGTGCATGTTTCACACACACATAATAATACCGATTTTATACATATTTTCAGCAACTGCATGTTAATGAGTCCTGCTGAATGTACAATTGTGCTTATAATTGAAAACCTGGATAAGAAAAATATGGATTTGTTGAAAAATGAAATGAAGGTTGTAAAAACCTTTGAAAGCACAGATTCTGTATGTAACCTGTTGAGTACTAAGAATCTCACAGAATCTAGTGCTGTGGACATGCTAAAACGTATGTTTTTTTATTTTTATTATTATTGTTTTTGTGTAGTTTAACTTATCATAATTTAAAGAAAAACTATCACGCTTTATAGGATCAATACTACTAATGATAATCAAAGAATAAAGGATAGGAGAAATCAACAAGCGCCTTAATTACCACGATAAGGTCCGTAGCTTGGTGAAAATCTTGAAGGCACAGGTTACAGAATTATATATTGTAAATCTATTTGTGTATCCTGTGCCATCAAGATTTTCACCAAGCTACAGACCTCATCGTGGTAAGGCGCTTGTTAATTGGTTTCTCCTATCCTTTATTCTTTGATTATCAATGCAAACCGAAACGGTTTTAACATTATCTAATTAATTACTACTAATGATAATATAAGATAAATATATTATCTCTTTTTTTTCTTACCCTCTGTCTTCTTCTTCTTCTTCTTCTTCTTCATCTTTTTTTTTTTTTTTTTTTTTTTTTTTTTTTTACATTATAAAATATCATTTTTTTTTATTACAGGTATTGGCAACAAAGATCACCAGTTTTCGAGTGGGCTGTTTTGTCAAGCTTATCAAGTGAAGCAGACTACCACTGCCAAGAATGCAGAGAAACCGGTAGCTGGTTCTTTTAACAGAAAACTGCACACTATTTTAAGTAGGCCGTCGTCAGTGATTACCAACTACACCAATCCTTTCAACCAAGGAGATTATCAAGGATTACATCAGCATTATGAATCAGTAAGTTTTTGCCTTATTTTTCTTTTTTCCTTTCTTTTTTTTTTCTCTATTGCACTGTAGTTAAAATTATTGTTATACAGTTAACATTTGTGTTTACATTTTTTGCTACACTAATTTTGTATTAATTATAATGTAATTTAACAACAGTAATTATTATTATTGCTGATAATAATTAATTAAATTTATTTTTAGCTGTTCCATTTAAAATTAAACGAGTTGTTTTATTTTTTAAAGGTGTCTTTCTTGTTTTCACATATTTGATGGGGGTGATATAACTCCAGTACCATTTCTGTATTTGTATATTAATATAATTTATTTTATATTCTTTTATAGCTTTCTATGGATAGTAATTTCTTTTCCATTGATTTGGAATTCCAATTAGACCCTCATACTAAACACAAGAAAAGAACTCACGTGGCTCAGCAGGTGGCTATATGCACCATTCATTCCCACCCAGTGTACCATGTGCAAGTAGAAGGCAACAAACATAATCTGCATCCTCAGGTAGTTTTAGTTTTTTTTTTCTTGTGCATTTTAAAATGATGAATAATATATAATAGGCTAAAAATACTAACAAATATTTACAGCTGACCCTTAAAGAAGTCCAGTTAAAAAACGTGAACTTGGAAATTCCAAAAGTGAATCATTCCAACATGATTGAACATTTGAGATTAATCATTGGCAAAAATGATGTCATCGTAGGGCATCACCTTGTAAACGACTTCAAAGAAGGACTGAAGGTTTGGACTTTTACTCATATTCTCTCTCCATACTCTGATCTGGTCACATTTTCAGCCAGTATTTTACCATAATATAACTATGTAATATACCATATGTATACCTATATATATACAATATATATATATATATATACACATATTAATTTGTCACATTTATTAATTTGTTTATAATTGTATTGCAATTATTAGAGAAGTTCCTCTCTCTCTCTCTTAATACTCTTTTTTTCCTTATCCTTTCAGTATCAATGTAAAATAATTTTACGTTTCAGCTCTGGCATCCCTATGTTGTGGACACAGCTTATTTATATAAACATATAAATATCAACAAAGAAGAACAGCAGGGGTTGAAAAATTTGGCATGGAACTTTCTCAACAAAAGAATCCAAACATCACAAAAGCATGATCCGATGGTTGATGCTCAAACTACAGCTCAAATGGTTAAAACCTATGTTGAGAATTTTCGTAAGATATTTTTCCCTCAATCTATGTCAATATTTAACGACTGTCATGTCATATCTAACTCTTCTACATTTGTGTTGATTTCTTTACAGTTGATGACCAGTGTGGAGAGGACTATGATTTGAAGTTTGAAGGGGCCAAGAATACCAAGGGTCAGATTGATGGCACCCTTACCTCCCATATATTTCAGTTTTTGAGTGCTGAATGTAAAGGTAAATAATCAGTTTTTTCTTTGAAATAGTGAGATATATATTAAGGAAAATAAACCATCATGGTTAGATATGATAAAATTGAAAGAAAAGGATAGGAGAAACCAGCAAGGGCCTTACCATAGTGAACCATAGTTACCATGGTAGAGAGTCCCATATAGTTTGGTGAGCATAGATATAAATAACTAACACATTGGAAATATTTCAGCAATTAACCCCAAGAAAGATGGAGTGGTGTTATGCCTTCTTCAGTCCTTACAGACTCAGAAAAAAACTATGAATGATCATAGTTTCATCCATAGTTTCTCTCTGAGTCTGTAAGGACTGAAGATGGTATAACACACACTTCATCTCTCTTGGAGTTAATTGCCAAATATTTCCAATGTGTTAATTATAAGTTATAAATATCTGTGCTAGCAAGATTTTCACCAAACTATGGGACTCTCTTCACTATGGTAAGGCCTTGCCAGTGTTGTAGTCGATCAATCTTTTTCCGATCCGATAACAATATTTTGATCGGATCGGTTTGACCTCGTGATTGGATTTTGATCACATTTAGAGCTGTGATATTATAAGTTTTTTTTGAGCTCAATTAAGATATTTTCACAACTGCTAGTCATCTCTTCAACATGTATGGTAATGTCCTTGTTTCCTTATTCTTTATAATATGTTATCATATCAAACCCCAATGGTTTGTTTTTACTTAATTTAATACCCACGTATTGTCACTTTTTACAATATTCAAATTTCCTCCCTTTATTTTATGAAATTTTAGGCCAGGTGTACAGCAGGAATTTTTGTTATTTAAACTGTTGAAAGTCCATATCAATTTGTTAAGTGACTTCTAAATTTTCTTTCCTTCTCCCCACTTTTTTCCTTCAATTTTTAGCATTTTTTTCTTCAATATTTAGTATTTTACTTACTTATTGATCTATAATAATATGATGATTAATAAATATGATAAAAAATTTACAGGAACATTGATCTCCGATTATGACACCATGCTGAGGTATGAACAAATGTTCAAACCAACTCCTTGGCTCAAGAAGACTGTAATTCTAGACCCACATCATATACAATATTCAGATGTACAAGAAGAAACACTGGTTTACATTCATCTAAAGCACAAGGACAGTGATACTTATCAATCTGTATTACAGGGCGTATGCAAGCCACACAAAAAAACTAACATAATTGTGTTAGTCAGTTCTGAAAGAGAACCATGTAAATACTGGCTGAGTGTTTTCAAAAATTAATTTTTTGCAAGCCATTAACAGTTAACCTCAGTCCTAGAATGCCTCCTTTTTCCAATTACTGATATACTCATTATATAGGCCTATATATATATATATTATTCATACATACATACATACATATCATATGATGCTATAATCCCTTTTTCGGGTAAGCCAATAACTACACAGATGTTATATCCTGACCCAGTGATAGACTTCCACAACTTCCTCAATAATATAATATGTAGTATGTATATGTATGAATATATTATAGGCTATAATATGTAATTAAAAATATTAATTAATTAATATTGTGTAGTTATACATACTGAATTATTTATCATTGCGGTTTTCAAATTACAAAGAGAGAGAAAGAGAGAGAAAAAAAGGGGTACAAGAATATTTAAATTTTATATTTATTTATTTTTTATTGTATACAGTTTATATTAAATTAAAAATTATAGGTATGGTATATATACCAGTAATAAGATGGAAAATATTTGTAGTTTGAAAGATGAAATTACATCTATTGAATGAAATAATTTGTCAAGTATTATTTTATAATTAATTATTTAATCACATATGGTATATTATTAATATAACAAAAAATAATTTTCATATGTATAGGTAAATTTCTTGTAAATATAAAACTTAATTGAATGTAATTGGAATAAATTTTGTTTAATTTTTTTCTGATGCAATGAATAAAAAAGTCATACAATATTTGTTTGAAAAAAAGAAAAAAAATGTTTTTTTTTTTAAGCCACTTGTATATGTAAAGACATACAAAAGACTTAATTAATATTTTCACTCCAAAATGCTCAGAAGCATTTAAACAAAAATGTAGAACTATATTATAATATTAAACCTATATGATATTAAATATGTACAAAATGATAAAACTCAGTGTGTATACATTACATTTATATAACATGCAATATTTTCATAATAATAATAATAATGGAGAAATACTGCAGATCGTTTAGAGCACCTGTTTCAAATTCAAAATATTGTTATACATGTCTTTCTTCTACAATTGTATACAAGACAATTAATTGTATATCAGCAGGTTTTTCAAATTAAAATGTTAAGATTTACGTAATAATAAAAATCTTTATTATGGTGCATTTAACTTTTGCAGTCTCAAATTGTATCTAATAGACACTATGTCAACTATATGTAGTTCATAAATTAAAGGACTTAATTTAATTTAAAAATGAATAAAATATTGCATGTTATATAATTAATGATAAAATGAGCATAGATGAATGAACATTCACTACATGTGATGTTAAAATGATGTCTTAAATATTAGAATACAAACTTATCCAGTAAATATTTTTCTATGTATTTTTTTACATACATAGCGACAGTTTTTTTTTTTTTTTTTTTTTTTTTTTAATGTACAAAAAATTATAAATTGGCAAAACATCATAAACATAGAATGAAAAAAAAAATGTTTGCACTTATTTAATTTTATACTGTCATGTGAAGATTTTTAATAAAAAAGACAAAAAAAAATCTCATTGTATTACTTATTTTAAGTTAATTGGACTGTTTACAGAAATTAAATTACATGAGCTAAAACTTGTTATTGCTTATTTTTCTTTTCTTTTTTGTTTTTGAAAAATTCAGCCCACATTACCTTTTGTTGTAATCAAGGTTTATAATTATCGTTTATTAACCAAAAACTTTACTTTTTATCCTTATTATTATTATTTTTTTATAATTTTACATCTCGTTCTTTGTTTTTACAAGATCAAACAAAAATTTTATTTAGAGATGCATTATATAAGAAAATGCTGTAGGTTTTTTTGATGTTGTTGAAAAAAATGTCCGCACAAAACACTTGGAAATTGCTGATATTCTTTATTGTTGTCAGTAGTTGTAGGGACCATACTGTGCTGATCCATGGTAATAGGGTCCAGGGTATGCATAGCCATATGCATACTGCTGCTTTTGAGGATACACTAAAAAATATTAAAGGATATTAGTAATTGTGTGAACAAACAACACACACACGTTAATAAAATGCACTTAAAAAAATATATGTATTTCCAAAATGTGATTAACTATTAGGGAGACCTGATTTTTTTTTTTGGTGAAAACTACGCTTTGCCTGTAAGTTTTATAGTTAGGTTTTTTGCTTCACTATCAACTGTGTGTTTAAAAAAAAAAAATGATACTTCACTACTAAAAAGCTTAGGAAAATTATTTAAGTAAATTCATAGTAGGTTGTGATGCAGGTAGATAACTTACTAATTTTGCAGGTGCAGCCGCCATTTCACCAAAAAATTCAGTCTCTAATTATAATGTTATTATCCCTTTAAATATTTATTTGTGGTACCACACCTAATGTTAGTTCTTTATAGTATTCCCATCAAATTTAGTATGAAAATATTACAGTAATTTTAATTTGGTATTTCTGAAGCTTAAAAATTACAGGCTATAATTAAAGAATTTGCAAGTTGTTATTTTTTTTGAAGTGTTAATGGTAATTGTACCCCATTATTTTTTTTAAAGGTTATCAATAGACTAGAGTGAATTAAGTAAAGCAACAAATAGAACCAAAAAGTTTCTTAGATCAGTAGGTGATATGGGGACTGATGTCGAACTCCTACCAATAATTTTGTTATCAAAGGAATTTGAATAGTAAAAACCAATGATTTCCATAGCTGGGTGACAACCTTAATGCAAGGTAATACAAATATTAACATAAAAAAGAAAAGGATAGAGGAAACCATCAAGGGCCTTACTATAATGAAAAGTGTCCCTTAGTTTGTTGAAAATCTTGTTAGCACAGAGATAAAAATATCAAACTATTTGATATTATATTTCCACAATAATCTCTTAGAGAAAGCAGAGTATGTGCCAGTGTGTGCCTTCTTCAGTCCTTGGAACTATGAGTCTCTGAGTCTGTAAGGACTGAAGATCAAGGCACACACACATACTTTGTTTTCTCTTGGAGTGCTGAAAGCTATACATGTAATATGAGTTAGTTTTTATATATCGACGTTGTTGCGAAAAAAATGTGTAACTCGTATTTTGTCACGCGAAGTAAAATATGTAAGTCGTTCCCGAACGTTATGGAGATGACGCTCGACTTACACATTTTGCTTCGCCTGACAAAATACGAGTTACACATTTTTTTCGCAACAACGTCGATATGCACTAGCAAGATTTATACCAAACTATGGGACTCTCTTCACTATGGTAAGAGTCATGCTGGTTTCCTCTATTATTATCTTTTATATTATCAACCTAACCGCAATGGCTTATTTTCCTGAATTTTTACAAATATAAACACTGACTTAAGATTGGAGGACCACAGCTTTGTGCTCGCTCTCCTTCAATTGCTAAGAGTTGCTACATGCATTTGAAGAAGAGATCTTTGAAACATCTTAATCACTGTAAATATTTGTGTAAACTATGCCATCACAAATATCACCTAGCTAAGGACATCATTGCTGTGGTAAGACACATGTTGGTGGTACAATTTTTTCCTTTCATAATGAATTCAAACTGAAATGGTTCCCAATAGAAGACTTGCAAATGTAGGTTTAGTGAGAAAATAAACAAACTCACAGCTCAAAAATACTAACAAAGTGCTAGCAGGCGACTTTGTGTTCCTGTCTCAAGTTAACATGCTTTCTTATGGGACAATGAAGCAGCTATAACTCAAGTTAGCTCAAATAAATCTAATTCAAGTTACAGCTTACAGTAAAATACAGCTGCTTCAATACCCCATAATAAAGCATGATAAATTGAGACAGGAACACAAAGTCGTCTTCTAGCACCTTGTTATAGTGTTGTTGAGCTGTGAGTTTGTTTATTTTCTCACTAAACCTACTTTAACAAGTATTTTCTTTAAATAAATCATACCAACTATCATTATTTAATATTTTAAAATATTTTACCAAAATGTTATTAATAATAATAACGAAAAAAGTATTTCAGTAACAAAGTTTTTTTTTTTTTTTTAGTATCATATTAGAATCAGATACAAGTTTAATTCAAACACATGCTTTGAAAAAATAAGGATCATTAGAAATTAACACCAGGAACAGAAATTTTATGTCAAGTTTTAGTTAGGACTCTCCTTTCCTTTTTGGCCACTTACATTAGTATTATAATTTTAAAGTAAGATATAAAGTGAACGCTGATTTTCAATTGCAATCAAATAAAAACCATCACAGTGATTTAATTTGAATTAAAATCTTAATTTCTATAGGCTGTACTTATTTTGATATAAAATTCATCATGCCTTGTGCAATTAGTTCTATTTAATAGTATTTAACATATTATTGATTTTGAAAATTTGCTTTCAAAAAAACAAACTTTGATATGAAATCTTACCAGGCATGAGGTATTGCATGTTGGCAGCCTCTTCTCTATCACGTTCACTGCGTAAACAGATTGATGCCCCAGAAAATAAGATGGCCGATACCAGAGCCCAGCCCACACCAAGCCAAGCGAGAATGAATGACCAGTCATAGGTAATGTCAGAGTTGTCACGAAGGGCCTGCACACAAAATATTTGAGAATGACACACCTGGCATAACATACTGCACATTCTTCGCTTGTTCTTCCTCTTTTTCAGCTCGTAGACATCCTGCTGCACCAAAAAGTAACATCGACGACAACAGACCAAAACCAACGCTCAGCCAAGCTAATATGTATGACCAGTCAAATCTAATTGAAGTATTGTACTGTAAAGTCTATAGAAAACAAAAAAACAAATCTAAACTTAAAAGCTATAATTATAATCCATAAATAATTATCAGTTACTTATGGTTATACAATAATTAATAGTTTTTTTAAAGTTATCAACGGCACATATTTATTTATATAAATAAACATATGATACTTTATTTATAAACTATTACTCTCATTAATTTTTGTAAAATTGTAGACACTATTAATAAACTGTTGTTGAAATATTAATGACCCTCACTTGCTAGAAGTATACTAGCTGTAATATAAAATAATTGTATATTATACCATTACCACAAGGCAATTAGATTATTATTATTATTATTGAAACTTACATTACTCCATTGTTGATAAAACTCTGGTCCAACCACCTTTTCCTTCTCGTAGTACTCAACTCCATGCCAAAGTCCCATTGCTCCAGCACTCAGTAAGCCTGTAGAGTAGGATGACACATTTTAGATTCATTTCATATTTCATTATTATAAATATAATAAACTTTAAAGGTAATAAATATTAGGAAAAAATCGTCTATGCGATAAATTGATAATTAAACTATAAAGCAATTAACATGATATCAAAACACTAAAAGTAAAATTCGTAAAAATTCAGGTTACTTTCTATACAGTATTATGAGGGTAACTAATAAAAAAAGATTTGATAGTAAAACAAACAAATAAGAAATTATATAGATGAAGATATATTAAGAAACCAACATGGTTAGGTATAATGAATTTGAAAGAAAAGGATACAAGAAACCAGCAAAAGACTTAAAATAGTGAAGAGAGTCCCATAAATTGGTAAAAATCTTGCTAACACAAATAAAAAAACTAACACATTGGAAATATTTCAGCAATACTATGATTCATAGTTTCTCTCTTGAGTCTGTAAGGACTGATGAAGGTATAACACACTCCATCTCTCTTGGGAATTTATTGCCAAAATATTTCCAATGTGTTTGTTTTTTTATATCTGTGCTAGCAAGATTTTCACTGAACTATGATATTCTCTTCACTATGGTAAGGCCCTTGCTGGTTTCTTCCATCCTTTTCTTTCAAATTTATCATACCTAACCATGATGGTTTATTTTCCTTAATATCTCATCTCTTAAAAATATTATATAGATTTAAAATAATAATAATAAGTTGGGCCATAGGAGATGTGAGCATCAAGCTTACAGAGAGAATGTCTTGTGAGATGGAAAATAATTTCTGGCCCAGGCTGATATCAAACCTGTGTGTACATTCTTTGTGTATTTTTATTTAGAATTTATACTTTTTTTAAGAACTTTGCTTACACAAGACAGATCACAATTTGTTTATTTTTCTTATGTAACACTTAATTCTTTGGTCTTTGACTACATGTACCAGGGCTTAAAGTAAAAGCTGGAGCTTACAGAAGCTATGCTCTGGAGCTATTTTGAGTTCTTGGGCATTGAGTGCTCTGGTAAAACAATTTTCCTACCTTAAGCTCTGCTATGCACACTATGCTATATAAATAAATATTTATTAGTTGACAATACAACTATTGTCATTGGCAGAGTATGACTTGTGGAGGTACAAAATCTGTTTCAATAGAAGTAGAGGCAGCTACACTATCTAATTATATACAAAGTACAAAGATTTATCAAATAAGATTGTACAGTACTAGTACACATAACTTACAGGAGAGTAACATAAGAATGGCAGTGCTTGTAATGTTAGCTGGTGAACGTCTCCAGCATCCAGCAACTCCAGTCCAGAAAGCAACAAACACAGTGAAGAACGAAACAATGAAGAGGGCGATAGCTGAGCGTCCCATGTCTGTCAACAGAAATATCCATTAGCAACAATAATAATAATATGTTAAACATATTGGAGGGAGGGACAAAATCTTGTTTCAAGGGACAGTGATTCAAATTTTCTCAGTTAACTATTTTTAGTTATTATTATTATTATGATTAGTCTGCACTGCACCATTTAAATTTTCCCATTCTAGCTACAGTAGTGTTCTCAAAACTTGCTTAAAGGATGGTCTATCCGCAATGCTACAGGATAGTAAATTAACAAGAGGTCCAGCAATTAATGTTTTATTTTCCCAAGAAAAATATTAAATGTAAATTTTTTTTTAGTTGCCAATTTAATATTTTATTATTATTAACATTTCTAAAAAATGTTGGATTTTCTTATTATTATTATTATTTTTAAAGAATTGAAGATTTTAGAAAATAATATATTAAAATGTCTACTGATTACAATTTATTTTCATTTCAAACATAACAATAATGCATGAAAGAATGTCCAAAATTTGCTGAATAGTATAGAAAATATTTAAATTATTCCTCCAGGGAACAAAACTGCTAGAGATTAGAAACAAATGTGTTATTTTCTTTCAAAAAAAAAAAAAAAAAAAAAAAAAACAGTGGGGGTAAAAGAGTCAGGTGAATACAAATGACAAGGCGATGTACGAGTGAGGAGCGTTTTTATTATTATTATTTTTTATTGCAAGGTGGCAGCTAGGAGCGCGAGGAGCGAGCTGGAAAAGTCAATGACTGCTGCTGCTCTCCGCCGTTTCATTCCTCGCATGTGAGCCTGAAGCCATCAGCAGGAGAGAAGATGGGACAACTCAGCTAAATTGCGTATATATTATAGCTACTTGTATTTTGGAAGAACACTATTTCTCTCTTAATGCGTTAATGATATACAAGGTGCCGATGTGCGTTTTTGATAAAAAGTCCAGTTATACTATTTCGAAATCAGAGTGTGTTTTTGTATTACAATTTATAACCTCCATATATGCCATGTATAATAATATAAAGTATGACCACGCTTTATTTTATACATAGAAAAACAACACTTGAATAATTTGTAACTTAATATATTGTAGCTTGAAAATAAACTTATCCATTTCAAAAGTTAGCTAATGTTATTATATAACGCAAGGACATAACACTCATATATTAAATTAAAAAAAAAATAACAATAATAAAAAAAAAAAAAAAAAAAAAAAAAAAACGAGAACGTGAAAAGTAGAAATTTATTTAGTATTATGACTCTCTGTTATGATTTTTTTTTAGATAAAAATACTTACGAAGTCTAGTCATGGCTTCTTCAGAAAACTGCTTCGTGAGATTGTCCACATCAGGGATGAAATAATCGATGTTCATGCAGTGAGTTTCCACAGGACTTAGATAGGTCTCAACTAAAAATAAAAATTCAAGAAATTAAATTTCATAAACATAACTTTAAATTTCTTAATAAATAATAATAATAAAGCTTCCAAGCAAAAATGTAAATATTTTGCAACTTTCATGTATAAAACAATTTATTCTGTTTTGTTATCATTTTCACAGGTCAATGTCTCTGCAAAGAAAATAATTATATGTTTTATACAACCGTGGAAAAATTTGAACTATTATTTATGTACTTTTTAAAATTTTAAAGAATTTTATATAATTTATTAAAAAAAAAAAAAAAAAAAAAAAAAAAGGTCTCGAGTTTCTTGAAAGAACTTATTTTTTTTTTTATATTTAAGAAGTAAAATCATACTTCTTTTAGTTGTTTAAAATTCAGTGTAGATTATTCGATGCGTGAATTTAATACTCAATAGTTTTAAACACAGTGACGATACGAAATATCTGTGAATCACAATTCTATCCGAGCATGAATTAAAATAAAATAACCACGATCACTTTTAAAGCTTACAGCAGGATGAAAGTAGTAATCTTACCACAAAAAAAAAGAAAGAAAGAAAAAAAAAAAAAAGAGATAATAATAATAACGAAAAAATAAATAATAGACGAACCTACGTATAGTTTGAAAAAATAAAAATTTAATGTTTATAGAGTGCAAAGGTTTACTAATCAATGAAAGTATATGATTTTGTGGTACTTTATATTTCAGCATTTATGGTAGCAAATTTACTTTAAAAAAAATGTATTACTCAAGTATGGGACCACGCAATATTATTATTTCAAATAGGAAATTGAGGCAAGAAAATAATCATAAAAAAACGAGAGCATAATGCAAACTTAATGTCAGTTCCACCATTATTATTATTTTTTATTGGTTCTACTTTTTTATAGCAAGTTTAAAAGGAAATCTCTCTATCTCTCTCTTTCTTCCTGTTTAATAAAAAAAAAATGTTGATTTGGCTAAATAAAGTTGATTTATTTCATTTTTTATTACAGTTTATATAACATTATCTAAATATTTCACCAATAATTACTAAATGTTATCTCAATTATGAAAGTGATATCATAAATCAAAATAATTAAAAATTAAACAAAAATATCATATATTTCTGTAGAGCTAGATTTGTCAGTGCGTAAAAATGTGTTAAGATTTTTATAAAATGAGTGTATAAAAATGATGTAATTGTTTTGTGACGTTGCAAATAAGAATGCGGTCGTTCATATTGTAATGCCGTAGATGGCACGTCACATTATAATATATAAAGCTAGTGCCATAATTCTACATATTTTTTACTGCAATACGGATGTTATGTGACTTATAAATAATAATAACCATTGTTAATGGAAATAATAAGCAAATGAATGGCAATTTATAGGGTACGAAAACTATGTTTTTCTTATAGTATGCAGTGAACAAAATCAAATAATACCATCTTTAACACGATTTAACAAAAAAAAAAAAAAAAAAAAGTGATACATGTATATTATATCGACAAATTCGTGAACAGGTTTTACACTTTTATAATTTAATTTATTATGTGCATGACCCTTAATATATATAAAAGACATGAGAATTCGTAATTGTTGTATGTAGAAATGACCTTTATTGCTTATATTTTTATTTTGAGGTCAATATTTATAGAATTTAAATATTTCAAGGTGATGGATAGACTTAGTCCTAAATTTTGGACCTAGACTTAGTCCTTAAAAAAACACTTTCAATAAAATCTATATAAAATATTAAGGTAACTTCAACAGTTGATATATCAAAAATATTATGCCAAGTTCAAGTCAAATACTTGTTGAAAGCACTAAAAATAATAACCTCTCAAATTAAAATAGTTAATTTATTCTATGAATATTATAAATACACACATACACATCACAGTAAAATAATAATAATAAAAAAAAAGCGAAAAAAATAATTATTGCAATTCTAGTTTTATATTACATCTATCTCTTTTTGTGGTTATAATCTCTCTTCTTTTATTACATTCACAACAACAATATAATGAAAGTATATTTTAAACCACATTCAAATAAATAAAAAATATATTAATAACAATACTAATAATAAAACTCTCGATTATAGTTTTTGTGCAATCATCCAAAGCTATATAGAAATCCTTCTTAAAAGTTTAAAATCATCAATATATTGTCCTTGATAAGAAATAAAAGAAATATTAAGAGCATCAATATATTGTTAAACAAATTATAAAACTGATTTATTGTATGATCTAAATTAAGCACACGATATTTTTGTGTAAAATGTACAAAAACTTTAATTGGACATTTAATTGTAATAAAAACACAAACGAAATAGAAGAAGTATTTGGATGTGTCTTATACTTTATTATTAAAATGCACTTTTTTTAATTGTTTTTTATTCTATAGTGGCTACTGAAGTAAACAACCCACTTTATTAGGAAAAAAAACAACCCAAAATCATCTGATAAAAAGTATGTTATTGTTACTTATTTTTTTAAATCGGCGTAGAGAAAAAAAAATCTGAAAGTGACAAATTATATAAAAAAAAGTTTGAATTGACGTGTAGCCTAATTATTCATGATGTGCTGACAATGGGAAAGAATCACACACTTGAAACAGTTTTTCATATATACAAAGTGTAACAAATAAAACGTGTCTTCACATTAAAAAAAAAAAAAAAATAGCACTTCATGACAATGCTTTTATAACCCATTTAATTCACTTTTTCTATAATAACAAATTAAGAATATATATATCTTTTAACAAGAATTAGATATACATTTTTCTAAAATAACGCCTATATATCTATTTAAAAGAAATATAATACTTAAAAAAAAAAAAAAAAAAAAAAAAAGCGAAGTATGTTACATTTTAAGAAGTGATACATGAAATGAATTAAAAATTAAAAACTTTCTACATGTATGAATAAAATAATAATAAGTATATAATTTTAAATTCGTGCGTCCTTGGCCAAGAAAAAAAAAGTGTGTAGCAAGTAGATCAACTTGAAAATACATTTTAAAAAGTTGGAATGTTATAGCTTTCAAATACATTATATATTTTTTATATTGATGGTGATGTGAGTATTAAAGAACATTTTGGTAAAATGTGAAGTGGAAGATTTATATTATTTTTAAATTTATTTTATCATGGTTCAGAAAATATGCTTCCGTGGAGAAAAATGTCTTGTCACCAAAAAGTTAAAAAGGAAAAAAAAAGTTGACAGCACATTTTTTTAGTATTATTATTTAAGGTTATTATAACTTAGAACGCAATAAAATCGATGGTATTAAAGAATTTTATTTTTCATGCTTTAACTTTAAATAAATTTTCATGAAATATTATACGCTGTAGTACATAAAAATCCCTTTTAATTGATTTCTCCACGCAGGATTAAATATTGTGAGTTTATTTTGAAACCCTCTGTATACAAAGTACTCGAAGTAGTATAATTTTCTTCAAAGTTAGCCAAGATGACAGACAAGAATTTTAAGATCCAGCCATGCATGTATAGCAAAAGTAGACGTGGCTGATACTTCCTTTCTGGTCATAAAATTATATAGACTTTCACTCAAACACCAGCATGACAGATATCTTTTTCATTAGTAATTTACTCTGAAATTGTCATCTGTGCGTAAATACATATATACATACATAGAAGACGTTTAGGGTGCAATCAACTTTTTCTTGATCTCATTTAATAAAATGTTTATATTACAAATAAGAAAGTGAAAATACTTACACCATATATATAACGGTAGGAATTACATATAGTTTATATATTGGAACCTATAGTGTATACAAAGTTAGCAAATTTCAAAGTATTGTTACGTCTATAGTATAAAGAATAACACAATAAAAATGTATAATAATAAAACTAAAATATTTCAATAGCTTATGACAGAATGAAACCAGGTTGATCAATCTAACTCAATTTTTAATTTAAATTCCATTGCGTATAAAATAATGCAAATTATTCATATATTATGATAAATTAATTAATTTTTACGATAATTTAAAATGAATTACGATAATAATAATTATTATTATTACTAAAATATTTACTATAGGAGATAGTAGAAGTATGCAAAGCAGTAGACAGGGAAGATTTACGAAAGGAAGTAACTCGTTTGCTCTGTAATAAAGCGTGAATCCCTTGCTTATCAGCGCAATAAATAATGCCTTTTTTTTTTCCATACACATTTTTTTTGCAACATTTGCCCTGAAATATTTATTTTTTTGACACAATTTTAGCTTTATATATTTTTCAAGCAACGTTTTTTATAAATTAGAAAGAATGAAACTATTATACTTATAACGTATAGACACTGTGATATATTATAATCTTATTCTATACAATATTGCTTATGGATATTACTAGAGAGCGCAAAAATAGTCGATCATTTTGACAAAATAGTCGACTATATAGTCGATGATTGTTGGTGCAAATAGTCGACAAATAGTCGATTTTATACGAAAAAGTCGAAAAAAGTCGATTTTTTTATACATAAATTTATATAAAGAATGATAAAAAAAAAAGATTTTGTGAGTAAAAAATAATTTAATTTAATGTTTAAACAGTAATTTTAGTATCTAAATACTCAAATAGGCCGAGCGTGTCCCTATCTTGTATGTATTTTGTTAACGCGATAAAAACCATGAAATTTTTTTTAAAAGGGTATGAGCAGAGTCCCCTCCAGGAGGGGACTCTGGTATGAGACATGAGCACTATTACAAAATAGTATCAAATTTACCTAGGACTCATCCAGGGTCGGACTGGCCATAAGGGCTACGCGGCATCCCCGCCGAGGCCCCCCCAGTTTTGAGGCCCTCAAACTGGTAAAAAAGGGGCGTGGTTGCAAAAAATGAGGCCCCTCTTGGAGGATCCCCGCCGAGGCCTTTTCACCCCAGTCCGACCCTGGACTCATCGGGCAAGGCACAGCAGAGAGCTCTGTACAGCTAGAGATGATTCATACGCAACATCTACTAGCTGACTGAGCTGGGGAAGTAAGTGGCAGTGCGCTTTTATACACAGTGCCCTCTCAGCTGCACGCGCTGATTCGTTGGTACAAGAGAGCGCGCGAAAACTGGCTTGCTATTTGAAATTCTAAATAAATTACTATGAATTTTTTTCAAAAAGTATAGAATACCAATTGTCGGATTTATGTATCGATATATCGATACATATCGCCTCAAAAAAGTATCGATAATATCGATACTATCGGATATATCGATATATATCGCCGATTTCTAGTAGAAATCTCCTTAAAAACTTAAAAAAAGTGCGAAATAGTCGACAAATAGTCGATTTCTCGTGAAATAGTCGCTGAGCTCGAAATAGTCGAAAATAGTCGATTTTTTTATTGGTTTAAAATGCACCATTTGTTGAGATCGGTGGAGATATGAAATAATACTAGCAATAGTCGACATAATGGCAATAGTCGAAAAACTATTTTTGCGCTCTCTAGATATTACAATGCATTATTGATATGAGACCTAAATTAACGTAATGCTCCATATTAGTATTATCATATAACAATATTATGAAGGGGTTAGATTTTTATATAACAGTGTCTGCATAACTCTTTCATCATTCAGAATAAGAATATCAGTTTGACGAATGAACATTCTTTTCAAAACAATACATGTATGTTTGGTTGCTTATGAATTAATTCAAACTTATATCATGTTTATATACTATACTTGTTAGTATGTACAAATTGTATTTTTGACTTGTAATAATCGAAAGCGTTATTATTTGTAAATTAATTTTCATTACACGTATAAAGTAAAAACTTCAAAAAATTCATAAGTGAAAAAAAAAAAAAAAAAATACTGGCGATGTGCCCGTAAGTTGTAAATCATATTGCATACAAAATATTTTTATGAAAGAGTTATTATGATGAGTCATAAGTTCATAACAGTGAGACGAAAAAAAAATTTATTTGAGCTGCAATTTAAAGTAAATTATATTTGCAGATACATTTACAATATACACTGCATATACATACAGTACAGCTACACAAGATAAATTTCATCGAAATTAATTTAAGTAATAAATATTAACAATTGAAAACAACGAAAAATGTATTAGAAAATTTTGTTCAGTTATACCAGAGAAAAATATTTTAGTTTCCCAATAAGATTTTATATGATTTCAATAATATTATGATTTACATGCACACATTCAAGTGCAAACGAGCAAAAGAATCATATTATTTAAATCATATTATATAGTTGATTTACAAATTTATTACTTATATAAAACTGTAACTTGTATTCAATAAAATACGTGTCATTAGAAATACATTATATATTTGCCAACTGACTCCGTTATAAAAATTACGTAAACATTTTGAACCGGACTTGTAATGTCAATGCAATTCTCCATGATGAGCTTATATTTCATCACAAACTTAATATAGATTTAATTAAAGAGAAAAAAATGTATCTAAATTTATTGAGCTAAAAAGACTTAAAAATTCAAATTCAAAGCTATATATCAAATTAGCTGAAAAATGCATATCATTTAATTAATTTACAGATTATTATGCATATAAAAGTGAATGTTTCATCTTTTAGTGACCATCTGTTTTCGTTCCACTATCACGAACACAATACCCAAAAACTTCTCTAAAAATTTTATCATGATTTTTTTGTTTCTAACAAATTTTAAGCAGAAGAGTTTGTGTGGGAGAAAAAAAAAAAAAAAAAAAAAAAGAAGACGAAAAACTTTCACTGTATAAGAGCAGAGTTTATGCAGCAACATAATGATATTACAAAATACAATTTATACACGCTAGTAAATACAGGACAGATGCGTGCAATGATATAAAAGTACGTTTTTTAATTATATATTTTTTGAATTGCGTATATAGTTTAGAAACAATCTGTACGCATTAAACTTTGAAGGCCAAGAAACTAGTTTTTATTTTTATGTGTATTATTAATAGTGTATAGAGACGATGAAAGAATATGAGTGGGTGTGTTACGTATGTATGTATTGTGTTTTCCCTTTACTTGTAACCTACCAGAATATAACGATGGAATATACACAATAACCATGGTAATCTTAAAATGTAAGGTATAACACTCTATACAAGAATTGCGTAATATGTTATAGAAATAAATATTTTTAGCTTTAAAATCCTTCATAATGGTGTTTTTATAATTCTCTTTCTCAAACGATAGTTTTATTTATTTATTATTATTATTACTGTTTTTGATTCATCTATGTCGATTTATCAACAAATGCGTTCACAAGATTGTGATAACGTGTTTTACGATTTAAATTCAACGCATTTTTTTTTGTCTCATAAGAATAGCACTGTAAATCAAGCGCGAGTTTTTGAATGGTAAACTATATTACCACAACCGTGTGTACATTATTATATACATAGCATGTTAAAATAAGCCATTATTTGCCTTGGCACCATCTGTTTGTAAAAATAAAATCAACTCCATGGTATCCGTAACAAAATAATGTGATATTAAAAATCGAGTAAAATATATATTTTTAAAATTCTCATAAGTTATTTTATTCTTCTAAGGAACTGAAAGTGTTCCCGATTACTATTATTATTATTTTAAAAAAAAATTCATACATGCACGTTTATTCGTACTATGATGAGAGATTTTCGTAAGGGAAATTAAAATTAGTTAGCATTTTTTGCCTGGGAGCAAAATAACTTTTAGCAGTCAAAATATAATTTGAAATATAAATGCCACAGAATAATAAAAGTATTATAATAATAACAAGTTTCTTTAACAGATGAAATTCAAAAACTTAAATATATAATTATTACCATTGCTCACCATGCTTTTGAAAATATGATTAGACATTCCGCTTTTAAGATAGAAAAAAAAATAGTTAGATAAAAAATTATATATGTAAAAACAAACAAACATGGTTTATTTCCGCTTAAAACGTAATTATATAAGTAATTATTTTATAATTAAAATGCGCATTAGTAAAACCACAATAATAAATAATAATATTTTACTGCCATGAGTATGTATACAGGTGAAGACGTGAGATATATGAATGCACAATGTAAATGTTAGAGTAGTTGTTTAGGAAACTGTTTAGGACACTCCTGAACTTCAGTTACTGCAATTAGCAAATCAAAAGGCTGAAGAATCTAAATTAAAATTTAAAAAAATGTACCGTGATACATTTAAACTTAAACTCTGCGTCAAACGAAAATATTTAAAATGGTTGCGCATCATCTTGCAGACTTTTCAATTCAGATTCTTTGAAATTTTAGGCCTTTTGTTGGAATGAATAGTTTTTTATTCTTTAATTACATATCTGATAGTCACAGGTTTAGTAATATTTAGTATAAGAGATACGTACATACTATACTGTGCATAGCCTACTCTACTGTATATCTATCTATACCAATTCTTCATAATATTAGAGCTGTAATAGCTTCTTTACACCGATAAAATGGTTCATTTAAAATAATTGCATATTAAGATTAAATTCAGTTCTTGCATAACAAAAACAAAGCTATCAATAAAATCCTCTCCTCCCACAAGAAAACTTTAATGACTTGTCATTTAAGAATACATCGAATTAATTTAAAATTGAGTGCAATATTGGTTGATATAAAAGATAATTGTTATTTTAAGTGACTACTCTAAATATTACAATGAGTGCCTTACTTGTATTATAATAATGTAATTTTTGTTTAATAAAGTAACACGTACTAGATATTCAAAACAACAATGTTTTTTACTCCCTAACCTTAATAATGAATGTTACATTCCTGTTCATTACAAATATTTAGATTAGCTGTATATCGATTTACGAATAAGTGAATTATTTTGAGAATGATTAGTTTTAAAGATTTAGACAGTTGGTAAGAGAGAATTAGAAAAGTTACTATAGTATTTTCATTGCGTCTACATTGAACTTCTTGAACTGCTGGTGTCTCTAGTATTTTTAGCACGACCCCTTCTTCATACCGTATTTTCTTAATATCAGATCCAAAACCACTACCTGTGTCAAAGGTCTTCTCAGGTAAAGCTAGACATAATACTCAGGAGCCAAATATGCAAAGTATTACATGGCAAAGAGGGTCGATTCACATAGGATTTTATTATACTCTGATGCATTTCTCACGCAGCAGGTGAAAAGTAGTAAGATCTTTAAAAAATTTTCAATTTACAAAAGTTTGACCTTTATCGTATATATTTTTTTCTTCCTTACAAGAAAAATTATTATTTTTTGTTGTATCTTGAAAAACATTCCTGAGTCTACAAAACTATAAAATTAGGCAAGACTGAAATTTGTACATTTTGACATATAATATATTATATATATTTCGCCGACAAGAGGCTTCAAAGACGATGAAGATGTATTATATCATTATTTTTGTTGATCGTGATTTATTCAGAAACGCAAAATAAAAATAAATTCTTGAGTATTCATAATTGTGCCATTTGAAAAACGTGATAAACTTCAAGAACATCATTCTTTTCTTTCTTTTATATATATATCCATCTTATTTGTTTAGTCCAGCGATTTTATATTCGCACACCAGAAAAATGATATTTTTAAATTACAGGATATTGCAGTAAATATAGAACCTCAATCCATTTTTTTTTTATATTAATATTTTTTGTTATACATTTCAACAGAAACATTAATGCCTGACATAATACTTCCAACACTTTTTCATTCACCCAAGAAATATAATAATCATCTTTTTTTATTATTATTATTAAATCTAGAGCAATATTAATTGTATGATTAATTAATTTACGTTACATTTAAAAGTATATAGATATATATATTAAAATATTCCCACACGTAAGAATTTGTTTTACAAGAGATTCAGTTTGCTTGAAAGCAGCAGAGTCATTGAGATGAAGATTTAATTCATATATTCTTTGTCCAATAATGAAATTTAGATTGTAAATTAGTTCTCACAATTGCATTTTACAACACGTAGTCAAGTCTATATACTATACATTGCATCACTAGAGCATAAAGTTTTAAGTTCTATCTCTTTATGTCTGCACAAATATAATCAACAGTTGAGAAAACAGACTGACTTTTACAGTACAGTAAAAAAAATGTTCACAGTATGTGCGGTATAAAATCAAGAAAAATTACTCATCAAATTATAGCTAAATTTTTTTTTCTTCCTATCGTTCATTTTCACTATACAACTGTACATTTTTTTTTTTCATTTCATGCAATGAAGGTGAAGCAAAATACTTTATAATAGAATTGATGATATTTATAGTATATATAATATTTCTTTTTCAATGCTTTTTTAAATTGAAAAAGATTATATATGGTGGGAAGTTGAACGCACGATGTTGAGAGAGAAAGAGAGAGAGAGAGAGAGAGAGAGTAATGTTTATGATTGCCAAAAATAGAAATTTATAACAAAGAACAAAATAGGTGTATAATTCTTTCGCCAAATTAAATGTAGAGAAATGAGGAAACCTTTTACTAAAATAATAATAATAATAAATTGGACACCTTTCAACAATTACTTTTCATGAATAAAATCAAGATAAAAAAATATATAATTACGAAACAAAACAATGAAGTCAATAAATTGACAGTTATCAAATGATCTATAAAAATTAAATTAACTGGATCAAAAAATTATGTATTAACAATCGTATTACACGCACAATGGCTTCAAGTTATTGCAATGTAGTTTTCATTCACGATTCATCGCGTAATATTTTAACTTTTTTTTTTTTTTTTTTTCAGACTTCCAGTTAGAATTGTTGTTTAATTGATAAGAAATAGTGAGAAATTTTCCATGTTCACGCTGTGATTTTATCCGAACATTTATTATCATTTATTTTACCTTTTCAGTATAGTTAATTTATACCACATTGCATAGCATAATACGAACTCTAATGGTGTAATTCTTAGAAGAAGAAAATATTTTTATGAAAAACAAAAATTAATTAATCGAAAATAGAAGAAAAAAAATGAAGTTCTGTCTATAATAAATAATAAGAGTGTAGGATTATTATAAAATTCTGGACTATAATCTATTGTTTCTTACAAAAAAAAAAAAAGAAAGCCAGTTTTGGTCTCTAGTTTAAACAATGCTTACGTCACTTGATTATTGTCGAATATTTATGACAATAGCTGGAAACACTCCTTGATCACGACTGACAGGTGCTTATAATATATTCTCTGTTTGTGAGAGAACAAAACTATAATCCACGTAGAATGAAAAATCTACTTCAATCTTTGATAAAAGAAATTTAAATATTTTCTCTATCTAAAACAACATTATATGGTAAAAAATAATTGACAATATTTCTATAATGGACATTTCTATATTCTTATTGCGGTTGTAAACTTATAAATTTTTTAATTGACCTATCCCCTATCACATATGACACGAATATTAAAATATCTCATGTATTTATTTGCGGTTTTAAGTATTTGTGCGAGTACTGTACTTGTTTATTAACGATATCGAAAACGTGATTGAAGGTTATGGGAAGGAAGGAGAAAAAAAAATGCTTGACTAGAGATAGCTCTCTCATCTTTTCTCTGATGGTTTGTGAAGTTTGTCCTACTGACACGTTCACGTTACGCTACGCAGCTTCCGCTTTGTCTCTCACTAACTAAGAGGCCGTTCAGGCTAAGAGAGAGAGAAAGAGAGAGAGAGAGAGAATAGCTTTTGTCGTAAAAAGAAGATATTTTTCCCCCTTTACTCATCATTTCTCTCAAGAGTTTTATTCCCAGAAAGTTAACAACTTTGTTTTGCTCCGTAAGGCTAATGAGGACAACAAAAGTTGAGACACTGAGATGCAGCTCTCACGAGCTATGTACTCTTCAAATAAAATAATAACAAAAGCATCTACGATGAAAGTTATCATTCAAATAAAGGTTTGCATGTTATTGTTAAATTTTAAATATTTATTTTTTAATACTAATTTCTTTATTATGTAATTTCAATATTAGGTGCATACGTACCCCCACGTTACAATAATGCTGTTCGTAAACCCTGTTCTCTTGCACCAAAAAATGCGCATTCCATTTGATTAACCATATTATAGCTGATCGTCATTTTAGGGGTAAAGAACAGGGTTTACGAACAGCATTATAGTTTATACGGTAAATTCATTACTTTGTACCAGAATTAATTCTAATAGATAGTTTTAAAATTCCTATCACGTAGACATTTTTTATTACAATTTTAATTGAAATGATTTTTTTTTAATTTGGTCTTTGACACCAAAAATCTACACATGTATGCGTATTTTTAAAACGTGCGTTTTTGCCTCTCAGCCTACTAAAAGAAGAAATATTCATCGTTAGCTTTAATGGAGAAAAAAAAAATTTAATAACGTAACATCCGCAATATTGACCAAGATATGAAAAAATTAAACCGAAGATGCTGCGGAAACAGGTTTCCTAACGAAGGTCAACGTTTATTATTTTTATTTTTTTAATTTACAAATTTTTAACCTTAAAAATTCAAAATTATTTAATAGTTTTCAGTTAACATCAAAAATATATATAGATAAAAATCACACTCATGTAAAATTCATGAATATTACATCTTTAGTATCTGCATAGAGCTTCTTTTTATCTACCCACACATCTTTCTTAAAAAGCTTAATCATTTACAAATATAATGAATAATTTGTGGAGTAACTACAAAAAGTACACTCATACATCCGTTCTATACTTTCAAATATTATTATGTTAATCGTATGAAATAATTACTTTTTTTTCCTGTAGATTATTAATATATATATATTTTTTTATTTACTGTTATCGCAAAAGAAGTGCAGAAGGCGCGAAACTTTAGCGTATGGTGCACAAGCACGCGCTGAGGTGTGTTAGCCGGGGTCATTTACAGCGGTACCCTCATGCAAGCACCAGCAAAAGCAAGCGGTGCTCATACGTCGTATAAAGCTCCTCTGACATGCGCGTATAGCAATTATGAAACTGGTTATGGCGCCGCACCGCGGTATATAACATGAGCTGCAAAGTTAAAAATTATTTAAGCCTCGCCTTTATAGCTTATGGCGATGACTTAACGGTGAATTATAAGAAAATATTCTTCCTCGTCGTTTTCTTCTTTATAGATATTTTTCTATACCATCTCCAAGTATTTCTATATCTTCTCAACAACTTGGTATCGTCCGGCCGCATTCCGAAATATACTTTAATATGATGAGAGAAAAGACAGAGCGAGAGAGAGAGAGAAGAGATGTTCACCCAGAAAATTCACTAGAAGTCTATATCTTTTTATTTTACATAATTATATTACATAAAAGAGGTCAAAATTATTGTTTATATATATTTTTTTAATGATTGTGTATATCCGCAAACTCATCAAAATATTTAGTTTATACTAATTGTTATTATTATTAAATTATAAAGTGTTGAAAAATATTATAACTGTTTTACGCAATGTAATTAATTGGTTCATCAAAAACAATGAACTAATAATTAATTACACAGCACAAACTATTACATTATTCAAAAGTAGGGAGAATTTTTCAAATAACAATAATAATCAATAACACCTTGAATATATTTAAAGTAAGATATTAAAAATAAACTTATTGTTATTGTATTATTGTTCATATTTCAAAGAGAAATTAAAAATTATACCATGAAGGTTAAATTAAAATTCCAATTTCGTCAAATAAAAAGTGTTCTTTAAAGAATTTCATCATATGGAGAACCTTTCATTCTCTAAAAAGATAAATAATTATTATTAAATAGAAAATCTTTGTCCAGAAAATTAGCTTATTAAAAAATTTGCCCAAGCATCAAATTAATAAATTAATTATTTTAAACTTTTAAAAGTATTTATATATATACATTGTATACTCTCAAGTCATTTCACTTTTGAGTATGTTGACTGTTCAATTCAATTATAATTAATACATTCAGGAAGTCATACAGGATATTGCAATAAGATGTTTATTAAAGAAAAAAAAATGAGGCTTTAAAGAATTAGTTAAAATATGTAAATTGGGAAATACGACATTGTCTTTCTTGGATGTTTATAGAATAAATTATTTTAAAATATATTTTCACACAAAACCTTGTCTTAAATAATTTGAATATCAACCTAATAAGTATTAAGAAAACAAAAATGCAATCTTATTTTTAGTTGAGTCGGTGTTTTTGTATATAATATATAGAAAGCTATTTGGGGAAAAAGAAAGAAAAAAAAAGTTTCTTACTCGCACTTACTTCTTCATCAAATAAAAATTTGTTACATTTCGATTAAATCAAGCGGAAATAAAAAGTTTAAATTTCAGAACTTTAATGAGGTCATATCAAAATTATAAAAGAAGAAAAAGCTTTAAAAAAATAATACCGTAACTTCTTAAATTTCATTCACATATAATACAATATGCACTTTAAGATTTTTCTTTCAATTAACGACCTTATACGTTACTACGTGTGATATTACAGTATAATTAATCAATACTCTCTCATATACGTGCACAAAAAAAAAAATCATAGAAAGTGCATAAAATTGAAAATGGCTTTGAAATACTTATGTGTAAGAAATTAAAAAATTATATAAATTACAAAAAAAAAAAAAAAAAAAAAAAACAATTATATTTTTTATTACAATAAAAGTTTTAAATTATAGAAAGTATATTATGTGTGTGTGTGTGTGTGTGTATAAGGACGCGAGCGATGATGACAATAACTTTGATTTCATAACTGTTTATAAAAGCATGAAATAATTTCTATTGTATACACATGAATATTAATAATAATTACGGATCTGTACTTATTAACTGTTATTGTTGATTGTTTTGCATATAAAAAAAAATTTGTGCGTGCTATATTATGTCCTTGACCAGAAGGTTAAATAAATTGTACCGCTGTTTTTTTGTGAACCGGAAATACACTTGTCTAGTATTATTATATGTATAATACGTAAATAATTTGGTGACATTACAGAATTAGCTCGTGCTTTATTATTATTATTATAACATGTATAAGAACGGATATGTTTAACTTACCAGTAGGTGGTCTTTCTTTAGGATAACAAATACGGAAAAGTCCCTTGGTTCTTGTATAATAATAATACTGAGTATTCATATTATCCAATAAAGAATTTTGGTCTCCACGTTCGGCGGCATACTTCTGTAAAAATAGAAGAAACAAAATATGTATTTAATTATATGTATTTAAGAGAGAGAGAGAGAGAGAGAGAGAGAGAGAGAGGCTATTAAGAGGCTATTAGGTCATTCCATGACAAAAAAATCAGTGTCACTCAAACTAAAAAAATAAAAAAGTATTTTTTTTTTCACTACAAATAAATACAAAATATTGAAAACTAATTTTTCAAATACAAAAGTAGGATAATACCAAAGTAAAATTAGATAATTATACTAATTAATTTTGATAAGTAGTGGACAAATATTATAAGGTGTGTTTAGTAAAGTAGCTCACATAATGTAAAGTAATTATATTTTTGTTTTACTCATAGACTAATCATTAAAGATAATAATATTTACTATTAATGTTTCTTAATTTCTAAATAATAAAAAGATATCAACAATAAATATACACATCTTTTATTTTTGGCATCGTAACCTCTTTTGAAATTAATTAATATTTATTTTCTGATATCCTCTACAAATTGAAATTATATTGAAACTAGTTACTTATTATTTTATTTACATTATAATTATAGTAAGAATATACTCTAAAATTGATTTCAAAGATAAAAAATATAATGAAAAAATAAAATAAAATAAAAGCTTGTTTTAAAGTGGTCATTGCCCTTAAGATATGAAGAGTATAATATATAACAAAACATATTATTTAATCTAACATTGATATATAAAAATTATAAACTTTAAATTTATTAAGTAGCACAAAGCGGAAATATTGTGATATATCTTGAGGCAAGGCCAATAATCTTAAAATGATAATCTACACATTTAAAATCTTTATATTTATAAAGAAAATTAAATATTTGGCAAATTAAATAAAACCTCCACATTGAAAACAATGCACTTTACATTGCCAGCATTTTTTAGTAGAATAAGTTTAAAGAAAAAAAAAAAAGAAATTGTCACACTGATCTATTTTACTTTCTTTAATGTTCATATGCAAATACGTATTATATACTTTGATATTGAAAATGTAAATTGTTTTGTTGTTTTTTTAATACAATTTTTGGTTAATATCCAAGTCAAATGGAGCATGTAAGATTGACAAGTACCAGAAAGAGATTGGTACAAATATACGTGCTTCTGACAATTGACATAGAAATTTACTTATATTTGAATGAATATAATACTGACACTTTTTTTTTACTACCATACACTTCGCCTCAATGACTATCTTATTCTGCGCAGATGATTCTGAAAGCCAAGTAGCACGTATTTTAGGTCGTTCTAAGGCTATTTTCATAGTTTTCTTTTTTTTTTTACCCTTTCTTTTCTTTCTTTTTTTTTTTAATTTAAAGTAAAAAAGATCTTTCACTCTCTACATTTATTGATGAAACCCCAAACTAGAGAAGATTTATAATTTTTCTTTAACCACAAGAGTTATTATAATTTATATACGTATGATATACATATAAAAAGAAAAAGTTTTAAACCTCTTTAAAATTAAATGTTTTGTTTTATGTATGTGTGAATTAGAAAAAATTCCAAAGATTTATATAAATTAAAATATTACTTTTTCTCTCTTTGTTAGATTAAAAAAAAAAAAAGGTAAAAAAAACTTTCAAAATAGAATGAAACAACATAGATAAGTAGTTAAATTTCCCACGCAAAAATTATAAAAATACTAGAGTTAAGAATGTAAATGCAATCTTTCTCTGTCACACGCCTGCAATAAAAATTTTTCAACGTAGATTTCTCTCTCTCTCTCTCTCTTTATCTCTCTTTTCTGTTCTTTTTCAAAATTTTAAAGTATATACACAAATATGAGGTCTTTATCCTTTTAAATACATATCGAAAGTTTATAGAATGTATATTTTCATTAACCTTACCTTTTGTTTAATGTTTATAATTATATTAGCATTTTATTTGCTAATTAAGCTTATAAAAAACATGCAACATGAACGGCGTAATTAATGTAATTTTACAAAGTATGACTACAATTTTTTATAACAAAGAATTACTAATTTCAAAATATAGTGAAAGAACTTGATGAATTATTTATTTTAAATTGGAAACTTGCATATAAAAAAAATTATTATTTTGGTGATAATGTTGTAGTACACAAAAAACAACAACAACAACAAACTTTAGGGTTTATTAAAAATTAGAAAACCATCAGATCAATTATTAAATATGCCAATTCACTATCGTAAGGGGAGTGATAAAATATTAAAGTGGGGGTGCAAATTTAGATGCGGGATAGAAAACTTTATCAAAATATAAGATGTTAATATAAATTATAATTGAAGGATACAAGAACATTCAGGCATCTTGCATACTGTGATACGAATGAGCTTATTTATTTGATGTTTATTGATAAATGTATATATTTTTTTGGTAAATTATGATATAATATTCATAAAAAAAAATTCATTCATATACGTAAAGCACAATTATCTTTGAAAGAAAATTAGTTTTTCTTGACGCATTATTTGAAATATATAATACAATACTCTATAAATAAAGCTATTTAGTTTATGGAATCACATAAAATATACATTTTCTTGCTTTCCATTACTTTAAATTCTATAGTTCACTTGTATTTCAGCAGTCAGCACTTATACACTAAATTAGATGCTGTTACTGTGAACTTAAGACACAAAATATGTAAAATTATTACTTTTTTTTAAAAAAATAAACAAGAAAAAAATATTATAAATACTGCAATTATCCACTAACAACTGTTACAATTTCTGTGAAAATAATTTAAAATGTATAATATTATAATAATTTGCTTACAAAAATTTTCTCAATAGATATAAATTTTACAATGACTATGCAATATTTAAAATTATAGCATGACGCAAAATCATTGCTAGTTTTATTAAACTGCTATTTAAGTTATACAATGCGGTGATTTGAATGAACGATTAACACGATAAGAAATAAATTATCGAAGCGAACATTTTTGACTATGTGATTTATAATTAACTAAATTACAAAAGCCTAAAAGAGATTTATTATAACTTTTTTTTTCTTTTACATAGCAATAAATTTTAAAACTATGTATATATAATCAAGCATAATTTTTATATACCATTATCATTATTTTTGAAAGAGAAATCAAATTAAATATACATAGAAACTCCCTTGTATTTAAATTTCTGAGCATATAATGTGAAATTATACTTTTAGAATCATCAATAATCTCGATTTTTTTCATTAATTTATATTAATATAGTTATGAATATTAAAGAATTTTTATGACGTTAAAGAATAATGCAAAAAAAAACAAAAACTGTTGAATATTATATTTTTTCTTTTATGAATGAAGCTATAGAAAAAAATGTAAATAAGAAGATAATAATTTCCGTATTACAGTCAACTGGGGTGACTTTGAACGCCCAGGGTGACTCTGAACACTCAATTATCTTTCTCTTGGGGCTTCATGTTAGAATTTGACTAATCTTACTATTGTTAAATTTTGTTTTTGATCTAAATGACATGTTTCAAAATTTTGAAATGAGTGCTCAAAGTAGAGATAAATGGGTGTTCAAAGTCACCCCGGTTGACTGTATATATGTGTGTATTAATTTATTTTAATTCTAATACAGAAGCAAAGGTAAAAGAAATCTCATAAATGTCATATCATTTGAATTAAAAAATAATAATAATAACAAATATTCTTTTTTGATCACAATAACTAAATCGAGGAACGCAAGTAAAAGAGAGAGAATCAAAAACACAATAATTTTCTATTATTTTTTTAGCTAGTGATAACTGATTACACAAATAGATCCACCATTCATAATACATTTTTATACAAGATAAATTTGCAAGGACAAGGATACCATGCAAAGACGTTTAAAAAAAATTTAATTAATTAAATTTAGTTATGACGTCACTCACATAAAATGTATACAGGGAATAAAAAAAAGTCATGACGTGATTCTATATTACAATCTCGCAGGTCTTCACGTTGTGAACATTTTATATTTTATTTCTCATCAGTTTCTTATAACCACACCATTATAATACCTCACTCTCGTTTGCTTTTCTTTCATCCTATATTATAAAATATATTATGAGCTTTTTCAATGCTTTACCAAGTGGAAATCCTGCGAACCGTGTCACTCCGTACAATAAACTATAATATTAGACCTTTTATAATATATTAATCAATAATAATGATAAATACTGGGATAAATTGGTAGAGAGGATAAGACCTCTTAATATGTATATGCATATTATTTATAGGCTAATGAACTGTTAATATTTCAAAATTTCAAAACACGTAGATCAACCGGATATTTTATCCATATAAAATAATAGCACTATACATTTATAAGGATGTACAAATTATGGTTATATATTATTATACGACTCTATGATATGTTCTCCGTTATATTATATTCTTTTTTTGAGAGTGGTGTGTCTCATTGGTGTGGTTGAATTATATGCTATTACATACAATTATAACAGATGGTGATACAATAATACAAAGCAAATAATATATAAAAGTAATATAACGGTGTGTATTTTTTTTTCTTTTTTTTTAATGTAAGAGAAGGAAAAATATAGCTATTTTATTGCAGACGCCGACGAATGCAATATAGCGTAAAACTTGCTGGACATCCATTGTTGTGGTCAATAGAGATGATGTTCATTGTTCAGAACTGAGATTTGTTCAGGAGAAGAAAAATTATTTTGATCCAAACTGTACTTTTTTTTTATCTTTATTTATTTTATACCTGAAAATTGTACCTGCTGTAATAAAAAAAAAAAAAAGTTGAAAATTGAAACAAGTGTATTTTGATAATTGTTTCAATCGATGAATCGCCGTCTGTGATTCTTTTTTAAAAATAAAATAAATCTAAGACATAAAATGTCGTCATGAATATTTCTGAGAAATTTCAAAACTTGTTTTCTCTCTGTACATTTCAACGTGCGCAATTAAAATGGATGGAATACTGAAAGCTTCAAAAATATGTAATGAATATTAAAATTTTACTTTTATAATTTTAATTGTAATTATGGATAATTTTTTTCATTAATTTTATGAGACAAAAAAATATATATAATATATAAATAAACAAGAGAAACGTTTCTCTTTTTTGACATTCAGTGTGTGAAATGCGGAAATTTTTAGCTATGCAAGAGTGAATTTTATTCGATTTATTATTATAATATAAGTTCAATATTTAGCAATATCTCGTGAGTTGAATAGCCTCTTAAAATTTTGTTGATCATTGTAATTGATGAATATCAATAGAAATGAAAGGAATAAAACATTTTATGCTTGTGTTTTTTATGCCAAGGCTATAATGTGCAAACTATTTTTCTAATTAAACTTACACCCAAAATTTAAAAAGAATAATATATTATTATATATTTCTCACGCATTTTCAAAAGTAATCATTTAATACACAGTCATTTGTTTTAGTAAATATAAAAGTAATCAATCATAACCTCCATACACCGATTATTTATTGCAGTTTTTTATAGCGCGTTTTTTTGAGACAGACGCCGAGAAAGGTAAAATCCGGGAATGAATCACGTATGTTCTTGCACTCTCTGCCACACACATACAAAAAATTGTAATTAAATTTATAATTACCAATATACTCGATCTCTTTACGTCAATATAAAGCCAATTATCAGTTGAGAAAGCAATGGCTAACATTGCTACTGAAACTATAGCTGTGATTGTCGCAAGCGACAGAGTTATTGCTGAGCACGGCATTATTCTTCACTTATTTACTAAATAATCACTGATAAATCCAAATCGTTAAGAATAAAGTCACACACTGATATTTGCGTCCCTTTGATGTGTTATCTTGCATCCACCTGACTCAACACCGCACTGACTGTCTGAATTAAAACTAAAGAAAGAAACACCTCTCTCTCTCTCCCCTGATCGCGCCTCTCTCCTTCCTTTCAGCTGCCGCCAACCTGAGTGCCTGCTGAATTCCTTCCACGGTCGTACCTGAGACCTGTAAGGGGCCAGGTGAGAACTACTCGATTCCGAAGAAATCTCTTTAAATCTTTATAGTTTCAGTCACAGTTAATGATCACTACGTCAAAGAAATATCTCGATTAATGGTCTCTCTCAATTTTTTTGGTGAACTGACTTTTTTTTTTTATTTATATTAACACAATCGCATCGTGAGCTTAATGCAAAAAAAAAAAAATATATAATCTGAAACAATTTTATAATTTTGAACCTGAATGTTGAAGGTCATACGTCATAGTTTTGAATCTGTACAAATATAATACTCATTTTATTAGCCAAGAAATAATACTAATTTTCAGCGCTATTTCTAAAAGTTTTTACTCCCATTCTTGAATACGAACTGTATGTTTTTTAAAGTAACAAAAACATTACTGTCATTCTCTTTGTAAATATTCATAGTAAAATGCATATAAATTTAATCAGACTAGTAATCTTCCTTCAAACCTCAAGACATTTTTTTAAAGGGCCTCAGGCTGTCCGCATGCCGCCCATGCATATATAGCTGAGACCTTCTGTCTTTTGCTCATCGGTCGCCTGGACCATCAACTTTTTTTTTACAAGAAAAAAAAATGTGGATATTTATATATAAAAAAATCAAATCGCATATCACATTAAATATGCTGACCCGAATAGAAAATCAAACGCATCGTAAACAATTAGTTATGGTCAATATATGATTTGGTGTGGAACAGAGATTTATTTATAGGAAATTTTGTAACTTTCATTTAAATGTATTGAATTAAAATACGAAAAATTATAAATATTTAGTATTTTGCCCGCATAAAAATATAAATAAAAAAAACTATTTAAAAAGAGCGAACGCAGGTGCAAAAAAAAAAAATAAAATAAAACTAAAATATTCATAATATCATATTATATGAACTTGGCCTTGAATGCTTAAAAAAAATGTCTGGGTTTAGATTATATAATAATACCTCTTGTATATGTACACGGATATATATGAGCACCTACTTTATAAATACTATATAGTTATATACTTTTTTAATTAATATAATAATACCGTCAAATATGTACAGTCAACCAAATAGATATAGGGATCGAGGCTCTGCTGCACTTATTTTCATGTGATGTGTGTCATTACTACATTAAACAGTTATTGTAAAAAAAAAAATAAAACTTCACAAGCAATTTGACAAACTATTATTAAACTTACATTATTCATAATTTTATTACAGAATACAAAAAGTGTAGCAAAAACATTACATGTTCCACAAGTTTTTTTATTATTTTATTTTTATCCCGCTTTTTTTACTCTTAATACTTTTTAATTGCTGTGTTTAATTATTATTATTATAGTACACATTTGACTGAAAAATAATCTAACAAATGTGTGCTGACCAGGTGCTGACAATCACACATTTCCCTAAGTTCTATATAAAAAAAATATATATATATATTTTGATTATATGAATAAAAATCTAACTTTTTGGCATATACAAAATAGTATACTTTACAATATAAGTAATATATAATCTGCAATGTAAATTGTACATATAGTTTAATATTATAATATTCTATTATAAAAATGTATATTATGCCAACATATAACAAATTATACAATTTAGAGATTTTTTTTCTATATAATTTTGAATGATCTGTATAAATTTATTTCATTTGTACAGGACAAAGTCTGGTTTGCACTTGACATTCAAGCACTGCTTATTTATAAATTCAAATTTACATCATGATTCATGACATTTTTATTATTATTATTATTATTTCCCATTGTAATTTATACAAGTCTTTTACTGTGAGAGGATGGTAAAAATTAATCATATTATATAATTAAATCTGAAAATCTATTATGCTTAACAATTGAAATATCTAATATTAATATGATGATCTAATACTAAAAATAACTAAACATAAAATATTAAAAATGTATAGTTTGAAATACATTCAAATTTTAATAATAAAAATAATACAACTTTGAGTCCTCAAAATTACATAAATTATATTGCTTTTTTTTTTTATATATATATAGTCTTAGATTTCTTGATACAAATTAAAATTCTTTTGAATTGTCTTTTAAATGGCAATGCCATATCTAAGCCAGTAAATTAAATTTCCAAATATAGCTATATTTACTGTATTGCTTGCATTGAGGAAGTCTACACAAAGTTAACCCCTATGTTTGAATACACCATTAGAAAGAGCAAAAGTAGTAAATAAACTTAGTATAGTCAATTACCTGTAAAATCGATATGTTATTTAATAAAAGTAGATAAACTTAGCATAGGCGATTACCTGGAAAATTGGCGTTTTATTTAATAAAAGAAGAAATAAAAAATTTCAATTCCCAACCCTTTGCCGACTGTGACGTCATTTATTTACATTGGATTTCAGACGATTCGATTGTTAAAAGGCAGCCGTTGGCTTTTTTTTTTTTTTTTATAATTATTATTATTTTTTTTTTAATTCGTAGCGGTTGTATTTGGATGTAAACAAATGATGTCACGGTCTTGTCAAAGAGTTGAGAATTGAAAAATTTTATTTCTTCTTTTATTAAATAAAACGTCAATTTTCCAGGTAATCGCCTATGCTAAGTTTATCTACGACTTTTGCTCTTTCTAATGGCGTATTCAAACATACCGGTATGTGTTAACTTCGTGTAGACTTCCTCATTGTTTAAGGACAAAATCATTGCGGTTGGGGATACTAATAAAAAAGATGATAGAAACACATAAATAGAAGAAGAAGAAAAAGAAAAAAAAAAAAAAAAAAAAAAAGGTTTGATGAGTACGATGATTTTCTCTGTTCCCAACCATATTTTTCTATTTCTGTGTTCCTATCATCTTTTTAATGGTTCCAATTGCTTAAAATATAAAATACCCTGATAATTTTAAAATTTTGATCGAATGGTTTACTAAAGCCATTTATGCAATATTAATTAGTTTTAGTAATAATTTATTTCATAAAATTCAAGGCAAACATTTTTTTCTCTCTCTCTACATTCAGACATGATATTGATTGTTAGTTCATTTTTAAATACTGTACTGTATTGTGTTATTAAAGGGATGATTATGGTAATTTAAAAGGAAATAACAGGAAAAAAAATCAGCAGGAGCCTTAATTGGATTGGTGGCGCAATGGAAAATCTTGCTAGCAGATAAATTTTAATGTGATTTCTAATATTATATCCGTGCTAAAAAGATGTCCACCAATATATACGACATCTTTTCACTATGGTAAGATTCTTGCTGGTTTTCTCTATCTTTCTTTTTAAATTACCCTACCATACCAATACTAATTGCGATGATTTATATTTTCCTAAACTAATATCAAAGGGATGGTTATGTTTATGTATAAAAATATAAAAGATATCTTACTGTACAATAGCAAGAGCATTCTTATATAGCAGCTCCAGCTAAACCTAAGAACTCTCCGAGGGATGTGACGAGGAGGACTGCTGGAATCGGACAACTGATGGGTCAAAGGGCATGTCCTTAAATGGTGAACCTTCTTGGTGCCAAGCTTGCCTCAGCATTTCTTCAGGGCCCTGAAACATCAAGGAAGAAAATAGTTAGTTTAATGCAGGTACAGAAGTTAACTATTTCAGGACAGGAATTTGTAAATCTGTTGTACTCCTTGATTGTGATTTACCATTTAAAAACTAGTGCTCAATGTGCATAAATAGGCATTTGAGAAAAACTTGAGCTGGATTTGATTGGTAAAGTAATATAGTATCACAATCAAGTGTAATGTAAGAAAGGTTGTGTAAATAATATTATTTATGTTTCCAAAATTTACATTGTTACGTATACCGTAAGGTGGGGTGACTTCATCACCCCATTTTCCAACTGAGAGTTACTGTAGGTGTTTAATGATTCTAAAACCTTTAAGTACTGTACCTGAAGGAAATGAAAAACTTGCACAACAATGGGAGTAAATACCAACATTTCAATGCATTCTTTACCACCCACTGCACCCGCTATATATCTTGGCCTGTGTAATATATATGGCAATGTTGCCATATTTATGATTTTTTCATAAGCCTAATATATTGCAAGATTTAGATTTCATTTCAAGTTAAGTTTGAACTGCAACCTTTTATTTTATGTCCACTGTACAGGGTCTGTATTGGTTCATCTCAGAATATAAATATATATATATATATATATATAGATCTTATAATAAATAAGATATATAGGAAAAAACCATCGCGGTTGGTATTAATTACGTTTAAAAAAAACAATTAGAAAATAGTTGGTAGAGATTAGAGCACGTTGAATTGAAAATTAATAAAACGCGAAAATTCTCTAATTTAAATAGTAAATTGGGACTAGGGATGCATCCCTAGTCTCAATTTACTATTTAAATTAGAGAATTTTCGCGTTTTATTAATTTTCAATTCAACGTGCTCTAATCTCTACCAACTATTTTCTAATTGTTTTTTTTAAACGTAATTAATTTATAATAAATAAGGAGTGAAAAATAGGGTGTCAAAGTCACCCCATAGAACCAGTCACCTCACGCTATAGTATGCATATATAATAAAATGATAATTTATGATGTAAATATAATAAAGCATAAATAAATGACATACAGTTAAAGTTTTTCAATATTTTTATACAATTTCTCATTTGAAATGTGAATTATTAGGTATAAAAAGTATCCAAAGGTGATTACATAAAAAATAATAATAATAATAATAAAAAAAGTGCATAAAAACAAACTTACAACACTTGGTGATGCTGGACATCCTTGATCTCTTTTATCTTTGTCCCACACAAGCTGCTGGACTTTCATTTGATCTGACTGAGACAATTCTTCAATTGGTCGCGAGGGGTCAATTTTTTGCACATCAATCTTAGGCTCAGAGGTAAAGACACAATCCCACCACCTCTCTTCACCTTTCTCCAGGTGAACCTAATACACAAATACAAACAACATTTAGATAAACTTCAAAAACGTCTATCCTCAAAGAATATACTAACAATGTGTAATAAAACATAATTTAAAAGTAGAGTTCTATACTAGTAATATGGTGTTGATTAACTCTTTTGGTCAAGTTTTGAATTTTTTTTTCTTCATTAGTCAATAACAACAATGTGATGGTTGTGCGCAAAAGTGTATTGCATACACCATACCTAAAAATTATATTGCTGCAGTCATGAATGCAACAACAGCAATCTCCGGAGAAAACGCTTCAAACTTTACCGGCAGGTGAATTTTTATTTTAGTTGCACAAAAATATATGACATAATATAAAAAAGTTGTTAAGTTATAAAAATTACCTGGACATGTTTCCCTGGTACTAAACTCCACAAAGAATCTTCTTTTTTAGTTCTCCAAGGGAAATCTCCTTGAACTATAGGCTCCAATTGTCCTGCTAAGCTCACTTTGAGTCCAACAGCAGTGATTTCTACAATCACTTGCTTAGCACGAGCAACTTCTATTGGGACGTCTACAGCAATATCAATGTCACTTATGCTTTGACTCCAGCTGTAGCCCTCTCTCACTGCACCATTGAAGCCTTCAGAGCTTTTGGCTTGTAATCTGAAATATATATATATATATATATATAACATTAATTCATTTATTTTATATGAATACAAACTGGAATGTAAAATGATATAATAATAATAAAATAAGCGTATTAGGAAAAAACCATCGCGGTTAGTATTAATAAGTTTTAAAAAAATATTTAGAAAATAGTTGGTAGAGATTAGAGCACGTTGAATTGAAAATTAATAAAACGCGAAAATTCTCTAATTTAAATAGTAAATTGGGACTAGGGATCAAATATTCTAGCTTGAGCTAGTTAAAAAGTAGACGTTAAAGGGATGGAGGTTAGTTAACTAGCTCAAGCTAGAATATTTGATCCCTAGTCCCAATTTACTATTTAAATTAGAGAATTTTCGCGTTTTATTAATTTTCAATTCAACGTGCTCTAATCTCTACCAACTATTTTCTAAATATTTTTTTTAAACTTATTAATACTAACCGCGATGGTTTTTTCCTAATACGCATATTATCGCCAAGTCGATCTTTTTGTTTTAATTTTAAGCTTTTGTAAATAATATTCTTTCATTTTTATTTTATTCGGCCCTTTTACTTGCCAACGTCAATAAGAGCACGTACTAAATTAATTAAACTATATGCCAAAGCGCATAATATTTATTCTATCTCTCCTACTCTATCATCTTTTTGCTTTTCCTACCCCAGTGTCAACATATAAAGCGATGTAACTAGCGTGAATCACGATACTGTGCAGTCGGTAGGCGTAGTGCTCTCGCGATCTTTCTAGAGTTGGGGAACTCTGGGAAGTGAGGGAGGACACTATTGCTTGCTGGCTGCCTGTCTTACACCCCTCTTAGACACGATTTTATATTACAGTGTGAGGATGAGAGGTTTTAAACAGCAAGCCGAGTTTGCGCGCGCGATTTTAACCAATTAGCGCGTGCAGCTGCGGGGGCATCGCGTATAAAAACGCGACTGCCACTTGCTTCCTCAGCTCAGTCAGTTAGCAGATGTGGTGTGAGCCATCTCTAGCTGTACAGAGCTCTCTGCCGAGCCTTACTGATGAGTCCTAGGTAAAGGACGAAACCGGTCTAAGGCAAAGAGTAAGTCTGATGCTGTTTTATAATGTTGTGTCTTTGACGTAGTGTGAGAACGTGAGATGCTAGGCACATCGTATTTTATTTTGACACTATACCTCCATCCCTTTAACGTCTACTTTTTAACTAGCTCAAGCTAGAATATTTGATCCCTAGTCCCAATTTACTATTTAAATTAGAGAATTTTCGCGTTTTATTAATTTTCAATTCAACGTGCTCTAATCTCTACCAACTATTTTCTAAATATTTTTTTTTAAACTTATTAATAATAAAATAACTCGGTCTTTTTACAAATGTCTGTCAGAAGGTGCTCAACCAAAAGGCCCTCCGACAAAAGACCTGGCTGTGCTCACAGCGTCGAGCTGCGCACAGGAAGGCTCTTTTATCCTTGAGCCTTTTGGCCAAAGGACCTTCTGTCTGTATACATTATTTTACATATTGTAATGAATTAGGAAAGGCAAAAACTATTTCGGTTTGAATTAATAATCAAAGAAAAGGATAGGAGAAATCAACAAGCGCCTTACCACGATGAGGTCTGTAGCTTGGTGAAAATCGTGATGGCATAGTTTACACAAATATTTACAAGTTTTAAGGCGTTTCGAGGGCAACAGCCCTCTTCTCCAGTTGCTTAGAGTGAACAACGCCTTATAACTTGTAAATATGTGTGTAACCTGTGCCATCAAGATTTTCACCAAGCAACGGACCTCATCGTGGTAAGGCGCTTGTTGGTTTCTCCTATCTTTTTCTTTGATTACATATTATTTTACACATTGTTTGATACACAGATTAACAATTATACCTACTCTATAAAACAAAATACTTTGCGTTGAAAAGTTACATTGGTAGAATTTTGAAATAAAATCAGTTTATAATCTTCAATAAAAGTATGTGTACCTAGTATTTTGAGTTACGTTTTCCTCTTGCACTGCACATGCTTCAGTCTGTGAAATTGGCTGTTTCTTAGTCTCAGTCTCTATATGATCCTGTGATGTGGTGTCTCTTATTTCAAGCTCTTGACATGCAGGAGGAGCAATCCCATCACTTTTTAGCCTGAAATAAGTTTTATAAGATACAATAATTGAGTACTTTGGTGCTACATTTTGATGATTAAAACATTAGTAGATTAAAAGATTCCTCAGCATCCAGTTTACATAATATAATCATAATAACAATAATCTCATCGATAGATTAAGAAATCATAAAACTTGACACACAAAGCGTATTGTATACAAATTCATGTAGAAAATTGCGATCTCTTCACCTGCTTACGAACAAGCATTGAAGTACAGTATGTATGTGTCCAGAACGAAAGTGTTGCCTTGTATGCATATAAAAATGTCATTTGTTACAAAAATAAATATGTATATAATATCTGTATACCTGCTTAATTGTTCTAGCACCTCATCTTGCTTTGCCAAGTTTTCCCATTGCTTGAAGATTTTCAAAACCAGACTCTCAGCAACACCAGGGGGGAAACCAAATTCTTCATCAGGTTTTTGCTGGACTTTAAAAAAATCAGTTCTGAAAAATGATAAAAACTTATCAATGAAATAGATCATTTATTTATCAGATACGTATATAAGCCTTTTTATTGCTTGAAATAAGGTAGACAATAAGACCTAAAACTACAATGAAAACTGCGAGTCTTACCTGCGATATAGAAATCCAAATACCGACTCAAAAAACTGAATTATTTGTCCAGAATCTGATAAAACTTCAAATAATATATCATCCCTCGAATTATCCATTTGCAAAAATAAATTTTCAGTCTCTAATTTATAAGAAATGCGAGAAAATCAGCAAGAAAGCGTGTTCACAGATTTGGCGGCATGAAACAAAACGCATGAAAACTTTTGTTTACAAACATCAGCAGCTGCGCTCTCAAATGGCGGGAAATTTACAAAATTTAAAGATTGAAGGGGTGGTGCGGGGTGGGTAGAGAGTCCAGGACAGGTCCAGGAGAGTCAGGCTGGGAGAGTCAGGATTATTTATATTTTATATAAGAGGGCGCAAAGTGATTAACAGTTAAATGTAGCTAATAAAAGTATGGTGCACTTTAACACTCCCTATATCATGGTATTCTTGCCATTTTGGTGATTTGGTAGATGTAATTTGTATAAAAGGGAAAAAATTGATAATAAAGTATAAAGGATAATAATAAAAATACTTTAGGTTCGCTAACCTAGCTTACATTATGATATGGGGGGGGGGGGGGGTTCCGTAAGCTTTCATTTCACTTCTCGGAACCGAATTCATTGTTGGACCTTACGGATCTCGATACCGAGAAGTGAATAAACGAGAGCTTACGGAACAGCCCCCATGTTTACGTACCCGTCAACATTCATGCATGTAGAAATTTTGAAATATCATCACAATTTTATATATGCAAACAACAAACTACATCATTACATATACCTGGAGATACTATTCTGACAAAAAGTAGTCAACTTTTTATGAGCTGCCGACACTAGATTTTTGATTCTACCAAGTTTGGACTTAGGAACTATATCAATGAAGTCAAATAACTTTCTCCCAAGTGAGAATTTTTTATGTGACTACGAGTTCAATGAAGAGAAGAGTTATGGTTCAATGTCGCATGATACATTTTCTGATATATGAGAAGCTATTTGACTTTGTCGATATGCACACATACACATTGCATTTGTAATATGGAAGTGGTTATAACCAACAAACATGAGAGCTCATACATTGCTTTTCTTTACTTGTCACAATTTATTCAACAAATAAATTTTTAATAAATTGACAAACTAAAAATAATAATAATTTCTTTCATTTTTCTATGAACATATATGTTATACAAATTGTATCGATCAGTAAGGTTTACTATTATTTCTGGGTAATTCAATTTAAATATATCCCCTACTAGACCCCAATTTATTAAGGAGTCTTTATTTCAAATCTTTTTACACATAAATACCCCAGTAACAAGTCTCAGTTTTTAAATAATAATAATAATAAAAGTCAGCCTTTAGTTTAGAGAAATGTTTTCATTTATTTTGATAATTAAACCATACATAAAATCTGTGTAGGAAGCTCAAATTATATGACTTCATTTATCACAACTACAATACTACAAATGAAAAAATTAAGAAGACTCTTATTTAAGTTTAGAAGTCATTAAAATAAATTAACGAGATAGAGAGCGAGGCTTAACCATGCAGAAACTGGAAAATTATAAAATCTGGTTGTACGTTAATGGCAAAGCCTTTATTTTATTTTCAAATAATTTTTCTACCTGCATATAATACAGAAATGGCACCTTATTACGTTAATAAAAAAATAGTAAATATAATGGTGTTGTTCGCAAACTCTGTTTTATTGCACCAAAAAATGTGCATTCCATTTTATTAACCATAGCCAATTGTCATTTTAGTAGCAGAAAACAGGGTTTACAAACAGCATCAATATTAATAAAGGTGCATTAACATTCTCATTCTTATGCAGTTACTTTTGTTCAGCAAAACCATTATTGCTAAATTATAATGCTCAATTATTATTATTTTTATTTATTGATTAAATAGAAAACATTTGAATGATGATGCACCTTTAATAAAAAGTATCTTTCAATTAATTGATTGATAAAAAGACGATAGAATCACACATTATTGTTATTTTATTAATCAATTGCCACAAAGTCCATTTCTTTCCTTAATTATATCTTAAAATAAGGCTAACATAATTTACAATTTTAAATGATATTTTTATATTTTATTATCGCATTTTAAACACCTGAGAAAAACTAAAATTAAACTTACTAAATAACTAAAGAAATAGGAGGGATGAAAACTTAAAATAAACACATTTCTTGTCCATAATTAACTTAGCTCTGGACAAAAGTTTTCAAAAGGGGCAGGGTGGCTTTGTTTTCTTATAAATATAAGTGTAGTTGCGGGTTGCTATACAAATCGTTCGGGAACTTTTGTCCGGAGCAGTAGCATTTAAATTGTTATTTATCCCCCCCCCCTCAAAAAAAATCTTAATTTTAAATTATCATAAGACTAAAAATAAAAAAATAAATACAATTTCTTGGTAACTGCAAACTATTAAACCATAATTATACTTATATGAATATTAATGAAAAATCGACTATGCAATAATATGTAAGATAATAAAAATATTTGATAGTAAAACGCATAGGTAGATTAGGAAAAATTGGGGAATGGGAGTTAGTATGAGCTTTCCATTCCCCAATTTTTCCTATCTATCTATGGGTTTACTATCAAATCATACTTATAGCTAATAGCTAGGCTGGAGACATTAAGCCAACTAACGAACATACTGAAGTAAACTCACGGACTTCATAAAGTTAACATTAAAGATGATGCTGCTTTCTAAAGAAAAGGGTAGAAAATACATTGTCAGGTAAGAGCAGCAGTTGCCAAATCATGAATGAATTCTTTAGGAAGCGGCATTGTCTTTGATGTTAACTTTATGAAGTCCAAGAGTGTACATATAAAAGGAAATTGTCTTGTTGAAATAATACAAATAAATACTAAAGAAACTGCATGAGTTTCGTCTGTTTGTTATTATGAGAATGGATATTAAATATTTTTATATTCTACCCATCATTTACACTGAACTGATAAACAAAATTAATTTTGATTAGCAGTAAGCTTGTTCACAAACTTTTTTTTATTATTTTATTATTTTATCAACAAATATGTTTTAAATGAGATTTCGCATTTGGGGGAGGGGGGGGGGGGCAGGTTTATAAGCAAGCCTATTGTGACCTTGTATTTATTTTAGTGGGTCAACTATCCTATCTTTTAAGTATCCCAATATTATATCTTACGAACAAGTGAAAAAATAGGATATCTCTTGTATCTACTATCTTGTATCTATATTAAACAATTCAGTATTTTACTCTAAGTCTTATACAATAATAGAAATTTATTTAGGATAAGTGACGAGCACCAGCAACTTTACTGGCCAGTATCTTAATCTTCTCCACTTCCAGAATCAGATTCAGATTCTTCTGATTTATCTGAACTAATTTGCAGTCTACTTAAATCACTCATCTGCAGTTCAGGGTACAACTGAAAATTATAAAACAATAAATAAATAATAATAATAATCAATAAAAATAATATCAGTTAAAGCCATAGACCACATAAAACAACATGTACTTTTAATCAATAAACACAAAATGGGATCTTCAAAACTGATGACAATTTTTAACAGAATTTTATTGTAACCCTATCAGAGAGCGTTAAAAAACTGTAAAGTATGCAATTTACGTGAAAATTCATGTTTATGACGTCAGAAACATGCAAAAATTAGTATGAAAATGTTGTGCGTGTTGCATAAATCAATTTTTCTGATCATTGCTACGGGGCTACTGTTGGGTCTTGAGACAAACTAATGTTGTTTATGTAAATCCCATCAAGTGTTTTGTGATATATATACTTATGTTTTTCTCCGGTCTATTCCTTTAAGGTTAAATAGGTTGTGTGATTTCCGGGTTGGATTATAATATTTTTTCTCTCACATACAAAGCTACCCTCTTTGGGCCGTAAGTTACCACCTCTAGTTAAACTTTAAGGCGTAGAACACGCTGAACAAAAAAGTTGTCTAATATCCTAAACATACCTGAATATCACTGTTTAATTTATTTGTCATTCACTAAAAAAGGATGTGGACTATGACCTCACTGCTCACCTGGTCCAACACTCGCATTAAACAAGCAAGCTGTGACATCATAGTACGCAGCCACCTTTTTGTGGATGGAAAATAAATTAGAATTACTCCGGTCAAATCAACATTGATATTCAGGTATGTTAGGATATCGTGCCTTGTTCACAATAAGTTTTTTCTAATTGGAATTGTTAACTGAGCTCCATAAAAATGCATGCTATTTTCATCAAATAATTAATAATTCCATTTAGAAAAAGTGTATTGTGAACTCGGCTTTAGACAAGTTTTTAGTTCAACGTGTTCTACGACTGAAGTTGTAATTTTTAAATAGTTGCAACAATCAAAATAAAGAAAGCCACACTCCTATTCCCCAAATTTGTCAATCAATCTATGCGTTTTCTATCAAATCATTTTTATTATACAATGAAATTAATGAGTATGCATTTAAAAGAATGCTATCAATAAAACAATGCCTGAAATAGTTGATGGTGTAAAATTAAATCTCTGTGGCACAAAATACAATAAAGTACATACATGCTTGATGAAGTTCATGATGTGGTCCTTGCTACACTCTGCAGTAGCTCGAGCTCCCCATTCAATCATCGTGGTGGGTGGATCTGTGGTCTTGTCTTTGCTATACTTGAGGTACATTTGAGTCTTGTATGTCTGGAAAAAATAACATCAGTCCTAGATTAATTTAAGTACTACAACTTTATAACTGGTAAAACTTTAATTAATAATACTGTATCATGGAAAGTACACCATCTTGGTATGGTGTGATAATTTTAAAAGGAAAGGATAAAGGAAACCAGCTTGAGCCTTACCATTGTAAAGTCTTAAAGCTTGGTGTAAATCTTGCTAATATAGAGATAAACAACACATATTGACATATTGGATAGCTTCAGAAACTGTAACACTATTCAGCACTTGAGTTTACTGTTGAAAGCTGTCCGATATGTTTATTATCTCTGTGCCAGCAAGGTTTTCACCAAACTATAGGACTCTTTTTACTACGGCAAGGCCCTGACTGATTTCCGATATCCTTTCCTTATAAATATACAGTACTTTATAATATTCTACTAAAGACGTGGTAACAATGACTTACATTGAGTCTCTGAGGAATATTGCCAAAGGCTTCATTATTATTGTCTGATGGTCCAATTTTCATGTAAGTGATGAAATCCAGTAACTCTTCTACAACAAAGTATAAATTAAGTGAATTAAAATTTAATTTTACAATATGTAGAGTGGACATTATAATATTTATTTATTTATCTATTTTTGTTACAATCAGTGGCATAAATGCATGATCACGTCAAACTTAAAACATAGATTCTTATCAATAAAGTACACAATAATATAATGAATAAAATTATACAACTTACACTTACAACTTACAACCTAAAGAGAAAAGTATATAGCATCAAATATGGTATTTGCTCATCCTCTTGGTTGGGTTATTATTTTGTTTGGGGGGGTCTCACAATGCACGCCATCTGATCACATTAGGTTTGAACTTTAAGACAGAGGTCAGCATGTGTTTAAGTGCTCATAGAAGTTTGTTTGAAGTTGATAGACATACCAGGATTACCAGGAGCTTAACAATGAGCTCCAAACAAAAGTGCAGTAGTGGCATTTAAAAAACATTGACCCTTATGGGACTCGTAATGTTAAAAAATTATTTAAGAGGGTGAACCAATACCATACTTTAAAAGAGTAAAAACATTAAAGGAGTAGTCAACAAGGATTTTTTTTAATAGTGATCATCGTGTTATTTAAACTCCCGAAAACGTAATCTCCAAATTTTAATTAACGCCCTGAGAGCAAAAGCCATTTAGCGACCCCGAACCTACGTCACAGCTACTGCTTGCTTGCGCACTGGCTTGGCATCAGCTGGAGTTACTCCTACCTTTGCATACATTATTTTACTACATATCTGCAGCCATAAAAACATTTTAAATACATAAAATATTACGTCAAGTAGCAAGAGCAAAAATAAGAGTAACTCAAGCTTGCGTCAAACTAGCGTGAGAGCAAGGTGTATCTGTGACGTAGGTTCGGGGTTGCTAAACGGCTTTTCCTCTCATCGTGTTATTAATTAAAAATTTGAGATCGTGTTTTCAGGAGGTTAATAACACGATGACCACTATCAAAACAGCCATTGTTGACTACCCCTTTAACCTTAGAAATACACGTCTTCAATATTTTTATGACTAGAATGCATAGTCAATGGACAAATACTTTTAACATAAGACACATTTCTCTCAGACTTAAACTAATGAATGTGCAAGTCAATGACAAGCATAGTATCTGTCAATATCTAAATAAAGACATCACAAATTTTCAGGGTGGTTTGTATAATCATCGAGAGTGTGATATGTTTCTTTCAATAAAATTTTAAAATTATGCTGCACATCTAAACAAATAGCACCTTCCTAAATTTAGCGAGGTGATGAAAATATCTCAAAATTACTTAATAATAACTAAGCTATTATATTTACCCTCTGACATTCGTCCTCCTGCCATGAAAATACAGTAAAGAAGAAGACAAAGGAATGAACGATGAGCAATGTCATCTGCCTTTTTCAGCTTGAGGAAGAACTTTCCAGATGAAAGAGCATTGACGACAAGAATTTTGTCAGTTTTGGCAAGTGGTCTATCATCTGATGAAATCAACTTGAGACCAAATATCTAAAAACAAAGAATTATTGGCAATATACAATTAACTCTCAATTTCATGGTAAAATATAGTCGTTATCTACGTTTACAAAAATTTCTAGCTCCATGAATTGGCATGGTATGAGGTATATACTTACATCTTGCATAATTTCGGTTGTTTTTTCAATAATTTGAGGATAATGTTTTAAATCATGATTAGTCATCAAAGACTTTGTTATATCTTGACGACTGACAGGAGTTTTGTTAGATGATCCTGTGAGAATAAAGAATGCAAAGCCACGAGCTAACTCCAATGCTTCTACGGCTTGCAAAGGATTGAATTTTCCTTTCTTTTGTGTCCCAGTTTTCAGATAATCTGTCATAGACGTTTGTGCTTGAGACTCTCTTTGAGACGTGCCAGGTACAGGCGATGCCTGGGATCCACCTTTTGGTGCTCGAGTTGCAGATTTCCCTACTTTAGGAGTGCCTGCAGTTGACCGAGCTGGTGACTTCCCTTTACCACGACCCTATAATTGTACAATAAATAATGTATGTACATATATGATTTATAGGTATTGTACATACTCTTTCACAGAAAATTTTACACGCTAAGGCAAGAGAGTAAAATTTTCTATGAAAGAGAATGTATGCATACATACACCACTAAATCATACCACCGAGTATGTAGTGTAAATATTATTAAAGTGTATACATATGTATATGATACATAGTATTATATTTAAATCATAGTTAAGTATAATATAATTAAATGTGCTGAAGGCTCAATCAAAAAAATTTTAAGGTGGGCAAATGTGCCACTGCCAAAAGTGGGCAAATGTGCCATGCGCGATGCATGTGATGGGCATGGGCAGTGGGCACAAACATTAGGATAATATGGGACATAAAATCTCTCATAAATGATAAATGCATACCTTGGTGGTCTGACTACTTCTTCTGCTTTTGGGTGATGGACCATCATCATCGACTAATAAAAGCCTTTTTAAACGCTTATTTCTACTGCGCTGACTCATTATTTTAATTAAATTAGTCTGAACTCTAGAATGGAGAAAAAATAATAAGAAATTACCGTAACCGTAGCTTTTTGGCGGAGAGTAAAAAAATTGCGAAATTCGTTTGTCAATTGTCCCGTTCATTCCCGCGCCCGCAAATATTATGGTAAATTTCAAACGTTGGAGATTTTTGTCTCTTTTGTCTTCGGTTTCGTCTCTCGTGGGATCTCATCATCATCGTCTTAATTGCTAAAAAAAAACCTCGATTGTCGATTGCTAAAGATTGTAATTTTAATAATTTGTCACATCGTCCTCATTTTACATTGTTATAACCTGGCTTTAACCATCAATTTTCATTTTCGATTTGCTTATATAGATATATACAGGGTGTTTTTTTAAAAGCGCGCATTTTAAAACGCAAAATAAAATTAATATGAAGAAATAAAATTAAATTAACTTTTTATATATCATTTTGTAGCCAAGGGTTAGACATTTTTAAAACTGTTCTTAAAAATAAAATTGAGTGACCGGTTTTCTTGCACCGAGCGTCAACGTAAAAATGTGTTTTTTTTTCTTTTCCAAACGTCTTTTTTTCTGCAAAAATATATGATCAGAAATTTGCTTTTTTAACTATCCTTTAATGACCATTAATGGAGTCTGTTGGCATAAATAATAGGCGGGTTAAGGTGAAAACTTTTGCTTTAAACATTGCTAAATTTGATTCAAAAAAAATTCTTCAATCAACTTTTTTTTTTTTTTTTTTTTACCGATTTTGTATGAATTTTAATTTTTATAACATTGTTTGGCATTTTTATTTTCTGTCAATTCTTACAAACTGGTTTGGTTTGATAATTAAAACTTGAGGCATTTCATTTTAAACAATGAAAATTTTTAATTTGCATTTTCTTCATTTAAAAGTTGGTTCATATATGGAAATCCGCACATTTCATTTGGTTTTTGCTGAATTCATTAATCCTTTGCATCTTGAATTTATTGAAGCCTTCATATTGATTTTTATTAATGATTAAACCAAACATTACTTAATTTTGCAAGAAAACTGTGAAAGCCATTAGAGAGAAACTAAAAATTTCGTTAAATCAATAAAAAAATTCTCGAATTAGAGAAAATGTTGGCAAATTTAGCAATGTTTAACGCAAATGTTTTCACCTTAACCCTGGTACCAATGTGGCCCCATCCTTCCATTTTTATCACAGAACATGTTTAGAGTGCTATAGGTATCTTATTTATGCCAACAGACTCCATTAATTGTCATTAAAGGATAGTTAAAAAAGCAAATTTCTGATCATTTTTGCAGAAAAAAAGACGTTTGGAAAAAAAAATAGCACATTTTTACGTTGACGCTCGGTGCAAGAAAACCAGCCAGTCAATTTTATTTCTAAGAACAGTTTTAAAAATGTCTAACCCTTGGCTACAAAATGATATATAAAAAATTAATTTTATTTTATTTCTTCATATTTTATTTTGCGTTTTAAAATGCGCGCTTTTAAAAAAAACACCCTGTATTATAAATATATATTAACTTTTAATAGGATATATACCGAGATAATAATATAATATGGAATTTAAATAAACTGAAAACTATGAAGTTATGTAGCATAATATGCGTTCAAACCAATTAACTTTATTATTTTATTAAATTAAATTATTTCATATCTGGGTCATATAGTATAATTATATAGCGCAGGAGCAGTTTTTATTTTTATTTATTATTATTTTTATTATTATTATTTAGCTGCTCAATTTTAAAAATACTGTGATTGATTGTACGTGCTTATACGTTATTTAAATTTGTATACCTTTTACGATGTCACTCGTGTATAAAAAAATATACTCACGTGAATTCCTTTTGAGTTCACTAAGTGTTTTTCATTACATAATTTTTGAACGTCACGAAATGACGCCGGTCTCGGTCGGTAACTTTTTCCTATGATGCCCACATGCATAAGTTGCCGACCGTGACGTCAATAAATCAATTACTAATTCATAATAAATTCGAAGATTAAAAATTCACATATATCAATGGATTCAGGACAAAATTTACTCTTTTAGAATATGAAATAAAATTACCCCCCCCCCTTCTTTCTTATTACTTATTCATATGAGCACAGCACGCACACACCCACTCGCACACGCACATATAGGCAAAAACTCCCCGGCCGCTCTCAAATTTTTGAAAAATTTTCAATCTTATTTTAATATGGAGGCATACATAATATAATGCATTATATATATATATATATATATATATATATAATATATATAATATATATATATATATATATATATATATATATATATAATATATATATATATATATATATATATATATATATTAATGGCAATTAAAAATGTTATTAACAAAATTGATATAAATTATCATACATATTATATTATTATGATATATTTATGTAGTATTATAGTTTATCAAATATCTTAATATGATCACAAGATAAAAATTTAATGTATATATATACTATAGGGTGTATGCGGATGACGTCATATTTATTGCGCTTGGAGGCCATACTGGAGAAGTGCATAACATTGCTCAGCATAGGACAAACTTCATTTAAGCTAAGTTTTTTTTGGGAACTTTTGGTTAATTTTTTGTTATTGCTATTTTTCTCACATACTTGAGATACTAATTCAACATATTTACAGCATCAATGCTCTCAAAAATATTGCATAGTGTTTTTAAACTGGCAAAATGATTTTTTGTCCTATGCCACCCATGTTATTGAGTTATCCAACATGGCGTCGACTTTAACATGAATGCATCATAGGGTACAATATACCACATTACAAAACTGGCCTCTACCATGTAGTCCATGCATGTATATTTATAAATTGACTATATTAAATAATAATAAAAATAAATATCATAATTTTATAAAGCATATATTTTTAATAAAAAATCCTTTTGAGTAAAGTTACACGGTAGAAAAATGAAAAGCTGGAAAGGTATGTAGTATTATTATTATATTCTACTATATTTCATTTATATTTCTAAATAATCACACAAATTTTCTCAATAAATTCTTCGCGAGATGATATCCCAGGCAAATCAGACAGGACAGACAGACTAATTATTATATACATAGACGGAAATCATATAATACTCACACGCATCATTTTATTTTGTGTATACACTACTAAATGTTTCAACCCAAATCTCACTCTCGTATCCTTGCCTTGACTTTTCACATTTAACGAGCCAAGCAATTTTTTACTTTTTCATTTTCTTTATTAAACACAATTTTGTGTAGTTACATATACATATAGAATTCATAATATTAATTAATTTTAGACCTTTTTACATACTAACAAAATAAATAATATCTTATAAGTAATCTTTTATGTTGCATTTTCTAACATCATATAGATCACAAAGAACAATCAATCCTGAGTATCCTGACTCACAGTCAGTTACCTTTGGTTGCAGCGGGCATTTTTTTAAATGATCGATATAATGATGCAATTTTATTTTAATATTATTTTATTTAATTAAAGCCTTTAGAAGAGGAAAGGGGGAAAAACCAAAAGGAAGAAATTTGCAGGGCTCTCTTGACTTCGCCCTTCCTTTCTTTTTCACAAGCGTCAAGTTTCATTATTATATCATGATTTATTACAAAAAAAGGCTTAAATTATTAGTTTTTGGGTTGGGGGGGGGGGGGGGGGGGGGCTCTGGTGCTCCGTGGCAGGTCAATTCTTTCATTTAGTTGTGGCTCAAAAAGATTAAGAAGCCCCTAGTTATAGAGTAACTATTAGGTGATATGTGATATTTGTAAATAAATTTTTATTACTTAAATGTAGTACATATAAGAATTAAGTATGTAATACGATCAAAGACTGACAATACGATACCATAAAATATAAATATGTACATGTGTTAAAATAAAAGTCTTATCTGATCTGAATTATGAGTATAGCAATTAATTTTTTTAATTTTATTATGAAAAAGTGCGGAAAAGTTAAAAGAAAAGCCGCTTACGTACAAGATACTACATACAAGATAAGGACACGCTCGACCAAATTGGGCCGCCGCGAAATTCAAAATGAGCCTCTAAGCCAATCAGCGCCCGAGTTGAAGGTCACGTGATCAATATTGACCAATCACAATGCCGCTAAAATTTACATGGGACTAGTTGGTGTCGCTATCTTGTATGTAGTATCTTGCTTACGTAATATTTTCTAGTGCTCTACCTATGAGCGAACATTGCAACTACATGAACTGGCCTGACTGGCTGCGCCTGCGAGTCAGGCAGACTACACAGCACATACTCGATCCAAATTGAGAAGCAGCCAGCTAGTGGGCACCAACTCCAACAGTGTTTGTAGGGGCCGCGTACAGCATACAATGAGAGTTGGGCGAGGCTCCCTGGGCCCCGAGTGGGCCGTGTAGCAAGCCTAAGACTCAGTGGGCGCGAGCCCCATATCTTCATGGGGTCGTCGCTATTAAATTCAGCTGCGTTTCTGCCGCTGATTTTGTTGTTTTTGGCAGCCAATACCATAAAAGCAGATGGCAATGTTGGTGAGTAAAAGTCAATATTTTTGCAATTAACTTTTGTTTTGCTTTTCAAACCCTTCGCATGTATTTTGTTTTCTCATTTCATCATCACGACAACAAAGTCACTAATTATATGCCTTTTACGCATAAACAATTTGACTTATTTTACAATTTCATATTATTTAATTTTTTTTTTTACATTATAATATTAAATGTTCTTTTGTTCTTTATATAATATTTGCTTACATGTTTTTACCCTATTTTCTCTACAATATATGATACACAAATAAAATATTACTTATCATATTTACACAGAAAAGATAACACGCTACACACAATAATTGCCATATATGTTATATACTTCAGTATAAGAATTTAGCATGCTTAATTATTCATAATGAATAATATTGATTTGCAAGTACATGTTTACATTACTCTACTTTTATTTTTACCATCTGTATTTATTTAAATATAGGAAAGAAACAAATCAAACGAGAGCAGGAAGTGCTCACTGATCGTCATGTTTTGTGTGATAATGCTGGTAGTAAAAGCTATTATGCATATCACACACACACACACATTCACAATGTGGTTGGCTGCCGGAGTCACTGAGCCTTTTTTTTTTTTTTTTTTTTTTTTTCCGAAATTTTTAACCAACTTTTGAGAAAATAGCCTATTTTCTCTATGTTAAAATATTATGAAGTACAGAACTAACAATATAATTTCTTGGGACACCAAAGCGTGGATTGGTCATATTATAAGAAAACATCGTTTTTTACTGTAGAGATTATAACATTTTATAACGCATAAAATATATGCACTGCGCTGTATTTCAATATCTTCTCAGTATTTTTTATACATTTGCGCAAGAAATAAATTCAATCCAGAAAATTTGTTTAACCTTTTTTTTAAGCAAATTACTTAGAGTTGGTATGACTTTAGCATGCATCACGTTATTTCCGCATTGATAATTATATTTTATAAACTTATTATCACAAGTAAATAATAAAATAAGTTTTTTAATAAATTTAAAGTAAAAAAATAAAATTAAAAATTAATACTTTGAGATATAAGACACACACACAAAAAAAGTAAAATTAAATCTTAGATACCAAAAAATGAAAACCTAAATTAAATATTAAATAATAAAAATAATTGTACTGAAATACAGAAATATGAATTAAACTTTTATTAAGAGATAAGTATTAGATTGTCAAGCAGCATATCTCTAAAATCCAATCCAAAGCGAACAGTCCTCAATTACCAACTTTTGATCATAAATAATCAATTTTTCTCTACTATATAATATTAAATCAGTTAGATAAAGATCAAAATTAGAACCATATTCAAGACAATTACGCATACATTTTAATCTACTTATTAATCATGTTGAGCCTTAAGAAATCTTACTAAATTATTAATTATTACTCCTATGCTGTATAAAATAAAAAATAATAATAAAAAAGGTCTATTACTAAATGTATTGCAGGCGAGAAAGATAATGAACGTGGTTTCTATCATTTTACTTAAGGAAGCCCATCCTTAGTATTGCGGAAACCTCTATCATCCTTTGTTGCTACCGTATTTTCAACATCGTGACTTTGGACTTTCCAAGTTCAAGTAAAAATTTAATATAAAGAATACGTTGCTAAAAGTATAAAAGACAACGTATTATTTTATTTTAGTTGGCGTTCTGATGGAGAACTGAATATTAGACCTTAAAAATTACACGTAATGAAATTATATTAAATAATCGTCTTTATTCAAAAAAGCATAGGAAGGAGAGTTCATTGCTATTAACTCCTCCCTAAATTTCAATCTCATGAAATAGCTATAGGTAAAGTGGTAGAGGTAGACTATAGGTATACTTTATTTAACAAATAATACCAACAATAATTTCAAGCTGCTATAAAAATATAATATGCGATGAATGCAATATTTGTTAAACAATATTTTTTAAATAAACTTCAAACAACAAATAATAACTTTTTTTTGTCTCCTATATGAACAAAAGGTTTCTATAACTGATTGATTTTCCGTTCCCCCGACTCTGCCAACATTTTTTTACGTATATATATCTACCTCACTTGATCCCTCTTTTGTATGATGGTTGCGTCACTGGAGAAACAAAAAGCAAACAATCATTGCTACCCATTGAACTATACGTATATACCACTAACATGAAAATAACAAGGTAGAGAGAGAGAGAGAGAGAGAGAGAGAGAGAGAGAGAGAGAGAGAGAGAGAGAGAGAGAGAGAGAATCCTTATGTAAAACTAACTAACGGCAGAATCTTTTTTTTTTTTTTTTCTTTCCTTCTTTCCCAAGAGATTTGTAAGAGTTATGCTACAAACACGGAAATTTTTACAAAGAAGAGAGATATATAAACATTACATTACGTAAGTGCTACAAGCATGTAGAAATAAGATTCATGCAATTCAATATAAATAATTTTATTTCAAATACACGAGCATACAGACAGGTTTATGATTATATGATTCCATTCTTCCATCAAAACAATAGAATGAGTAAAATATTGACTACTATATCTACAGTGCTAAAATAACATATTTCGTGCAATGGTTACTTGAAACTATATGCTTAAATTTTTTTATTAGCATTTAAAAATGTAAAGGCATTTCTCGCGTGACCAGTTATTTGTTATTTATCAATTTTGATAAGAAACATCCAGTTTTTTTTAATACTCCCATTATTTTCTTTTCATAATTAACCAAAAAATCCAATAAGAAACATTATAGCGTGGAAAAATATAATAAAATGTTATATATTTATGACGAAGTTTCTGAAGTTATACTGTTTATATATTATATAGATTGAGAATCGGTCATAACCGGTACCATATCGGTCATAATCGGGATTATATCGGTCATAACCGGGATCATATCGGCCATATTGTAAAATAAATAAATAAACAGCTAAAGCGAAATTTGTTTGCACTTTTTCCTCTCTCTCTCTCTCTCTCTCTCTCTCTCTCTCTCTCTCTCTCTCTCTCTCTCTCTCTCTCTCTCTCTCTCTCTCTATGAAAATATGTTTGAATTAACACCTCCGCTGCTCTAACGCTGCTCCACACTGCGCCCACGCTCCACCCGCGGCAATTTTATCATGACGTCAATGGCCGCTGTACTACACGCACGGATTAATCCCTTGTTCAAATCTAAGCTTATCGAAAATCCACCCCCTAGTAACAGCAATTTGTTCAAACCTGTAATAGACTGCTACTTAAAAAAAAATTAATATTATATACGCAATTGGTAATCTCTAATAATAAAGATGGCAGGATTTTTTTTAATTATAACGTAAAGCCTATATACAAAAAAATGCTTTCCTTTTTAACATGTTATATGATAATAGATTTAGTTGTGCAATTAATGTAAATTAATGGAATATACATAAAGTTTAACTAGTAAGGAATAAATAAGATATATGTAAAGGCATTTCTCGCGTGACCAGTTATTTGTTATTTATCAATTTTGATAAGAAACATCCAGTTTTTTTTAATACTCCCATTATTTTCTTTTCATAATTAACCAAAAAATCCAATAAGAAACATTATAGCGTGGAAAAATATAATAAAATGTTATATATTTATGACGAAGTTTCTGAAGTTATACTGTTTATATATTATATAGATTGAGAATCGGTCATAACCGGTACCATATCGGTCATAATCGGGATTATATCGGTCATAACCGGGATCATATCGGCCATATTGTAAAATAAATAAATAAACAGCTAAAGCGAAATTTGTTTGCACTTTTTCCTCTCTCTCTCTCTCTCTCTCTCTCTCTCTCTCTCTCTCTCTCTCTCTCTCTCTCTCTCTCTCTCTCTCTATGAAAATATGTTTGAATTAACACCTCCGCTGCTCTAACGCTGCTCCACACTGCGCCCACGCTCCACCCGCGGCAATTTTATCATGACGTCAATGGCCGCTGTACTACACGCACGGATTAATCCCTTGTTCAAATCTAAGCTTATCGAAAATCCACCCCCTAGTAACAGCAATTTGTTCAAACCTGTAATAGACTGCTACTTAAAAAAAAATTAATATTATATACGCAATTGGTAATCTCTAATAATAAAGATGGCAGGATTTTTTTTAATTATAACGTAAAGCCTATATACAAAAAAATGCTTTCCTTTTTAACATGTTATATGATAATAGATTTAGTTGTGCAATTAATGTAAATTAATGGAATATACATAAAGTTTAACTAGTAAGGAATAAATAAGATATATATTTCCATTCTAGAACATGGAATACATTATTTCTACATTTTAATATAAAAACAATTATAATGTTGCCTTTTCTTTTTCTTGTTTCAAATTCTTTCAAAGAATTCACAGAAAGAATGATGACGAAGAAGAAGAAGAAGAAAAAAGCTTCAAAGCTTTGAATTTAATAATTTTTAATAAAATTCCTTACTATAATGACTTTTTATTATTATTATTATTATTTTAGAAATTGTAATTTATGAGGCAGTCTGTCTTCTTCCAGCTGAAAAATTAAAAATTTAATTAATTTTTTTGAGAATAAAGTGTTTTGAACTATTATGTAGACCCTAAGAATAATTTCACGCTGTTTTATTTTAAATACACAAGAAGGCGTGTGTTACAAACGCACACAATAGTAGGGAAATGTTTAATTAAAACCACGGGTGTCAAAAAGCTTCTCTGTATTTCAATGTTTTCCTATAGACAAAATGTCAGGAAAAAAATAAAAATTATTACCTTATCAATTTTTAAGGTCAGTATTATGATCATTGGTGATTCAGGTCAACATAAAAAGCATATATTTGAGTTTCATTAAGAAGACTATGCAATATATTTTTGTATGTTAGTGTTATATGGAAGCATGACACTCACAGTAATATTATTTAAAAATATCAGCTGTATGCTATGATAATTTAATTAAAAAAAAAAAAAAGAAAAAAACTTTTTTTTTTCATTTTAATAAACATCATAGTGAAAATTATAATATTACTCTAGGGAAATTAATTGGTATATGTATGTATTATTTTTGTTCGTGGTAATTACGTTGACAATATTATTCTTTGAAATTTAAATCTAAAGTAAAAGAGAAAATAAACACACGCAAAAATAAAAATTCTATTTCTCCAAATTTAATATTTTGTATAATTTTTAACATACAAAACAACAACAACATATTTTAGAACGCAATTTATGTTGAGAACTAGAATTTACTTCCTTGTATAGAATATACAAGAAATTTTGATAAAGAAATGAATTAAAATAATTTCACACTTGATTGAAGGTCATTGCATGCCATTCACAAATTTTTATTTATGTATTCCATATTATAGTGCATTTTCATATCTTTAAAACACACCATTTCCTCTTTTTTATTTTAAGAGTCATTACAACAAAGCAGTAAAGTATTTATCTTTAATTGTTATCAAGAATGATAGTGAAGGGAAAATTGACGGAAACAACATTATATGCATGGTTGTCCAATAACTATCATGTAAAACAATAATATACGCAGGTAGATATATTTCCAAAATACGTACTTACAACCGCTTTGTCAGCGACTAGTGGCTACTTATATTTTTCTTCTCTTATCAGTCTTATTACTGCAAAATATACATTTTACAATGTGTCAACTTACTAAATTAATTGTATTACAAATATTTATGTTTGTTTCTTTTGCATAATAATACATGCTGTTTTAAATGATAAATATTTTTAAATTATATACAATTAATAAATAAGATTACATTTTTTTGGTATGATAATTATACATAAAATGTAATTTCATTCTTAAATTTAATTAAATATATACCTGAAAAACTTTTATTATTATATTGTAACCGTAATAATGAATTTAAAAAACTTTATACTGTAAACTTTTCTTTCATGACAAGTTTCTTGTTTAAGACTTTGAAATACGCAGAAACCGTGTAGGCGGGTTGTTTGAAAGAAAAAAAGAAAAGTAATTTCAAGAAGTCGAGGAAAAATATAAATAAACTTGCTATGCAAAGCATCTACCAAGTAAATTAAATGAATATAATATAACAACGTTTCGAGATACGCGGAGAAGCAGCACACCAGAAAATACACGTTAAAAAAAATATAAGTGGAAAATATAAGTAGAAAATAAAATTAATTATTTATTTAATTTTTATATTCAGTTATAAATTCATGATTACATGAAGAATATAAATTATTTATTTCACACTGATATGTCACAGGATTGTGATAACATATTTTACCATTAAACTCGGCGTGTGTTTTTCTTATAAGAATAATATTGCAAAATTAGCGCGAGATTTTGAATGGTAAAATATATTATCACAAAACATGTGTACAAATTTACATGATATTTATCGTTCGTTGGTTAAAACAATAATTTGATTAAAGTCACGTCATCGTCCTGTTCATGTTCTAGAATTATTTATTTAGCAAATACATTACTTAATCAACGTAATTAGTAGTTCTAATGACAATTATAAAATTGCATTGTTGTATTGTGTAAAGTGCAGTCATTAAAATTTTTCTTTATGGCTCGTATTTTTTTGCGTGTAGGACGGCATGACTTTGCACAAGAAAAATTGGAATAGGAATACGTGGGTGTAAAAGTGTAGCAACTAATGAGAAGCTGGTACTCGTTAGGGCGGAGAGATGTAGAACCAACAGTATAAACGATGAAGCACGTACCATCTTGGATATTATACTTTATTTCTTAGAAAATAGAGAGTACAGAAATGAAAAGGAACCTAAAGCAAAAATAACGTGACAGATAAAATAACATGTTTTTAGAAATTATCTGTATATAGATAACCAAAATAACTGTATTTTTTTAAACATTTTTATTTAGTTACATGACAATATAATTGAAATATTTATATGCTTCAATCTAGTAACTTAAAATATATATTAAACAATCAACAATCACTTAAGTTTTTAAAATATACTGCAATTTTAAAAGAAAACAATGTCATTTGTTACAGTTGCAACGAAAAATAAAATAAGCTAGCAATATTTATAGCAATTTATGCAGATTTAAAAATTTGTGTACTTTTTTTCAATATAAATTAAAAATTTCGTTGAAACTTTGCATTCCATTAACATTGTCACGTCTAATGTATTTATATTAAATTTCTTTTGTAAAAATTATTGCCTTCCTTGTTTTCTTTGTTGTTGTGGTAAAAAGATAAAAAAAAAAAAACGAGAACAAAAAAAAAAGAAGAAAAAAGAAGAAGTAAGACAAGAAAGAAAAAAACGAGGAAGAGAGAGAGAGAGAGAGAGAGAGGTCGTGTCTAGAATAAATTTCATTAAAATTTCACATCTTGGTTTAAAAACAAAATATGAATTTTTTACTCTGGGTAAAAATGATATAGTTTGTATCCACAATACTGCATTTCTCATATTTCATATATAATCTATTACTGAATTTTCTTACTTTATTGCTAAATGTTTGCTGGGATATTTCTAAAAATTACAGTTTCTATAACGTCTCCGTTCTATATCTAAATCATCACATCAAAAAGCAATTGGAAGCTTTTTCTCAAATTTCAAAGTCAATCTTGTTTATTGTGATATATATAATATTGATTGAATATACTGGCGCTTAATACAATCCTTATGATTAAATTTTTACTTTTTAAAATTATAACTACAAGGGAACAATAATTTATATATATGTATGAAACAATATTAATTTCATGAAAATTAAAATAAGTTCTGCAATAGAAATAGATGAGATGACGTGGATTGGTGAATCGTCCCGATCTACGTAGATCTTCCTTAGCTTAGGCCACTGTCGTAACTACCCGCATTGATCAGGAGAATAAATTAATCTCTCAAGTTAAAACACCTATTGTACCGTTTAAGCTGTGTCTTACTGGCGAACGCATCAAAGTACAGAGAACACGAGCTCGCACTCACAGTACATACGACCTCTGATACAGGCAAAAAAAAATACTTCTAATAGATATATAAATCCTGTAAATTATACAATAGGTAAATATTAACGTGGAACACGTATTGATATAATATACAAGATTAAATGTCATCTAACGTAGGTGAGTCACACCTTTACTGTAAAGTATATTTTATCTGAAATAGGTATTATAGATCCTTTGCACATCCTTACACTTTGTCGCCATGTTTGTGGTGCCTAATGCATTGTCCAGCACAGGGGAAACATTATTTCTTCTAATATTTTACATAAAAAAAGTTTATTTCAACTGAAATTTTTTTTTTTCATATTCTTCGAACTTATTATTAGCTATAAATAAGGTTTGTTTGTGGTTTGAAGCTTCTTTTGCTATTCAAAGAAAATATTAAAAATTACTTTTTTCCTATGCTGGCCTGTGTATTCCTGACCAACAAAATGGTGGCTCTTAAATATGAGTGCAACCGGTCTATTGTAGTATATTAATACCTGATGATCTTAGCTAACGTTTATTTATTGTATTTAACATGTACCTGGCGTTATTAAGTTGTTGTTTTCTGTATACAACTGCGTTCTAACTGACAGTGAGAAGCGAAATCATGATCGCTCGCACGTCGTACCGCACGCTTACCACTGCGCCATAGGTTCTCTTTCATTTCTAAACAAACAATTATGTATGATTATTCTTTGACCATAATTCTAATTTTAGCTTTTCTATTTTTCCTTATATATTTAAAATGACTATTATGTAAGAACAAAATAAACATGGTGCTGATGAACGTAATAATACGTCTTATTTAAGGCTATTCATTTATATAGTATAAGTTGATTAGACAGTTTTTATTGTTGTCATTATTATTAATACTTATCTTCTTTATGTTTGAACGACACACACACACACACGTGCAAGGTTATGGGTTATCTGAGGACGACATGGAGAGCAATGAACAGCCATGGAGTTTACCCAGCTCTTTCACATACATGGGAATTATAGCGGGTTTCTTTTATACTTTTTATCAGCGTGTAATGGGAAATGAATCCAAGTTTCAGTTCTAGCTTTATACAATTTACAAGCAAGAATGAGAAAGCCCTAATTTTTTTAGGCGGCTAATTTTATTTCATATTCTAAAAGAGGAGCTTGTTTTGAATCGATTGATACGTGAATGTTTAATTTTTGAGTCCATTAAGTATTTTTATTTAATTTCTGAAAATCAAAAAATGACGTCACGGGTGGCAACTTATGCATGTGGACATAGGACAAATTTACCAACCGTGACGTCATTTTGCAACTTTCAAAAATTAATAAAAACACTTAATAAACTAAAAAAAAGTTAGAAATTTGCATATCTATCGACTCAGGATGATGTTCTCTTTTAGAATATGTAATAAAATTACCCCCTTAATTTTTTTTAATCTTCCTCATTAACACCAAAATTTATGAACTTATAAGCATTTAGCTTAGCGTAAATTTCTTACTATTTAAATAATGTGTTCCTCAAAAGACGATAACAAGAACAACAAAACATAAGCCTAATTAAAAAGCAAACAATTTTTGTTTCACCCACCTCCCCTATACGTTTTAAAAAAAGGCATTAGCAGGAAAATTTTCAATTAACTTTTTTTTCTGCATGGTATTTATCATAACCAGTATTGCTGATAAGAACACTGATAATTTATATTTGAAAATAATTTTATTTTGTTTTCATGCAACTAACGTAAAAGAAAACTCATTTTGAAGCTGCCAATACCACACTTTAATCAGTTTAAATGTTTTGTAATTTACGCTTATTTTTAAATATCAAAGTTTATATTTACATCATTTGTCTATAGTTTTTTTTTGTTCTCCATTAATTTCCTGTCTTTAATGGCTTTTTGTTGAAAATCAATTACATTTCAAATTTCATTCACGTTTGAATTGAAAATAAATGAGGAAATTTTAGTTTGTTTTGTAATGAATTGTTTACTCAAAAGAAAATATTATTTTCTCTACGTGAAATGTTCTATTAACTTATGGTTATGGCATGGTATATTTATGCTATTCAAACAGAGTTTCATGTTTAATAATTATTTGCTATACAAACTTTCATGTATGCCAGTGAACTTTATTGAATCGTTGTGTACATGGTGACCTTTTACTTTGTAAATAAATCCTTGAAGTTACATGTTTTATATTTTCACATCGTAATTTGTTTATTATTTTTATTACTAAATCAATAATACTTGCTCGTTATTTTTAATTTTTTTCCCTTTAAGTATGTAATTTTTTTATGACAAATTTTTTAGTACGCTACGTTCTTAATATTCAATTTTTAGGTATATATCATTAATTTAAAACTTACTTTTAAGGACACGAACAATGCTTGTTTAAAGGCGTAGAACACCTTGAACAAAAAATTTGTGTAATATCCTAACAAACCTGAAAATCAACGATGATTTGGCTGGAGTCATTGATTTCTACCTTATTTTCCATTCATAAAATGACGCGAGTGGTCATTGACGTCACAGCTTGCTTGTTTTACGCGCGCGTAGACCAGGTGACCTGTGACGTCATTGACCGCTCGTGCCATTTTGTGAATGGAAAATAAATTAGAAATCAATGACTCCGGACAAATCAACGTTGATTTTCAGGTTTGTTAGGATATTACACAACTTTTTTGTTCAAGGTGTTCTACGCCTTTAATGTTTTCACCAGTAAAACAACAATAACTATTAAGTTATGGAACAATTTTAATTAACAATACAAATTTTACAATTTTTATTGGTAACAATAGCAGCATTAGTAATTTGTCATACTAGTTAAAAAAAAAAAAATTTACCGCTTAGGATTTTCTTTGAGAGACGTTTCTCCACGTTATACTTTGAATGTTACGGAAACGTTGAAAATAAAATTTGATGGATGTAAAATTAATGACGCATAATTTCTCATATTTTTTTTTTAGTATGACGTAAATGGTACACAAAAATGTTATTTTTTTATTGTTATTACCCACGCATCAAAAGTTGTTGTAAATTTAATTAAATTATAATTTTTTTGTTACCCTGAAATGTACCATCAAAATGTCACAACATATATTTTTACAACTTTCATACAGTACGCTATTTCAAAACTTTATTGCATTGTTCATTACAACAATCTATATTATTGTGGTTATAATTTTAATAATTGAAGCAAGATGGGTAAGGTGGTCTTGTTAATACAACAAATAATTTTCAAAAACATGGCTGTGCAATTAAATAATAATCTTTGTATCTATACTAATTTATTCCACCGGTTTCGATTTTAAGTAATATTTGTCAAGAGCTTGCACAATATATGAGTGCAAACCCATGGTGCTAACATTTTAATTTACACTTAATTTTTACAAGGTTGCAATGAGATAGGATGAGAAATCAAAAAAGAATTTTTCTATAGAATTAAAATTGAAGCGTAATTTTTAAAAGGGCTAAATATTTTAAAGTCAATAATAATTTTATCAACTGTTCAAACAGATCGGTAATTGAAAATATTGAATTTAAAATCCATATGTGTGCGCTGTATGTTCAGAGAGAAAGAGAGAGAGAGAGAGAGAGAGAGAGAGAGAGAGAGAGAGAGAGAGAGAGAGAGAGAGAGAGAGAGAGAGACCATTGTTAAAGGCTTTATTCAATATAGAATTTTACCACCAATATTTTTTTAGCATTTTATAACATCATATATTTTACTAATAATATTATATACATTAATTAATTATATTTTCTGTACAGCTGCATAAAATAAATTTATATTTTTTATAGAAGATGATAATTTTTTACTGAAATATATAATACAAAGGGCCTAAATGACGGTTGTGGTATTCATAAGCAAGCGTAACAATATTATATTATAATTAATAATACAGTACGTCAATTAGCGGGCTTGTATTGAGCGGAAAAGTAGGCGTGGCTAACTATTTGCATTATAATTTGAATGACAGCTTGATAATAAACGAACTAACTGCAACCAAGTTTTGCTTATTATTAAAACTTAAATTAAAATATTATTAATATGATTTAACAAAATATATTCAAAAATATTAAATATTTGACTATTAAATTTTGCTAAAAGTTTTTTGTTGTTATATAAATAAAATAAAATTTTGTATAATTTATCATGTTAAGGAATTTAATAAAAATTGACATGAAATGCGCACGCATATGTATATACGTATTTTTATTTATAATAATTTTGATAGCAATGTTGAAGGCTATACAACTGCATATAAACACGCAAAGGTCACACTTGTCGTCCTTCTTCTTCTTCTCTTTATGAGAAATAAAATATTTAACGTACTATGGTATAATTATAGCTTTTTGTGTTTAAAAACGTAATTGCGGCTTTTTGCGTGCCGTTGATCCCATTAATATTATAAAGAAGGGAGTATGCAACCTGTTTAACACATGTACCCAACTGGTTGCCTATATATTCAGGCGTTCAAAATGGCGGCTAATACTAAAAATAGAGATTTTATTTTAATAGTTATGAATGAACAAAGGTTTTTGTTTGAATGGATTATGTTATTTCAGTTTACAAATTATCTGCAGGAATATAATTTTTGGTTATGTATTTGTTTAAGAACAGGAAATACATTGGTTTTAAAGTAATTTTCTTATTATTATCATAAACCAAATGAAAAATATGAAACACTTCGTAAAGTAATTTATAAAAATAAACTAACAATTTGCACGTTAATTATATATGGCTTCATTTTAAATATTTAAACTTAACGGTTAATATTTAAACTCATTATACGTTACTAATTACTATTCCTTATTATAGTAATTATTATAAGGCATAATAGGCAGCAATACTATAGGCAGCATAGGTTTTTATTATAGGCAACAGTTCACGTTGTAATACTAAAAATAAACACAAACAACGGAATAATAAAAGTTCATTTATGAAATGAGAGTAGTGTGGTGATAAGGGTTCACTTTAAAACATTTCACAGTACTACCTTAGTGTTTTACTATTATTATTATTATTACATGATATAAGAATTTTTTTTTTTAACAAAAAGTGCTTGTAGATATAAAATGATAGTGCATAGCAACCCTTATACATTTTTGCTTTAGATACCAATGTTTTAGTTTATAAAGGAGTTATATAGTGGGGGTAAGCGTGGGCGACTTACGTCACAACATTGGCGCCGGCGCCTAGAGTACGATGAAAAAAGCAGGCGGGTGCTGCGTGGGTTTGAGCTCCCAAGCTTCGATTATATCAGTCGTCACAATAAGATCTCCCTCCTCCCTCCTTCCCCCATCTACTCATCTACCCTCCCTACCTCAGTTATACACTCTTCAACTGAAATAACTCTAGCTGTATGAATAAATGATATTGTAATATTTATAAAGGTCAAACAATTTTATATGAAAGAATCATTTGTACAACAAATTTAATAGTAAATTGGCTTAATTGTTTTATATTGTATTTTTTTTCTTCTTTTTAATAATATTGTTTTTTGTTGAAAATAATGATTGGCATTTAGTTAATTACAAATCAAAACCAATAAATCATCCTATAGAAATGTAATAAAAATTTAATTAGTATATTTACATTGTGATATCATATTACAAATAAATTGGAAATAATTACTTGAATTATAATTAAACAACGAAATAAAAAATTTATTACTGAAATTCTCTCAAAATGAACCTACAAATGTCATGGACTATTTTTTTATTATACGTTTAAAAGTTATAATTTTCTAAATTATGTTTTCTCTTAATGTAATTTTTTTTTTGAAATCATGTTATTTTAGTCCTATTGACATCGATAAGATAAAATGTTTCCATTTTATGTATTTATTTTTATTTATTGTCAAACCAAAAACAGGTTTGCGCCCTATACATACATTGGTGGTACACACAGCACAAAATATTTAATTCATTACAGAATAAATTTAAAATTACTGACATGCAAGCACTCATTTAAAAGATCATTAATTACAATTTATGAAATTAATTCTTACCATTTACATGTAGTTTTGATTTTGAGTAACAAGAATCATTAAAAAATGTCAAACATACACATTTCATTACACAATGTTATAGGGTAGGTAGCTCTTGTAATATAAGTTGTTTTTTTTTTTTTTTTTTTTTTTTTTTTTGTAAATACTGAAAAAAAATTACAGTGATATAAAAGTCACAATCAGTTTTATTAAGTTGACTCAACATTGACTTAACAGGCAATATTTTTATAATTTTAATCATACATTAATTAAATTTAATTAAAACTCTTTTAACATTCATCAAAAGAGTATTTGTTTGTTTTGGATCGTTATTCTATTGAATTGATTGGTTGATAAAATAAAGATGTGTGTTTAATGTTCTAGAAACTTAATTGAAAGGAAATAAAAGCTCAGTGAATTGTGAAGTGACCTTGTACATTGATCTAATATTTGACACAAATTTTTATTACTTTTGCACTTTTCTATTATTTATAAACACGATTTTGCTTTTAAAATTGATATCTGTTTCATATAGGACCCATGACGTAAAACACAAGAGCATTTTACTGCTTTGAGATTTTTATATTATATATTTATCAATAACAAGAAAACTAGGACAAAGCTACTTATAAAAAAAAAAACTTTAATATAATGCTACATTTATTTTCAATGTTGAGTTTAGTTTTTAACTTTTACTGACACTCAATGCCAAGTGTCAATAAAATTTTCTATTACGTTGAATCTGCAAGTTTAATATATAATTTTATATTAAAAATGCAGTTAAAATTAAAACAACATAGAAAAACGTTGAAAGCTATTGTTCTAATACGTAACCTATGATAGCAATATAGAAAAAAACTCTTTTAGCTAAATCAAAATTAAACAAAAAGCATATTATAACATTTATCTCATCCATATAGATAAAAAAAAAAAGATGTTTTTGAGCATGATATGAATTTTTACTAAAAGTTATTAAATGTAGGTTGTGCAGGGGAAGCATGTTAGAGCTATACACAGTAAAAAAAGAATCGATATCTTGCTGCACTCAGTCAGTAGTGGGTATATATAAGTTGCTAAGGAAACTACAACATCAACAGGTGGAGCTACCAGCAAGCTTTTGCCTTGCTTTGGTAACCTAGAGTAATCATGAATACTGACTGGGTCACCACCTGCACTTACTGACACATTGCATGAATAAATTATTGTACTCACATGCGTTTCACAAGAAAAAAAAAAAAAAAAAAAACGTGTGTAACGTAGAATTTTATTAAGTTAAATTGCCATTAAATTTGTGTTATTTTATCTATTTTTGATAAATATGATAAAACAAAAAGTGGTTTTATGGTGAGCATAGGTTTAATAATAAGATTAATACGATTCAAAAATATAAAGGCATGTAAAGTGGTCCATTCTCTATACAGTCATGTGTACTATATAGTACCTAAAAGTACACTCTTTAGATTCTATGCATATGTGTAGAAAATATTTGAAATTCCTTTCTAAAATTGAAGCATATACTGTACGAGTGGAATTTAGTTTATGAGAATCGTTGGTACGCAAAGATATGTTCAATATTCCAGCGTTTGTCTCACTGTATTGATTTTTAAACTATATAAACCACTAGATGACCGCAAGTTGTTGCGGCATACACACAAAATAGTATTAATCAAAAAATATCAACAAATTTTACAAATACTAAATCTACATTTATGTCATGTATTTTGGTACTATAAAATATTTATATGTATTAGCTTGAGAAAATTTGAAAATAATATGCGTCATTCTCCACGCATGAGAAAGAAAAAAAACATCGTGGAAGTTGAGATAGCTGGTGCCATCTGCAAAAGCACTTTGCGAACAGGTGGCTCATTTCAACCACGTTTTACAAAGGAGATAAGAAAAAGTTTGTGTTTCAATTATCGTGCTTAAGTGATGCAAATAATTGTAATTTACTTATGCTTCACTAGATTAATTATAAATTTTCATTGTTTATACATATCATGATAAAATAGACAGAATAATTGTTTTATTTTTAAATCTTTTTTCATTAAATGTCTCATAAACATTATTGTAAAGTGGAAAATTGTTTTAAGAACAATAAAATAAAATTTTATACTGACAAATCACTCTTTCACAATTGTCTAGATGTAAAAAAAAAGATTTACAAGACAGTATAAATTAATGTACATGCTTTATAAATCTTTTATTTGAAGAAAAGAAACTGAAAAGAAAAAAAACAACTCTGTATTACGTGAGTTGCACGAAGAAGTTTGTGTGCTACAGAGCATAGTTGATATTAATGTGAGAGGAGGAGATGAAGTTTATTATGAGCTAGAAAGACGTCAGTTGTGGACATCGATCTTCTCTCTCTCTCTCTCTCTCTCTCTCTCTCTCTCTCTCTCTCTCTCTCTCTCTCTCTTTCTCTCTCTCTCTCTACCTCCAGGCGAGTCGCACTGTTGCTTAAATGTCTCCTACTTCCTTAGTGTAGACAAAATCTTGTAGCAAAGATTAATGACAAAGATTGGTGCAGAAAAATTTATATATATATATATATATATATATATATATATATATATATATATATATATATATATATATATATATATTAAATTTTTGAGTTACACTGCTTCATAAATTAAATAAAAATATAAGCTCAGCAATTTTCATATTTATTTTAACAATTCTAAATTTTCATTCTTTAGTTGCGTGTACTATTATAACATTCAGTATAAAAACTTTTTTAGAAAAATAAATTGTTAGAAATTTAAAATTAATAATTTAAATCTATATACCATGAATCTTTTTTTCCCCCTAGAGAAATAAAAAAAGAAACAGAAAATTTTTGTATGAGAATTTAAAATTTTTTAGTTTCAAATTTTGATACTTAAATATATTGTTTTTTATTTCAAACAAATAATGTGTTTTGATATTTAAGTATTGTTCATTATTTTTGTATATGAAATATGACCTATGAAGAAATATGAAGCCCCAAAAGTGTTCAATTTCTGTATCTCATTAAACTGCCTTAAGTTTTCATTTTGTAATACAAACACAAGCCTTATCAAATTGCACAGCTTTTGATGTTTAATCTATTGCGGTGTACATATTGTGGTTAATTTGGTCTTTGTGGTATAAAAAAAAAACTGTAAAAAGTTTTAATTGCAATTAAAATTAGTAACATATGACTTTGAACAGACTTCATTTTAAGATAATTATTTCATGTTAACATTATTTCAATATTATTTCTCCAATATTTTTTTAACGATATTTAAGTTGACCTGTTGGTTCATTCTACTAGTTTTTTTTTTTTTTTTTTTTTACTTTTGTGTCATTAAGCTCAGAATACAAAATGTAGAATATTAATTTAATATTTACATACAGATAAAATCATTAAAAATAAGAATCTTGTATTATTTCTAAAACATATATTATACATTGAAACTGTAAATGACAGGTTCAATTTTTTATATTATTTTATTTTAAATTCACAGTATAATAGAATAATATTAAAATAAATTTCTATGGTATGGATATGACAGTTACAGAGAGAACTTATAATATTAATATTTTTCTCATGTGTGTATTGAGAGTTATTGTTCTGTTTTCTGTGAAGTACTGAATTAAATTAAAGTATATTAAACTCATTTTTTTAACCAAATAGTATAGTAAAATGTACTTTAATGAAGAGACTTTTCTTTTAATAAAAAATCATAGAAAATTAATTAAAATAGCAATGCAATAAAAAGATTAATTGAAATGTTTGATTTATAATTTTTTACACTGGTTCTTTGATTTTTGGAGAGAGAGAGAGAGAGAGAGAGATTTAATAAAAAAAAATCGAGATGAAAAACATTAACCTAATACAAAATAATAATAAAAGAAACATTTTATATTTATGATGACGGCAAACCTCTTTCTGTTTGAAGCTAACAGATGATTTTGTATTGAATAATTACACGTCATGTCTGTCACGCAGTATTTACTTGACGTGTTCATGTCAATTTATGTCAACACTGAAATGATTACTGCAAATCTCATCGCATTTACTTACTTCGAGTAGATATACTTTATATTATTTTTTTATACAGAAGTTGAAAGTGACATTAGATTGTTATTTTTATTAAAACATTTGTTTTATGTTATGTTATCTATAAAATTATATTTAATATACTATTTCTCACGCTATGTTATATTGATTATTGTTATAATAAAACATTATAAATAAATATTATGTACTGTTTATTCAAACTTATATAACGTGTTATATAATATGTGATAGTTTTTTTTTTTTTTTTTTTTTTTTTTTTTTTTGCACGTAAATAATTAATGTACATTGTTTTATATTATGGCATTAGATATAGAATCATTTTTAACGTAATTCTTGCAAATTGCGATAAATTTGGGCAGAATTTAACGAACATCTAATGTAGAAGTAAGAAACATGTAGGGGGGAGGGGGGATGGGCAAATTCGGATTCAATGTTATTTTACCTCTGAAAAATAATCTGTAATAAAAGTAATTATAAATCATTGTTGTTGCGGAAAATTTGTGTATCTCGTTTATTATCACGAGAAGCAAAAGGTGTATCTCGTATTTTATTACGAGAACAAAAATGTGTATCTCTGTTTTTTTTTGTCACGGGAATCAAAATGTATACCATGGACCGGTATACACTCAGTATACCGGTCCGGTATGGACCGGTATGGGCTGGTAAATCGTTTACGAATGTAATGTATTACGTTCGCTTGGAGTTACACATTTTGCTTGCCTTGACAAAAAACGAGATACACATTTTTTCCACTGCAGCATTACCTTATCGATATGTTTTGGTTTTTTCCCTTAAATAGCACTTACATTACAATTTTAAAATAGTATAATAAAATAGCAACTAAAACTTAGCCCTCTATTTTAATAACTGAGTAAAATTTCAATCAAGACAGATCTTCTTCAGTATACAAATTTTAGATTCGTTGATTGACTTGGAGTTAATTAGAGGTAAATAATATTGACATACCTCGAGGCTAATTAACTAAGAATTTGTATATATCTGGGAAATGTAAAGCTATGTATATTATATTATATACATACTGCAACCTCCCTTCATATTTTAATGGGATCTTCTAGAGAACTTAAAGCAAGGCTAACAAAAATGTATAACGTAAACACTATGCAGTATCGACTGCTTGTAAGTTGTTTGTAAACTTCAAGGCTTATAACATGTAGACATGTAATACATTAGGGTTTTATGGTCTATTTTTCAATAAGACTGTTCGTTAACACTATATCAAATAATTTTTATTTAGATACATCAATACAGTAATTTACTACTATACCATTTATTTATTTTTGGTTAGATTTTACGGCATTTGTTTTTATTTAACATGTTGTACTGTAAAATATCAATCATAAAAAAAAAAATACTAATCTCCCATCTCACGTTGATTTCTGTTAAAACTCATAACATGTTGTATAAGTTTTTGTGTTACCCAGTGAAAGCAGTAAGAACATAAGAAAGATCTCCAATCAACTGGGAGTCAAATCCAGGTCTGTGGCTTGCTGAGCAACTGTCACAGGCAAGCAAAAATCTGGGTTCGACTCCCAGTTGTCCAAAATTTCTTCTATGACGTATTTTCTGCTTATACTTTTCAATTCTAAATAGGTACCAAATTTCCAAATAACGTATATTACTAATTTTTCTACTCCAGATTATACTTAATTAAAATTTATTGATGATATTGAAGCTTTACATTACTCAGATAAAATAGGAAGTCAATGATGATTTTACTGTTGAAAGTGTTTTTGTAACATTCGTATAAGTGTCGACAAGAGGGGATAAAACTTTTAGAAACTTTTAAAGAAGACAATATTTCAAGATGCATTATTCTTAGAGAAGAAGTGATAAAGTTAGCACCAGCATTGTCAAACTTCTTAGATTTACATAGAAATAAGAATCGTGCACCACAAGAAGACTATTTAGATTTATTACATCCTTTATTACCGTTTTTTTTTTTTTTTTTTTTTTTTTTTTTTTATGAAAAGTTTTTGGAGTTACTAAACCTTTTCAAAAGACATATAAATGTAAGCAGTCTGGAAGAGGGTTTTTCAAATCTTCTTATATTTTGCATTAGGTTTTGTAATCATAAAAATAACTTGAACAAGTTTTATAAACGTTGTTGTGTATTTAAAAGTTAAATACTATTTTGTTTTCAAGAAAGTCTTGATTTATACATTAGAAGCTATAAAATATAAAGCAATAACTGAATGTTATATTTTATGATTCTTATGATGGTATAGTTGTTAATATGTATTACAATTACTTTTTTATATAATAATAATACTTGGCACTGAAAACTGAAAACAAAAATGAAAAATAAACTCTTCATTATGCGTTTAAGTTTAAGAAACGCATGCACTCTTTTATATTATTTTCTTCATTACCGATTCAAGAACATTATTTCTAGAACTAAATTTCTTCATATAATTTAAATAATTGTTTTTGGATATTAAAAGTATATTTAAATTTGCATTGCAATATCAACATTACTATTTATATATCTTCACTAAAAAAAAAAAAAAAAAAAATATATATATATATATAGTGCATCCCTTCAGTTACGAATCCTAACTTATTTGAGATAAACACTAATGAGATGAGTTATTAGGAGAAGCTAAAATAATGCATTTTATCAAATTATTTAATTTAAGTTTTTTTGAGTTTTTTTCAGTTATTTTCAGCTATTTTAAGTTAAATTAGCCATTGTTAATAATTTGCTAAAACGCATTATTTAAGCTGCTCATATAAGTGTTTGTCTCAAATAAGTTAGGATTCGTATCAAAAGTAATGCACACTTTTTTTTTAGTGTTTTATTGATTGTTTGAGTTAATTGAATAATCTGATGCTACGAGAATAGAATATGAAAAACATAACAAAATATAAAAGTAGCAGGTAATATAAAAAAAAAACTTACAGTAATTCAATTTGGAATGTAGGAAGAAAATGATTTATGACAGACCCTGTAAAATGTCATTACTATTTCTTAATAATGTTAGTTCCTTTCGTGCGTACACTACGTACTCGTTAATATGATTATAAATCCATTAAGACATTAATAGAGTTGTCTACGTAACTTCATAATATTATTATTATTTTTATTTTAATTTATTTTATTTTATTTTTTTAATTTTTGCTTATTATTCACTAGATGAGTAAATTTTACTAGCAAGTATTATTTTATTGATTTTAAATGTACATTTAATCCAGGTTGAGGTTGAATTTACTGGGTATAACATAAACTAAAAACTATTATTTACTATCATGAAATTATAGTTGTGATATTTTATTTATATCCATTTTAACTTGAAATGAAATCAGTTTATTGATATTCCATAGTATAATACTGTTAAAACAATAACTTACTATTTTTAACATTCAATTTGATATGCAAGTTCTTAAATATAAACGTATTTAGGTTTGACCGAGCCTCTGGTGCAATGGTATGCGTGCTGGTTTGACGCGGATTGACGTACGAAGATCACGAGTTCGTACCTCAGTGGGAATATGCGGCTTTTTTAAAGTCCATGGTATGCACTGACTGAAAGCACTCTCGTGTTCTCCGCACGTTGATAATATTGCGTATGACATTGTTTAAAAGGGTAAACGGTGTAGGTAAATGGAGAGGTACTTTTTATGCTTGACAGGTCTATTCATGTCTCCAGCCAATCGAGATAATGGTGGTGTTAACTGTTAACCCACGCCAAGTCAGAAGTTTCTAGGGAATGTTCACCAAACCACCTCATTTCATTCATTTCTATTGAATCACACGTTGTTAGGCTTATCCTGTTGCGTCGTATATAAACCAATTTCAAATTTCACTGCTGTACGTTAATCTAAGAAAACGTAATATAAAAAATATACATACTTACCTAACAAATAACACAGGCACCCTTAGAAGCGTGTGTTAAATTTTGAATGCATTAATGTGTTCATTTATTCAGTTTTGGGTACCTCACGGGGGGAAAAAACTTGCACAACTATAAGCTGAATTGCAAACACTAAAAGTGCAAGTTATTCATTTCGGTACATACTTCTTATATTCAAAATTATTACTCTCGTAATGTTTAATCATATATTTTTTTAAATGATTAAATTATATAAAGTGGTATGAAAACGCATAGTATACATTATATTAGAATAAATTTTCTAGTATTATTTCAATATGCTAGAGGCTATAAAAGCTGTAAGAAAAAAAATACTTTTAGTAATATTGCTTGTATACTTTTAGACATAACCACACCGCAGGTCAAAAGAAAAAATCTACGTTTGAAAAATTGGTAGAAGTAAAAATATTACATTTCAAATTAAAATTTCTGGCATGAGGAAAGATTGTGTATAGTATCATATTTAACTATACACTCCAATTTATATCACTGTGCTGTATAAATATAATTCAGAATGAAAACTTCGATATTTGAAATAACATCAATGCTTTTTTTTAATATGGAAGAGGAAGAGAGAGAGAGAGAGAGAGAGAGAGAGAGAGAGAGAGAGAGAGAGAGAGAGAGAGAGAGAGAGAGAGAGAGAGAGAGAGAGAGAGAGAGAGAGAGAGAAGTTGTATAGATGCCTCCACAGTGATGGACATTATATTTTTCAGTCGAGTAACTCGATCTCTATTATATCCACGACCAAATCAGTATGAGGATGACGATCCATGGGATCAAGAGACATCACTCTTTATACACGTGACCAAACTCACAATATGAGTAGGGTGTCACATAATAAATACGTATATACTGCGAACACAATAGTGTAGAGTGGGCTCACAAGAAAAAAAAATAGAAGACGTAATTAACACACGTGGCAAAGATTTTTTTTTTCTTTTTCAGATTATGTATAAGAAGCTTTTGAATCAGTAGTAAAAATATAATTATTAATGTTATTTTTTTTTTAGAAATAAGAAATAAATGTATTTTTTTAAGTAATCGTTTCAATTTATATTACTGTATTATATAATGAAATAAAATACAAGTATATAGTAAAATGATTTAAAGAATGTTTCTAATACTTTATCAATACTTGTAATTTTTCAGATTCATTACTATCTTTATTTGAATATAAATTAATGAAAACTAATTTAAATTATATCTATATAATTTACTCTGGCAAATCATTTTGTAATGTCAGAGGACCACGCAAGTGGGCTTGTGCCTTTTTTGGCCTCTTAATAAAAAACATTTTATTAATATTATTTTTAATGACATGTATATAATTCATGCATTAAATTGCAAAACAATATTTTTAGTAGCTTAAATTTAAAAAGGTTTGATGTAAAGTTTTTGTTTTTATTCAATATTTAATTAAAAACAATACCTCTCTTTCAAATATATAAAAGGCAATTTAATGGTTCTGTAATAGATCAATAGGTTTATTTTTATCCCTAGATAATTGGAGCATAAAAATGAATGTTATATTTCTGGAACAAAGAAAACCTTTGAAGTTTTTTTTAATGATGTGCCATGCAAATTATAGTGAATCACTTTAGACCTAGTTAAAATAATTATAAAAAGGCATAATTCAAGTATTTCCTTGTTCAACTGTAAAGATCAAGCAGTATCTAAAAATACATATAAATTTGACAGTAAATGAAATTGATGATAGCTTTCAAGAACACATCACCGCACAATGAAAAATGAGCCACAGATATAATGCAATAATAATTTACACGAATCAGCTTTTAAATGAATTTCTATGTTCTATGATTTCCATGATGCTATACGTACTATATCTTATATTATCAAAAGTTATACTTTTATTTTCTTTTATTTAGAGAGTTTGAAAGTTACGTGGGCACAAGTTTTTGATATAGGCGTCTGTTTGTCGCGCTTACGAGCCGTCATGCCAGCTTTTTCCTTCTCTGATCGATTGCAAGCAAGCAAGCAAGCAAGCTAGCTAGCAAAAGCAAGCGAGTTTGGTTTCCATGGTTACCGTAGTTAGCTCAGCAGCGGTTCTGTAGCAAATACAGTTCAAAGGTTATTCTCACATAATTACCTGTTGGTCGTCACAAAACAAGACATAAGACATTAAGAAGGAGAAGAAAGCTGTTAAATTTATTCATTAATTCACTTAATTAACATCATAAGGCGTATGTTATATACTGTAGAGTACTTTGAGAAAGACATAGGATTAAGCTGTTGCTCATGTTTCATTGTTAATGAACAACATTTTCGGAGAATTCATATAGTTAGAGTTTCTTGTAAACGACGAGATTTTTTTATTTTTTTATTTACACATTATATATTTTAATTACATTCTTTGCAGGATTTATTTCTCGCACTGCATCAGTTGAAGTTACGAGTACAATTTTTAAACTTTCCTCGCTGTAAAATAAGTATTTTCATGTTATAAACGTCATGTTACAAAGATAGAACTATCTTTAAATAAACAGAGATCTTATTTATTTCCATATAAAGAAAGCTATAGCTTACCCGTAGGTATAGATATAAAAAAGAAGGGTGAATGTTTGATGGAGAGCATGATAGTATGTAAAGTTTCTCCCTACAAATTATGTTGCTACGTCGGAGGTTTCTCTTTTTCATCATCCCTTTGAAAACCACTTTGAGATGCAATCTTAGTTCTTCATGTATATAAAAGATTTTTTTGCTTATTTTTAGATTTACTTTATTCATAATGATTGATAAATATTCAAAGAAAAGTAACATGTGCAAGTATTAGTATTCAAACATTTTTATTAAATTTTATAGAGTTCATTTTTAAATTATTAGTTTAACAGTGACACAGTAAAATGTATAAAAAAGGTGCTGTCTTAAAATTGCACATTATTTTTGATGAACTAATTTTCTTTACAAGGAAAGTAGAAACTGGAGAATTAACTATGATGTCTCAACTTTGCTGTACAGCAAAATTACTTTCTTTAGATCACTTCATTTTATAAGCAGTACACGTCCAACAGTACAATATTATGCAGTAGAAGCACATAGCTTTGCTATAAAGCATAAGTTGTGAATTGTCTTTGTTCATACAAGTCCATTTTTTCAAACATTCAAGTTAATAATGCTTTTAAAATATAAATTTCCTTTTTAATAAATATAAACAAAGCTAAATGATCTTTTATGATTGATTATATTTTTATTCCTTAAAAACTTGAGTAAGTTAAATAGCTTTACACATAAAATTATTCAATACAAAAAAATGTAGCAAAATAATAAACATAATTATATTTATTATTAAATACAGTTTTTATGTCTTCATTCAAAATAAAAGAAATTTAATCACTGATTCGTCAATAAAAATTGCATAAAAAGTAAAAACATAAAAATCGTGTATTATATAACGTAGACAGTGACAGCAATAGCTGAAAGTTTTAGTTTCTTTAGAGGTTAGATTTGTTTATTTATCTGTTATTTCCTTATATAAGGTGCTATTTTAGACATAGCATTGACTTATTTTACGATACGTAGAGCGAAAATGTTCTTTTCAAGGAGTAAATCAATGTTTGAGACGAGCTCTAAAATATTATTATTATATTTATTATTTTTTTTATTAACGTTTGCAAAGGCAAAGATTATAAATCAAATATATCAAAACTATAATATCTTGATTTTAAAATGAATAACGTAATTTGTGGTACATATTGCATTTTATAGACGACAATGTAAGTAGTTTCATTTTGTATTTTCACAATTATTTATAATATTATAAAAAAAAATATTATTACCCAAAAATAGTCTACATTATGAATAAAATAAGCTCTGCGGGTGAATGCTCTATACACAAAGCAAATTATTATTATTTTTTAATTGATCAATCATAAAAATAATAAATAGATTGAATGTTTCTATTTTGTTCCACGCCATGTTTCACTTGGTCTTTTTTTTTTTTCTAACCATTCTCCCTTTTTTTATGATTGATTCGTACATCAGAAATAAAAAATAAAATTTTCATTTATCATTTTTTTTTCTCATTGCTATTCTTTGTTATGTATATTATCTTTGAGTTATAATGGCAGAAAGTTTAACTTTTTTTATTTCTTCCAATTAGTATTGTGTATTTAAATATTGAAAATACAAAATAATAGTACTGTATTGTAAAATTTATTTTTAAATTAATACAACACTAAAAAAAAGTGTCTAACAGTAAAATAACATTATTACCTTGATAAAAAATCCATTTGCTTAACTATAAATTGAAACATTTTATTCAAAAATCTATCTAGAAGTATGCATTGTTTTGTATAATATAAAAATTGCAGGAAAATTACAGTTTAAATTATTATTGAGAAATATATCATGTTTGAAAAATAACCTTTGACTTCCATATAATAAGTCAAGCACTCTGATGACAATCTAAAAGTGTAATTAAATTTTAAACGTCACATTTTAAATTTACTTTTAAAAAAAATAGCGCTGACTTAAACTTATTATTATTAGATTTAAACGAGAAGCTATTGAGAACACATTTAGTGTAATCGAGAAAAAGAAACACGTTTTCTAGTTCTGCGTTTTCAGGTAGTGTAGAATAATTTATTGCGTTAAGGTTTAAAGAAAGGCGTTTTAACGACTTTGCTGACGTAATACAAGCTAAATTATTGATATGTAGGTGGGTGGTAATCTAAAAAGTACGAAAATAGACTCTCTAGAATTCTATAAAAACTTCTATTATAATATAATTGTAAAAAAAAAAAAAAAAAAAAAAAAAAAAAAAGCACTTTTCACACCATGGCATTGACATTTTATGTCACTATAATAGCAATAAAAAAATTATAATACAAAAATCTAATAATAAATGTTAAATTTTAACTTTAATACAATGAACTTTATTTATTTATATGATAGTTTCTATTATTAACCTTACCTTAAAGAAATTATTAGTTTTTTTCAATCATGTTTTTGATATTGTTTGACAATGGAATGGAAAAAATAAAACTTTGTTTTTAGAAACTCTCTATGGAATACAATGATTGACAAGGAACAAATTTCGCTTACTTTTTTTTTTTTTTTTTTATTGGTAAAACAAAATTATACCTCAAAGCGATGTCCATTGGGAAAAAAGTGTGCATATTACCTTTTTTTATGTTTACTCAAGGTAAACTATACAAGGTTACTATAAAATAGATGGATTCAATTTTATTATTGATTTATATATTTTTTTTTCTGCGTCTCATAAAATATTACGATAAAAATTAGTATTCCATATAATATCAACTTACAACACAATTATATATCATCAATATTTATTCTATACGTCTACTTGATTTTTGTTTTAAATGTAAATTTATGCTGTATAAAATTTTGAGAGCAATTTTAATTAAAAAATTTCCAGATTAGAAAATTGTGGTATCTGATATATATTTTGATATCAAACAAGTCTTAAAATTTCAAAGCAATGTGATTCTGATGAACTGATGAACATAAGAGAGAATGCGTTCATCCATATTTTAAGCGGATTCTCGTTAGTAATCCCAACTCGCATTAATACATAAAGTTATTATCCTTATAGAATGAACGAGACCGTATAAAAAGAAGAGCTCATGTTCTCCCATTATTTTAGTACTTAATAATCGCGCACTGTGTTCGTTTTTTTTATTATTATAATTACTTTTTTCTATATATATATATGCAATATGTGATAGCTAGGGCTCCATATATACGCTAGTCTTGTTAATATTGAAATTCAACCTACAAGTATACTATATTAAGTTGATGGGCGTATACATTATAAATAAAAATATATATAAATATAAAAAATGGATGCCTATATACATTAGATATACGATCGATGCCGCACCATCTTTTGATTTTGCTTCTACTTTCTTGTTACGTCGAGACGCTAAAATGATGGTAAAAAAAAAGTGAGTGCTCTTACCTTGATGAAGTTTTTATAGCGTCATTAGGTGAGATTTTATAACAAAACAACGCCAAAAGAGAATGTCAAAAAAAAAAAAATAAATAAAAAGTGAAACATTTCATTCAAGTATACCACCCATGAACCTTTTTATATTTTCAAGGATTTAACTTACCCAAGATTTATTATTAAAGATTTTTCCTCTTTTTTTTTCTCTTTTCCTCTTTTCCTCTTTTTTTTTTCTATTCGAACCCAACTCAATAAACACTCCAGTTATATGAGCTGACCATACGTAAGTCACCATTAACTTGCAAGCATGCTCTGGAGCTTTTTGATATTTTCTATACGTACGAAAGGACGTGTTTATTTATCCATGCTGGAGAAGAACTTCTTAATATCATCGAATATTTACATACATATTTATATTCATCGGAGTAACATTTTCAAACGTTTCAAAGAGTTTAATACAACATTATTGCTTCATGCTGTCGTATTACATCTCTCTCTCTCTCTCTCTCTCTCTCTGTCTCTCTGTCCGTCTGCACCGTATTTACTTGAAGAAGGTATCAAATATTTTTATTTTTGTTACGTTTTTGCCATCATTTTGTGTCTATGCACGCTAATTACAAGAGAGAGATAGAGGGAGAAACTTGATAAACGCATTGATTCGGTACATAAAGCCAGTAGATACATAATAAACATGTATTTATTCCATAGTAACAGGAACACCTTTGTAACTTTTTATCTTTTACTTATGTAATTCAAAAATTTAATATAAAAATAAAACAGAGTATATAATATATAAACTTAAAAAATTGTAATTTATTCAATAAATTAGACTTTCTTTACTGAAAAAACAAACAACATAACGACGTACTGAATTGATCGAACATCTAAGTAACTAAAACAAAATAAATGGAAGATTGTAATTAAATTTAAAACTTTTAGAAAGAAATGAAGTTTATAAAACAAATTTAAATGTTCTATAATCTGTTTATTGTCGGTTTACCAAATCAATTTTATTTAATGGATTTTCAAAGCATTTTCTTTCCCTTCTATAATTTTTGTTATGTTTCCGTTCTAATATTTATTTTATCAAACAGTATGATGTTTTATTAAAAAAAAAAAACGAAGTTGTATAAACAAACTTTTTAGGTTTTATAACAACACATTTTTCAAAGAACTTTTTTTTATTATTTATAAAGTTGATTCAATACTGATTGATTTTCCATTAGCATTTTTTGTATTTAATTCTATATTTTAGGTACATTATAAAATAAAAAGTATTCAAAATGGTTTTATAATTTACTACCATAACATAGCACATTATTTACTTACAAAAATGTAAACATTTTTAATCCCCCCAAAAAAAAAAAAAAAAAAGTTCTACCTTATTTTATTTAAAAAGATTTTATTACTTTCTATGACTTTTATAGTGTAAAATATGTCACATTACAAACACATAATATAATACTTATAATAAAAAAATAAACATATATAAAAAATATTTTACTGTTCATTTGTGGCAGTACAGTACATTTTAGCAGTACAGAAGCATATATAATAAACATTATGAACTTTTAACTTGAATAAAAAAAAAAAAGTTATAAAAAACTGCAAGGTGAACAGTTTCATGAAACTTGATTGAGCTTTTTACTTGTTAGCATTTCTTTATTATACAACGTTGCCTACAGTCTTTCTTTCTTTTCTTATAATCGCCTCGTTGCAAACAGAAACACGTCACAGTTCAGTAGATCAATTACTTTATACCGTGACCTCGTCTGCCTGTATTTAACTCACAGGTGATAAGTCATGCAAAAATTTCAAGAGATTAAATTAAACCCTCTAATTTTAAACCTCTCATTCCACATTTTTTTAAAGAATTAATTTTCTTTTTACTATTGATTACTTTTTAAGTATTTCTTCAAAGTGTAGATAAGATACCACCACCTGGGATATTAAGATAAGAAAAATGCTTAATTTTACTTATTATAAGAACCTTTATTATTATAAACGTAGCTAAAATTTGTTAAAAAAACAAAAAAAAAAAAACAAAAAAGAAAGAAAGAGGAAGAAGACAAAGTTACAATGCATTAGTAATAAATTTTTGGAGTGTTACTAAAAAGCTTTAAAACAAATCTGTAAATGTTCCCAACAACTGGGTTTTTGTGCATTACTCTGTTTAGAATTTATAGTAATTAATTACTGTTTGGATATAGGCTTGCTTATTTTGTCATCATAAACTTTATGCGCGAAAAATAATGAGAAAGTCTAAAAAATTAAGGGCAATTTTATTGAATATTCTAAAAGAGGACAGTATTTTGAATCGATAGATATTCCTAACTTTTTAGTTCATTAGTTTTTTTGATTAATTTTTGAAAATGCTAATATGATGTCACAGGAGGTAACTTTTTCCTATTGACTAGTAAAGGAACAACGGTTTTGAGGCCGACTATAAGTGATTTCGGTCACATCCGCTTCCGTTTCTCCTTACTACGCATGCGCAGTAAGTCTAAACGGAAGCGGATATGAGCGAAATTGCTCATAGTCGTCTTCAAAGCAGTTGTTCCTTTATCAGCCAATATGCCCACATGCATTAGTTGCCACCCGTGACGTCAGTTTTCGTCAGTTACCCACAAATTAGAAATTTGCATATGAATCGATTCAGGACAATGCTATCTTTTGTAGAATATGATATAAAATTACCTCTCCCTAAATTGTTTCTCAAACTTCCTCATTGCTATTTATATTATGATAAAATTATTTTTAAAACTCCCCATGAAGCCTAATAACAATAGAAGTAAGGAAATAACTGAACTGGTTCTATTTTTACATGTATTATTGTATGCATACCCCAAAAAAACAATAAAGTTAAAAGTTCCCCACTTTCCTGGTAAATTATAACAATTTTAGTCTTAAATATCAAAGTTTATTCTGTTTTGTAAATAAATTCAACTGCACGCAAAAAAGCAATTTTTTAACAATCTCTCTACACATAAATATGTAACCAAATATTTCATACAGTATTATGGTAAACAGTAATGTAGAGATGAAAAGATTAAAGCTAACTTTATTAATAAAAAAAAGGCATAAAAAAATTATTAGTCTGTGATACCACTGAAGAAATATTTTACAATTTTGAGTACCGATGTTGTATAAAAAACTTATTTCTAAATGCTAAAGTGTGTCCTGTAAAGTCAATGGTTATCAAGTCATAAATTAGAGCCACTCATAACGCTTATCCAGCTGAAAAAAGTAAAATAATATGAATCGTATAGATGCCTTGTGATAGGTTTGATGGAAAAAAAATAGATGATTTTTATTAGAGGCCAAAAAAGATACAACCCCACTTACATGGTCCTCTGAACTTCCATGGTCCTCTGAAATCAACTTTTGCAGAAAATACCATAGAAATTAGTTTAAGAACCTCAAACTAATTTACTTGACATTGAGAGTAACAGTTAACAAAGTGTACTTCAGTCCTGGATTCAGCTGAATTGTTATTTGTAATGCAAAGAATATTATTCACCAGGTGACATGCGCTATAGTAAACGAGAGTACAAAAACCTTTTTTTAGAGTTGTGAATCGATCCAGAACTCCCACGACTGTTTCTCTGTGAGTGAGGTTGACTAAAACCCAGATCTTACTACCTCAGCTTACTTGTAGAATATAAACAAGTTTAACACAAAATTCTTTGTTTTCACATAAGGATTTATCTTTAGGATTTAGGAGGTGAAAGCTTTATCTATTTATAGGCTGTATATATATTTTTTATTCATATTTCTTTAGATAGTATTATAAACCTTTTTGTTTTATTTACAAACGCACAGAAAATATGTATTTTTAAATATAACATTGACACAGAAAAATGTTATGTTATTGTTTCACTGTATAGACAATTGAATTACTTAAAAAAAAAGTTTATAGATTTTATTAAATATAGAAATTATAATTTAAATAAACATTAAATTATATGAAACCACAAATAGAAATAGTTTGCATCTGACATCAAATTTTTATGGTATTTTTATTGTTATGTACAAAAGCATAATTTACCTTTGTATGCTTCCAATTATTAATCCATAGTTTGCAAGGTTTATTCTTAGTTCGTATGTAATTAACAGAAATTCATTATACAAGTTCTTGCTACTTGCTTTGATATCAAAATACACACAAGATTGTTAATTAATGAATCCTTGAAGCTATGTTATATAATACTAGAACATGATAATTAATAAAGTTTTCAACAAAACTTAATTAAATATGAGTCAACTTTATTGTGTAACTGAAATATATTTATTTGAATTGTAATTGGTGCATGTTGTGCATCAATGCGTATCTTGTTATTAAATACGTAAGTGTATCTGGTTGTATACAACTGTTTATATATTAAAGGCGTAGAACACCTTGAACAAAAAAGTTGCGTAATATCCTAACAAACCTGAAAATCAACGTTGATTTGGCCGGAGTCATTGATTTCTAATTTATTGTCCATTCACAAAATGCTGCTACCGGTCACTGACGTCACAGCTCGCCCGGTTTACTTGCACGTGGACCAGGCGAGCTGTGACGTCAGTGACCGGCAGCGGCATTTTGTGAATGGAAAATAAATTAGAAATCAATGACTCCGGCCAAATCAACGTTGATTTTCAGGTTTGTTAGAATATTACGCAACTTTTTTGTTCCAGGTGTTCTACGCCTTTAAGATACGTGAAGTTTTATATTTCTTTTGATAATTGAGCTGAGGGAAAAATTTTATTTTCTGAAAGTAAATAAATATATTATTACTGCTCACCAATCACAATAATTTAATCAATTGTTTTTAGAAAATAAAGTGTACAAAAGGAAAATCAAAACCATGAGGGTAACCATCAAGTAATCTGAAATATTGTAATTATTGTCAGTTATATTAATTACATCTTATTTTAAATGTACACACGATCGGGATAAAAAAATATACTATTCAAATTTAGCGCGTAGTTTTCTCATAAGAATAACTTTACAAATGTAGTGCAAGTTTTTGAATGGTAAAATATATTATCACAATCGTGTGTACAGAACTCAGATGTAATCTAAAAATAGTGTGAATTAGAGAGCAGTGAGTGCTATAAATTTTTAAGCATAAAAAATGTTATTCAATAAAATTGAATAACTCAATTTCATTGCTCCCATTTGTAGCTAATATTATACAAAAGCGAGAACAAAAGAATTTGTTCGTGAATTAATGTTACTGCTCGTCACTGCTCGTGAATTAATGTAACGTTTTTTTAGACCACTGCGTGTGATTGACAACTTACATAATGAATAATTTTTGGGCAAAATATATTTTCAGTCACGTACGCTCTTTTTATTTTGAGTTTTTATTGAGAATTTTTATATTGAAAAACAACGCCTGTCACTAAGTTAAAAAGAACCTCTGTATTGCATCCTATTTTTATACAATGCACTTCCTTTTTGTATAAAACAGTGTGAATCTTATATGTCATTCAAAAATGCAGCAATTTTATAATTTTTGTTTTCAATTTTTAAGCATGAAACCTTTTAACGGTCAAAATTATTATACATTCATTGAGAATATTTATTTATAGTGTGAACAGATCTTGAATAAGTCATCCAACGCAGTAGTGTAATGAGTACTTACATCAAACGTCAATCTCTGCAATAAGGTGCAAATGCATCACGAATTTATGTACACAATTTTACCTTCTAAAATTTTAAAATGGTTCCGACTTAAGCAATGTGAATAACTATAATTGATATAAGATAAGATATAAGATTTAATCACGTTCCATGTCAATACAGAGTAGAACAAGATCAATACAAAACAAACACACAAAATCAAAACATTCATAACAATAATAGTATAATGTATACAGTACATAGAGTAAAGAAATACAGTTTATTGCATTCATGACTTAATTGTATTTTGAATGATTTAATGTCAGATACACTATAAAACATTTTCTCAAGCAAATATTTCTGAAGTGCATTTTTAAATGACTTATAAGTTTCACACTGTTTTATACATAAAGGAAGTGCGCTGTATGATAATAAAATGCAATACAGAGGTTCTTTTTGACTTAAAAAGTGACAGGCATTGTTTTTCAATATAAAAATTCTCAATAAAAACTCAAAATAAAAACAGCTTACGTGACTCAAACTATATTTTGCATAAAAATTATTCATTATATAAGTTGTCAATCACACGCAGTGGTCTAAAAAACGTGACATTAATTCACAAACAGTGAATTGAATTGAAACAAATTCTTTTGTTCTCGCTTTTGTATAATATTAGCTACAAATGAGAGCATTGAGTTATTTAATTTTATTGAATTATATTTTTTTATTTTAATATTTTAAACAAAGAAAAATATATAACGGCATTCATGTTTTTAAATGTGTTTGAAAATAAAAGATATTACTTCAATCTAGTGCGTACTTTATAAGTTTAGTAGGGATAGTGTATGGTCTGATTTAAACTAATTTTATATTAAAATCATTAAAGGCGTAGAACACCTTGAACAAAAAAGTTGTGTTATATCCTAACAAACCTGAAAATCAACGTTGATTTGGCCGAAGTCATTGATTTCTAATTTATTTTCCATTCATAAAATGCCACTGGCGGTCACTGACGTCACAGCTCGCCTAGTGCACGCGCGCATAAACCGGGAGAGCTGTGACGTCAGTGACCGCCAGTGGCATTTTGTAAATGGAGAGTAAATTAGAAATCAATGACTCCGGCCAAATCAACGTTGATTTTCAGGTTTGTTAGGATATTACACAACTTTTTTTGTTCAAGGTGTTCTACGCCTTTAATAAAAAATTGTACAAATGTTATTTTTCTTATAACTTTGTACATATTTTACTTTGACAAAAAATTCCAACTGAAGAAAAAAGAACATAATAATACAATTTTCTTTGTAATAACATGAAAGGTGATATATATAATTTTTTTTTCTCTTTACAAGGTACCGTTCTATACTTAACTCAAAAAACCTGAGTTGCCAGCCGTTTGACCTTTTACGGTATCGCCCAGCCGTCCCCCTTTTCTTCAAATGTGACAATGGGCGATACTTTTGGCACGCCCGATTTAAATCGACTGAGGTTTTTTGAGTCGAGTATATGTATTGAGTTACTCAGTTTTATAATAATTGATTGTTAGAACTATACTATAGTTGCTTATAATAAGAACACTATTTATATGGTAAAATCAATGCCATGTTAAATGAAAGGAAGTTACAGATATAATATAACTGTTCCCGATATGAAAATCTATGAATATTAATACTCTATTATATTTTGTTGTTTACGTTACAAGAATATCGATGATACTTCATATCAGCATATTCATTAGTTTTAATTAACATCCGAGACATTTCACACTTCATAATGTGGCAACAATGTGTAAACACAACATTAATTATATAATCAATTATATGGTAATTTTATTGCTTACAAAATAATGTGAATTCTCATATACTATATACACACACAGACACACACACACACACACATATATATATATATATATATATATATATATATATATATATATATATATATATATATATATATATATATATATATATATATATATATATATAATATAATATAATATAATATAATATAATATAATATAATATAATATAATATAATATAATATAATATAATATAATATAATATAATATAATATAATATAATATAATATAATATAATATAATATAATATAATATAATATAATATAATATAATATATATTATAATATTTGTTCATATTTTGTTAATTTTAAAAGTCATGGAAATTTAATACTTTTTAATGGAGGTTGCATGCAATTAAAATTACTTGCACAATACAAATATTATTTCGTGTGAACAGGCCATCAGCAGTAGGAAATACGTAATTAGCGTAAGTAAATATTACAATCATTGCTTGCAGTTTTTATATTTATAATAAATTGAAGGAATGTTTCTCATCACCATGCTATTGCAAAAGTAGTTGTAAATTAACTAATTTGTGAATACTATGAAATATAATAATAATAATTTGTTTAAATAAGTATATTAATATACCCGATCTTTATTTTCTTCTCAAATTAGAGAGAGAGAGAGAGTAAAGAAACCTTATAAAATGTATATATTATTCTTATTCAATAATAAAATTAACCTAAAATATATGCCATGGGCCATAAATATTTTTATACAGGAAATAAATATATAAAACCAGTTTTCAAGAAAAAATACCAATCCGAACTAATGACAGCTATAATGTACACACGAATCGTGTGACACGATTGTGATAACACATTTTACCGTTCAAAACTTTGCGCTAAATTTTCAATGTTATTCTCATGAAAAAAACATGCGCTGAAATTAAATGATAAAATATATTATTACAATCGCGTGTACGTAACTATAGAAATACATTTTATCTATGTCATAATCTCCTTAAAAGTTGATTAAGTAAACTTTAGATTCATCTCGTATAATTTAATATGAAGCTCGTTCATTGAAATCAATACTGTTATAATTAATATTTGATGCTACGAAAGAATTTCTTTCAAAGTATTGATTACTTATTTATTTTACGTATTTTATTATTTGATTAAATTTTTTTTTAAGTGACATGAAATATTGACGTTAATTTATTTTTAAAAACTATTTTCTAATTGAATCATTTTTTTAAATACTGACGTTGTCAAAAGTGATTTTTATATTGAGTTTAAAGATCTGTAATTATATTAATGAGAGAGCTATTTTTTTAAAACACTTATATTTTAATTTCCGTGTCTATTTAATGATCAATATATTGAAAGTGTTTTTGATTCAGTACAGCAATTTATTTAATTAAACACACAGGGTGTATAACATAGCTTGTATAAAACTGAAAATTACAAAATATAATATTAATAAAATAAAATTTAGACATAAACATATGTTCAGGTACTCCTGAGCATATGTTGGTAATCTAAGACAACGATTAGAACACGTCAGCAAATGATATTGATCACATTTCTCACTACACAGTTTGCATTTACATAAGGTACCACATTCGGGGGTAATCTTAAATTGCGCAAATCTTGTGGTGAAAACCGCATGTACTGCAAATCTTGTGAAAATATTATAAAATTTGGATTTTTCCAGTTAACGTTTTAAAAGAAGGGTTATTATAAAATGATATGTTGTTGTTAAAACTGTCAATTTTTCGTTTAGTACACAGTAATACACTATAAAATAAAATTTTAATTTAAATTTGTTTTAATTAAAAAAATAACTACGTCAAGAAAACTTGACTTTAACAACAAATAAATCCAAGTTCAAAATCAATCAAAATTTCAATCAGCGCTACATCAACATGAATCAAAGTAATATATATTGTATTACATCTTTCTAAGAAGTAATTTGTTTTATATCACAATTCTTTCTATTACATCAATCCAGATGTAATATTATCTCCTTTATCTTCTTCATTGAAAATATATTACGTAGCAAATCCTATTGACATCTATACATCGACAAACTTTTTTTCTCTCTCTTCATTTTGAAGTTGCAATCACAATCGATTGATAGATTTTTGTTATGTAGGTCATATAGTTTAGCATATTGCTTACTGCAGTGTGTTTTATATGTTGAATAATTAAGAAGTTGTTTCTTTTGTTACAGGCTGCCTATTTAGTCCAGATCTTTGCACCGAGGAGTACGAGTGGTGCTTCGACGGTGAGTAAATGATAATGTTATATTATCAATGAAATATTAAAATCAATCAGCTCTAATTTCCTAAGTATGATTTATTTACAATTCTATTTACAAATTATAAGGTATAACAAATATTAAAGGAATAGACCAGAGAAAAACACAAGCATTTATATCACAAAAAACTTAATGGGATTTACATTAAAAACATTACTTTGTCTCAAAACCCAACAGTAGGCCCGTAGCAGTGATCAGAAAATTCGATTTATGCAACCCGCACAACATTTACATACTAATTTTTGTATGTTTCTGACGTCATAAACATGAATAGTTACTTAAATTGCATACTTTACAGTTTTTTTACGCTCTCTTGTGGGGCTGCATTAACATTCTGGTAAAAATTGTCATCCGTTTTGAAGATCCTATTTTGTGTTTATTCATTAAAAAGCACATGTTGTTTTATGTGGTCTATGGCTTTAAGCACAAGTATACCTTATTACAAATGTCAAAATAAATTATCTACTATGAATTAAGAATGAAACCAAATTGCTATACGATAATTTTATAGTGTTCTCAAACTTCACCAAATGAGACAGTGTTCAGATCAAAGCCTATACCATTTTGTTTAATACAAAGGTACCATCGGAGGAAAAAAAAAAAAAAAAAAAAAAAAAAAAAAAACTTTGCACCTAACTTTTTCAGTCAATACTAATTCTATTGACTTGGGTAGTTTTAAGGTATTAAATAAAGTTAAAGTTATTGAAGAAGCCTATAACATTTTTTTTTACTTAATAAACTAATTAGTTCTGTGATAAATAAAATCTTATGAAGTACGTTCATAAGGTTTAAGTAATGTAATTATCCTTTATACGGTAGACACACAAAAAAATAGTATAAATAACTTTATAATTTGTTTAGTTAAATCCTCTTGTGGCAAATTTGCTTTTATATGGAAAAGAAGCATAATAATAATATTTTATTGTTGCTAGCTGCAACAAAAAAGTTAAATATAAATTCTCATTCAAAAGAGTGTAAATAAATGAAAAAAAGATTTTTTTTTATTTTTTATTCAGCCTTTACATTTCGCAGCAAGCAGAATGCAAACATTGAAATATTTTGTTTGATATAAACTCTCTGTCGTAATATAAATACAAATCCACATGATAAGCTCTTTTCTCTACTTATTTATTTAACCAGCTAAATTCTAAATTGAAGTTTGTATTTTATTTGAAAAAAAAACTTTTTTTAAACTTACTAAAAACTTAAAAAGAGCTTAAAGGAAATTTAATAGATAAAATTTTTTTTTCTTTTGTAAAAAAATCTTACACAAAATTTGCTAAAGTAAGATGTTTAAAAACACACATTAAAATGTAATAAATTTCCAACTTTACTTTTAAAGAAACGAGAGAAAAAATAAAATACAATGAACTCCACTTTTTTTTAATTAGTTTTAATGAAAAGTTTATGTAGTAAACTTGAAAACCAATAAAAAAAATCATCATGAAGGATTTTGTAAAGCTATTTTCTTCTGTATTCATGAAAGCACGTAATATTGGATAATAAATTAAATTTATTTTCAACTAACATTTCAATTCAATAATTTGACCTATATGCATTGTATTTAAATACGAGATAATTAATAGAAATACCATTGACAAACTGCATATTTCATTTCCATGCATATTTCAATTCCAAATACAGGAGATTCCACAAGTAAAATTTATGAACAGATTAATCAATGAAACATGGTTGCTATGACAACTCAACTTTGCTATCACTTTTAAATTTTAATGTGAAAACTTTGACGTCTCTGCAAACTCTAGATTTTTTTTATTAAGTATATTTATATAATTTTTCTTCTATAATAAAATCATATTTGAAATATTAAATTTAATAATAATAATAAAAAGAAGAAATAAATACACTTTGCGTAGGTTGTTCTCAAATAAAGTTGTTAAGGTAAAAAAAAGAGGGGAAATATAAAAAAAAGTAGATTATATAAAAATATTTTATAAAGAAGTTATTTGTTGTAAAAATGAAATTACAAAATTTCTATTTCTGTGAAGCTTTTATAATGTTACAGAAGAATAGAAATATATAATATTACGGTACAATTTTGAAAGCCTTTTTCTTTGTAATATAATTTTTTATTATGCTTTTGTTATTCAATACAATGATATTATTTCGAGCTGCTAGTTTCAGATTCAATATTCAGTATTTGCATTTTTATTATCAATATTGAATACAATACGGAGTGTATAGTGAATATCTATTTGTAGGAATTACGTTCGTTTTACAATATGTGTATGATAATTGAATACAATTCATGGTTAGACATGGTATACAATCCAATTGTATGCAAAGCACACTGTATTTTATACAGTATAATATATCATATATATATATATATATATATATATATATATATATATATATATATATATATATATATATATATATATATATATATATATATATATATACACAATATATATATATATATACACACACAATATAATAATTATATACACACGTAATTCGTGTATGAGCAACTAAAGAGCTATTGACGACCTTTAAAGGTTAAATATTTAAACCTAGTAATTAATAAACTGTGAATAAGTTTTTTTTTTTTTTTTTTTTTTTTTTTTTTGTGCTGTACGTATAATTAAATTGATTTCGTTAACAAGTAGTTTTGGAATTTGTACAATGTTACTCTGATAGCTACATTTACACAATAAAACTTTGCAAATCTAATATAGCATGTGGCTAAGTATGTACACAGGATTGTAAAATACATTTTACTATTCTAATTGAGCTTTTCTGATAAGAATAACATTGCAAATGTAGCGGAAGATTCTGAATGGCAAAATATTATCTCACCTTCATTTGTACATTCAAATTTATTTATTCATTATTTATCATTTATTTATTCAGCAGTGCAATCCGAGTAATCTATAAAATATTTTATTGTAAGATTTAAAAAATAGATAAAATTTACGATTCTACTATAAATTACTATGCTTCATCATTTCGAAGTCGAATCAATGCACTCTCTCTCTCTCTCTCTCACACACACACACACGACAGCTTCCCAGCAAACAAAATTCTGAAGGGAAACTACTTGGGAAGCACATTTTTTTAAAACCAAGGGTACGGTACACACGATTGTGATAATATATTTTAACATTCAAATACTTGTACGCCAAAGATGCAATGTTATTCTTATGAGAAAAATATACGCTGCATTTGAATGATAAAATAAAAATATTATATCACATCACAGTCTTACTCACGGACCAGCAGAGTGCATTTTTTTTTAAATATACTTTGCATGAGCACTTTCATAATGGGTGCTTATGTAAACATCTAAAACCTGGAAAAGGAAGTACTGGAAACGGAAATCACGTGATGTTAAAAATGGGTGAAAACTTCGCGCCAGTGACCGCTTACGTTTACTCAAAATACGGAAAAGGAAGTGCCGGAAGAGGAAACCACGTGACGGTAAAAGGGAAAGAAAACTTGGTGCCAGCAGTAATCTAGGCCTGAGCTACCTCCCACTTTTACCGTCACGTGGTTTCCTCTTCCGGCTACTTCCTTTTCCGCATTTTGAGTAAACATAAGCGGTCAGTAGCAAGCTAGGCTCCCAAGCCACCTCTCACTGTTAATATCACGTGGTTACCTTTACCGGCACTTCTGTTTTCGTTTCGTAGCTTTACATAAGCATTCAATGACGAAAATGTATATTGTATTGTTTTCATTTACAATTCACATGAAACAAAGACATGTAAGTACTAAACCATGCATGTGTAATTAAACCTCTGCCAATGAATGCCAGACTGGTTCCAATGAAACGTTTCAATATGATAAAACTTAATCAATATATTAATAATAATCTATTAATGCCAGAATTTAATTAATCAAATTGTAAATAATAATGATTAATGATGAGCTTTTATTTTTTGAATATTGACAAAACGAGACGTCACAGTGATGAGTAAATAATGTAATCAAGCAAATTGAACGCCATCATACACACGCTATTTTATAAATTTTTTATTAAAGGTAGGTAATTTAATCATTTACTAACCACGCAATGTGCAGGTATTAATTTGATACAATTTGACCGTAATTAAATTGTACATATAACATTTGTGTAGGTTTAAATTAAGAAATAAATATAAAAAAGTATGATATACAGTACTGTAATGTGTCTATAAATTAAACTTTGCTTTGACTTTTATATTCTGTTGCAAAAATTGTCATCTTAATAAATTCATACGATGTAATATTTTTCATTAATTAAATATTTTAATTAAATGATTTTAAACTATGTGATAAAAAAGTGGTACACCATTACTTATATTTGGATTATAGCATAATAAGTAAAAAATATTATTTTAATTGTTGTGAACATACATAATACGGTGACGTAAGTAAACTGTCATTTTTCAAGACTTAAGATTGATACAAACGATCTTACAAAGTAATAAAATCTCACTTCTTATGTAAGTGTTATATTGAAACATGTTTATTGAAAAGTCACAGGTTTATTGAAAAGTCACAGGTTATTAAGGGCAGGGGTCAGTATAATGATTTGTTGATCAAAAGTATTAACTATATTTTTTTTGTCGCACTATAATATGGTACTTAATCCAAAATTCTAAATAATAATAATAATTTTGGGGTGTTAAAATGCATAATTTTGAGACACGGGGTTTTAAAAGTTTTGGCTCAAATTGATATGTTAATTTTAACAAGTCTTCATATCATGGTCTTTTACCCTGAAACATATTATTGGTAGCTGCCATAGTAATCTTTAAAATGATTCCAAAATAAATAGCAATAGATTATCAAAATTTGGACATTTTGAAGATTTGATCCTTCCGCTATACCTAAACAATATTCAATTTTGTAATTATCACGTTCAAAGTATTCATGAAATGAGAGATAAAAACTATTAAACACTTTAAACTTACATCTTCACACTTGTCACAAGAAAATTATTAAAAAAAAGAAAGAATAATAATAAAAAAAAAGCTACGAAAATTAATTTGTAATTTGTCATTTTAAAATTTTAAGCATTGTTTTTACAGCTTACGTATGTTAAAAAGTATTTCATTTAAATTTCAAAGACTTTAAAAGAATATAAAACATTATTTTTTTTCTTGTTTAGTACTTGACATTAAAATATATTTAAATGTGAAACCAAAGAGAGAAGCTACTTTACATATTTAAATAATTCAAAAGTTTTTCTTTCCTCACTCGAACTACCACAGTTTGTTTTATCACGTATCAAATTAACAATTTCTATGCATAACTTCCAACTTTAAAACATCAAACAACTTTCAAACACAAATTATAATGAAATTGCATTATTTTTTATATTAAAAAACTGTTTGAAGTATTTAACAAAGATATACATAATTTTTTAGAAGATTCTAAACATTTTGTCGCAAAGAAAAGTGAGCAAAAATTTAACATGAAATACATTGTAGTTTAACTCTAAAATTTCCATAAAATATCCAAGTTTTATGATAAAGTTGTTAACATTTTTTTCTTTTTTAAGTCTTTTGAAAATGTGTTGAATGAAATATACAAAGTACAGGTACATTTTGTTGGAGCTTGAATAAACATTTAACTTTTAGGTGAAAAAAAAATCTTTTGTTTTGACAGTTGGTATTTGGAATTAAAATGTAAAAAAAAAGTCCGCAAACAATTTTATATGTATAAAAAAAGCAATAAAAAGTAATGCTTTAGCTTTGTTTTCAGACTACGCATTCGGACGATGTCTGCCCCTTTATGGACACGTCGAGGAGGACTATTTGTACCGGTGAGTTTTCATTTTTATATTGCATGTCTGTGATCACAAACAACTTTATTGCATGAAATAAAGCATCCTAGTTTTTTCTTGTAGTTAAACAAAACTTTTTACCTTATAGTTGTTAGATGATGTTTTGGTTCCTAAAATTAAAATTTTGAAATATCAATTCACGTTCAGAGTACTTTGTAGAGAATAACAATATGTTAAATCTTACTTTACAACAAATAAAACATAATCATTACTTAAAAGACAATAAAAGTTTAACTTTAGTCTATATAGCGTACGTACGGTACAGCATGTTATTCTTTCACTTATATACGTTTCCATGTAATAAAACAAAGAATACATTCCATTTCCTCGTAGTGATGATGTTTATTTAACATTTATTTTATCTTACGGCAATTTAAGTTTTAAAAGAAACCTTTATTGTTATTGTTAATAGGCGAGAGCTCGGACCGGCAGAATTACAAGCTTTAGAGGCGCAAATGACACGTCTCTTTGCTGAAGGATTTCGCTGGAGTCACGCGTATACACAATGCGTAATGCAAGCCTCGTTACGTGCCGTGCAGCTTGGGTGAGTTTTCTAACTTATAAAACATAATAAAACTTTATTATCTTTATAAGAAAGAAGTTACATATCTACGCTTCTATTTAAATTTTATTACACAAATTGTTCGAGAAGAGATTAAGGGAGTAGGGTACCGATCTTATATCTAAAAAACTAGAAGTGTTTTGGGTCTAAATTTGGTGTTATTTTGTAGCTAAGGATTACACCTAGCCGTGATAAAAATTTCATGATGTTTGACTGTCCGGAATAAAAGAAAAAAAAACTATTGAAATTAACATTTGGCCTTATGGGCTTAAAAATTTAAAAAATCATATAAAATTAATTTGCACGGTGACCCCCCCCCCCCCAATTATTTTATATATTTGAAATTGTCTCAAGCTGAAGTATCATTGTGCAAAATTTCAGAATTTTTTGACGAGAAAAGTTTGAGTCTTATGGCCGACGTCAGTCCCCTACTCCCTTAAGAAATTTTCAAAGAAGCAACATTGTAAATTTTGAGAAAATTTAACACAATGCAAAACCAATAATTTAAACAACAAAAATTAAAAATGAAAGTCCTGAAGCAAAAACAATAAAAATGGCTGTTTGTGCACAAAAAATCAAACTTTTCTTTTACTGAAGATTTTTTTTCTCGTTTCACTTTTCTTAAAGTTTAGCAAAACATTTTACTTTCTGTTTACATAGCTATTTTACTTGAACTTGGCATCAATTCAAATTCAAAATGTTAACAAATTTTAACCTGGATTTATTTTGGCTTCTTTCCAATTTGATAGAAAATGAACTTCATAACAAATAATTCATCTTTTATTATTATTTTTCTTCAAGAGAACAATAGCTTATGTTCTCAGACTAATCAAAGTTTGAATATATACCTGGTATTTAATAAATCGATTTTATTCTTTATAATGTCATTGAAATATTCCATTATTAGAGCTTGAATATTGATTAAAAGGCCTTGTCGTAGCAAAAGCTTATTTAAAAAAGATAATAATAATAAACTTAAAAATAAGTAAATTTTTTCAAAGGCATGGTAAAAATTAAAATTTAATGAAGATGAATAAAAAATATAATTTACAGAGTTTTATATAAGTTAATTAAAAATAACATTAAATTTCAACTTTTCTATAGTATTACAGTTTAAAAATGTATAAATTAGAAGTTATATTCATGAATAAAGTGTGAAATGTTATTTTTATTGTATTTACCAGGGAAGAGTTAGAGGAAGAGCCAGCGACTGAGTGCGAACCGCTAGCGGAAAGACAGCCGGAGATCGTGGCCGCAAGTACCGGTGAAGATGAACCCGTCGTACCGTCATTCGATCAAGCTGATGTTGCGTTCGTTCGTTTTACTCCGAGCGCTGATAATCCTCATCCCGAGTTTGCTGATGAGTTTTATTTTCCACCAGCAGAACGTCACCAAGGAGCACGAGATAGATCTGCCTCCAGTACTGCTGCAGGTTAGTTTTTGACATCATCATAATATAATTAATTCAAATTTTTACATTCAGTTCAATGATCTTAAATTTTAACAATTATTATTATAACTTCTTTTTTTGTTACAATGGAAAATTGTTTTTGATAGAACGGTGTATTAAAATAAACAAAAGAATGGATATTTAAAAAAATGATAAAAATAAATACAATAAAAATATTATTACAGTACTTATTTACTGCGTATAAAAATACAATATGGAAATTTTTAGTATTTGAATTCCCAATCTAAACAATAATATATTACTCTCATATATAGCTGTGTTGTTGTAGCGAAACTAAATATTTAACTGACTTTTTTGTTTTATTATAGTCATGTGGAAATCAATGTTGAATGCCTATTTAACATAACAAAATATTTATTTAATTTGATTTTGAATTAAACTAACAAAAATTATTATATTTTAAATAGACTTTGCATGAGACTTTAACTGATGAATATTTGGAGTTACTACTGTATTTGAAGAAAAAGTATATTATATACATATAACTAAACTTTCTCGTTGTACCATCACTTACATCACTTTTTTGTTTAACAAATATTCTAATAAATTAAAATCTACGCTCACTATATTTATTATTAGAGTTAAAAGAAACATTAAACCTGTTAAAAATTATAATTAGGTAAAGAAAAAAGTTCGAATATATGAAAATAAAACGAAAAAGATAATTTAAATTTGCCAGTAGTTTAATAAAAACATCAAACGAGTAGTTCTGATTATTCAGTAGCCGAGAGCATTTTAATACTTTGACAAAATTTTTTTTTGTTTACTCCGAGTTTGAGCTAACAAAAGTGCTCTGGGGAACATGTTGATTGTTCATTCATATTCTTTTTACAACATTTCAAAGTATTGCAGTTTCATAAAGATTCTTGTTGTTGTTGTTGTTGGATAAAAAAGGTTTTATTTTTTGAGTATTCATACATAAAACTTTAGTACACATAATAATTTTTCTTAAATAAAATATTAAATGTTTTCTATTTTCTCTTATATATAAATAAAGTAATCTTATTTTACGTTAGAATATTGCATCACTTTTTTAAATAAGTAAATAATATAAATATGTATTACTAAAGCTTTATGCACACAAAAAAAAAAAAAACAAAAAAACAAAAAAAAAACGGACGTGTTACCTATTATATTAACACATTAGGACAAATAATAACAAAAACAAAATTTGTTAAGAATTAAGATATATGCATGGCTAAACATTACATACAAATGTGAATAAATGAGAAAAAGTAGCAAATTTAATTATGAAACTTAAAAAAAAAAAAAAAAAAAAAAAAATGACTGTGATAGAATTTAAAATGTTAAGTCTATAATATTATAATTTAACTAAACATTTTTATAAAATTTTGCTACACTAAATGTAATTTTACTTACCTTTATCGTTAAATTAAATTTCAGAATTACGTGCTTTGAATCGTCCTATTTTGATGACCGAGACGAACAGTGTGACAAAGAAAGCTGAGAAGGGGACACAACCACGCATGTTCCATACACTCTACAATACACCTGAGGCTTTCCGTATGGGTCAAGAGACACGTGATCGTGAAGTCAGAGGTGAAATCGCTACCAAACCTCAGCATGATGCACCTGTACCTCCACAACCAGCTTACACCGAGGGAGGAATGGTCTTTGTTAATGGAGCACAACGTAAGTATCTCTTTTTAAAATATATAATAGGAAGGAGTCAAGGGAATGAAAGTCAGTTTTTTGTTTTATAATATTATGTATTTCGGAAGTATCCTACAATATAGGCAACAATTGCGGTACGTATGTACTGCGTATACGTATACTTTACAGGGGCTCTACGATATTCGATAGTGTGCGGCTTCATCTCATATTTCTCTTACCAATTTTATTTTCTAAAAATTCAACAAATAATAAAAATAATAATAAAAAAAACTGAAAAACAATTCAATATTTGATACAATTTAGCTAAAAGCATGAGAATTTCTGGGAAATGATATAAAAAGATAGACGGTAAATTATTTTTATAGCTCATTGAATTTAACTGTCTTCTCCGTTTATAACAATACAATATGACACCATTTTACACGTTCTATTAAATTGTTACTACAGTTTATTGTTATTTTTATTATTTTGTTATTAACGGGTTGGCATAAAATGACAATAATTTTTGTTTCTACTTTTTTTTAACATTCGAATTGTCTCATAATATAACTTAAGCACATTGTCTCATATTTTCTATTTATATATTTTATTTTTTCAACTGTAAAGTGCAATTAAAATTGTTATTTGATATAATATGATATTTTTAAAAGGTATTCATAAAGGAGTTACATTAATTTTTTATATTTAAAATATTATTAAAATTAATTCAAGTATAGCTTTTTATGATCGAATACTTCAGTTATAATGAAAAAGCATCTGGAAGTTTAATTTCCGCTTGTCCAAAATTTATAGACAAAGCATTCAGTACTGCATATTTAATAATTGATTTTCTCATTTTAATGTTGCAAAGTTAAACATTATATTTTTTTATAAGAATGACAAACTTTTGTATTCACAGTTACATTATAGTTTTTTTACTACTAAATTAAATAGTTTTTTGAACAATTATATATTTTTCAAACAGGCACGTCGTAAAAAATACAAAGAATAAACAATGAAATTCTTACTTCAACAGGTGATATTTAGTAAAATTGTAAGCACATGTGAGGGAAACATATAATATAGAGACTTTGTTGTGAATCGTGACGTTTGTATGAATATATAAATTTTATAACTGCCATACATACATAGTATTTTAATTTATGATATCTGTTGCGTTCTGTTTTGTAGCTGACGAGGGTGAGGACGAGGAAATCACGGGTGGCGCCACCGAAGCGGACGAGGAGGAGGCTCGATTAGAAGCCATTTTGGAGCAATATGGCGGTCTAGACTGGGGCTTCAAACGTAGAGAAAGACTCGATGTTAAAAAACCTGGCCCGCCCTTCCTCACCAACAGTTACGCCTACCGAGTGAGTTATCACAACTTATTTCCAAAATTTTCTTTGGGGTCCTCATACTTAGCAACAAAATATTCTATATTGTATTCATTTTAATTATATTTTTGACGTACCAAAGATCTTATATAAATAGGAAACCTATTCAAATTAAAATCTGATAAAAGTCGATGTAGCTCTGTCTTTTGATGTATGTGAAGCTTCTTTTGTGCGTTAAAAATAGAAGAAAATTAATATTGTAACAATTTTATCTTTTGTAGATATCATATGTAAGTTGTTAAGCTTTGAAACTTTCACATCACCGTCAAAGAAAATATTTTCCGGGTTTGAAATGTGATTTTATCTTATTAGATTTCACGTGTAAAAAGCAGTTTTAAAGTTGATGCAGTTTTTTGTTTTCTAATCTCAAACTGGTTTCACTTGTTTCCAGGATGATACGACTGCTCTGCGCTCGCAACAGCAGCGTGACGCGGGTCACCATCAGGAGGAGCGTGGTCACGAACCAGAGAAATTTGACGACGTTGCCAATGCATCTCCTCTCATCAAGAAGCTGATTCCTAAAGGTAAGTGAAGTTTTTGTACATTTATTTTTTTCTTTATGTGTACGCTTGCTCCCAATATTGTTAAAAAAAGCTTTAATATGAAACACATTGTAAATATTTTATAACTTATTATAAAGCAGTTTTTAATTACAAATCAATTTACTTATTTATTTATAAACATTAAACACAATGAACAGTAAATTTTTAATACATTAATTGGTTGTTAACTTTTTTTAATGGAAGTATAGTGGCTGCAAAATATTTTTATGGTTGGAGGAAGAAAGCACGATAATAATTTTTAGTACCACAAATATTTTACGAAGAGATAGTAATACAAATAATTGGGATTAAAAGATAAAAAATACGTTTTTAAATTAAATATTAAAACGATCAAGTTGAAGTAACGAAAAAAAAGCCATCCATGCTCAGTAAAAAAGAAATTGTATTGAAGACAATAAGAACTATCTAATAGACGCGTTGTAATATATTTCTTTGTAGTCAATATTACTGTTTGAATTTTTTTATACATCGGAAACCATTTTTACCAGCATAACTGTTTTTTTTTTTAACGTCAAGGCCTAAGCTTAATGATGATGCGATGTATATTGGGCAACATGTTGAAGATCAAATATTTTTTAAAACAAGTAAAAAGCATTATGTTGTTTTGTAGTTTACCGTAAAAGTTTAAAATTTAAAAATAATAGAATATTAGTAATGATAATTCAATAAAAATTCAAATTACCAATTTAGCTTTAAAACTCATTTTATTTAAGCTTTTTTTTTTATTTTTTTTAACGAACAATTTAAAAAGAAATTATATAAATGAATAATAATTATTATTATATTTTTAGTTACACACAGTAATTTGAAGTAAAATCAATTATAAAAACAGACATAAAACAGACATTTTATTACTTTTTATCAATTTAATAAATCATACTATATATAAATAATTTTGCTGTTTGTAATTAAAATTTATATGTACCCCAGGAAAAAGTTTTTAATTTGTATTTTCAATGCACAACCCATTCAAATATATTATTGTTTTTAACATACAATGGTTCACATTAGAGTAGTATTATATTTCATTATAATATTTTAAAAGAACAAAATAATGAAATAAAACATCGCATAATAGGATTACGATTCCATTTAATTTTAAATATTTTGTATTATGAATATAGAATAGCATAATATATAAATTATATGATAAATAAAATATATATTATGTAAATGTTATATTATTTCTATTTTATGAATGAAAATATAGCAAACATGCTCTTAATTTAAAACAAGCATTGTACGACGTTATTGCATGAAAAGTGACGTAAGTATCAAAAATAAATATAACAATAACTTTATATAGCTTTTTTTTTTTTTAAAAAAAAGAAGCAAAAATGAAACAATTACATTTATAAAAATTCTTAAATACTTAAATTTTAATATAACAGAGTATTAAAATAATAGCTTTACCTAAAGTTAAATCCCTTATGATGTTGTAATCTTTATGTATAATGAAAGTAATTAGTGGAAGCACTTAAAAATCTTAAGAAATTTACTCCTCTTATAAATCTAAAATTCAAGTTCTTTTATCTGATTATTTGTATAAAAATGTCAATTTTAACTAAAAAGGTTATGTTTTTAATCATATTTAATTGTCCTGTATTTAACTATAGAATTATTATTATTATTTTTTTTTTTACATTGATTGTATATATTTTTGAAATTTTATCGCTACACAATTTTAAAAAATTATATAAAAAAAGTCCAAGTATCGATATATTTTGTTTATATAAAATTTATTGCGTATAACAAATTACTATGACATTCGAGCGAAAAGATATTAAAAAGTTTATGATCATGATGGTTCATAGCATATGATGAAAAAGAGTGATATTATAATGGATATTCTTTTGTGATTTCCCTACCCACGTCACTTCATCACTCATCACCTAGGCAACAGCATTGACGTAATTAAATTACTCATATTTAGTAACCATTTTTAATAATATTAAATTTCATATTGGAAAATAAAATTTCAATACAATACGCCCATTTCAAAATATTTATACATAAAAGCTTGAAAAGATAAAGCAACTTGAAATATAACAAGATAATTATAATAATGCTTTGAAATTTTGATAAAAAAATATATATATATAAAAACGTGGAACAATAATGGTTATTAAATTCAGTAATTTGGCAATAACAAGATATTAAACAATTTATCTCTAATTTATTTTCAGTGTTTCTATTTAATTATTTTTCAGTATTTTAAAAGAGAAACGCATATCAAATACTGATTCATTCATAACTGCGTCATTAATAATTGTTTTATAAATATATTATCAAAGCATGAAAAATGGCCCAGGATTTTTGCGTCTAAAAATGAAGCAACAAGCTATATGATATAAATAGCATACTTAGTTTGCTTTGCATTGGGGGGTTGAAGTTGTGTATATTACAGGTAAGGGCTAGGGACACCCACACAGGTTGCTTTTGGTTCAAACCTCTCTCAACTATATAATCAATACCTGTAGACTACGTTGCCTTACTTTTGCTGCCATCTATACGTTTTATATTTCAACTACATCAATCTCAATACCTTTTCTCTGTAAAAATTTAATTCCTGCGCGCTTTCATCACTCTTAAATTTATTATTGATATTACTTTATATATTGATTAAATTTTATTTATTTAAAAATATAGTTCATGTAATTGAAGGAACTTAGTAGTTAATAACATAGAAGCTATTGAATTGCTATTCAAATGTAAATAAATAACACATTGTTTTTATTGCAACCAACAAAATTCATTGCAATATCTTTTGAAATAAAGTAGTAAACTATGATAATAATATTTTAAGTATATACTTTTTTTTTTTTAACTGTACCATTATTATTTTTTTATTGCAGCTTCTTCAAGCGATGGTTCAAAAGAACACACCCCAGCAGAGCATAAGGTATGTAGCTTTCACCTTGAAAACGAATTACTATTTTGAAGTTACATACAGTTTCATTTCATATTAATTAAATATTGAAAAAATAAATATAGTGATAGATTCGATAGATTTTTTCACTTAATTAATACCTAAAAATGTAAACTTTTGATATAAAAGTTTTAACTTAATAATAATAATAATTAATGGCTTTTTATTGGGCAAAATCAGGCTACAAACCTCTCAATTTAACCCAACTGTTTTACAGTACAGTCATATATGCAGTTACAATTTTTTAAGTTAAATCACAATAAGTTCATTATGTTAGAATAATCTATACATTATTTTCAAAGAAACGCATATTGATAATTTTAATATAGGGAGGGATTCATTAACAAAACAACAGTGTTATCTTTTGAAAAAAAATTTCAAAAGATAAAACTCTATCTTGTTGATGAATCCCTATACTTCATGTCACTGTGGTCAGTTGCCATGTTCTGCTATATTCACATTTTGGTGTAGTTAGTATCAAAATTTATATATAAATATAATATAACTGTTATTGACCTTTATAAAAGAAATTAATAACAATAAATGGTTTTTATTAATTTACTCATCATAATAATACACAATTAATCTTCATCTGAGATGTCTTTTATTTGTTCATCCATCAGGGTACTGAGGACAGTAACGAGCTCCCGGACAATGAGCGCAAACCTCCACCTCCTCGTCGTCGCCCCCCTCCCCCACCCCAGCCCCCACCTGCTCCCGAGGAAGAAGGCGAGGACCATGACATGTCACACTTTGACCTCGTTGATCCTAGCTACGCATACGTGGGCTTCAAACACAGGTAAGCTTAAACCTTTGTTAACACGTGTTCACTAAATCATAGTACACATAATTGTGATTATATATTTAAACATTTAAATTTACCGTGAGTTTTTCTCATAAAAATAACAATTACAAATTTAAAGCGAGATTTTGAATTTGAATGGTTAAATAAAATATCACAATTTTTTAAGGTATATTTCCAGTGCATTCTCAATTTTGTTATATACATGACCCATGTTTATATACTCTGGGCCAAGAAATTGTCACATTAATTTGTACGTGGCTCAAGTGCAGAAAAACAAATTATAATAATAATAAAATAAATAAATGCCATGTACTGGAAATGTACATGACAAAACGCACTGTTCTTGTAACTTGCAAATGCATGAACTACACTGCAAGTGCAAGACAAGTACTTGTTTAACAGTGAAATATAAGCATACTTGTAGTTTTTTGTTTAGCTGTTTCTTGAGTTTCAAACAAGTAAATTTTCATAGAATAGTGTTTACTGGGCTTTGCTAGCATATTATTTAAAATATGAAATCTGAGCAAAAAATTACTAGTTAAAGAATTTTTCAAATATCGTAATAACTTAAACTTTTATTTTAATAATGTATCGCATGATATAAAATTATTAATAAATTACGGTACCAGATAAAAAGAGTCTGAAATTTTGCTATTTATTTATTTTGACATATTTTATGCGCTTTCCACGAATCTGTTGTTAACGTAATAACCCTTTTTACATAAAATACAGGCTGTTAAAGGGATTTTTACGCATCACCTCGCACGTCGGTTTGAATCGTTAATTACATGACGCATTAAGTAACATCGATGGGGTTGTACTATTGAGATTTTAACGTTACTAACTTCCTAATAATTTTAATTAATACCACATCTTCTTGAAAGAAAAAAAAAGAAAAAAAGTTCAAGAATTAATAACTGCAAAAACGAATTAAATCAATCAAAGTTTTAGTTTTTGCTATTCCATCCTATAACATAAAATCTTTAAATAAAGTTATTTTGAAAGACTTTAAGTTTCATTTATTTTTTTATTATTATTATTATTTTTTTTAGAACATCAACTATTTTGTTTTCATTTGCGAGCAACGGTGCTAAAATTTACTAACTAATTATACTTTGTATTTTATTATAGTAGTCCCATAAAAGCTTGCATGCTTTACAAAATAGCCAGATTTCAAATTACCTAAAATATTATAATGGAGATTATCGGTTTAGCGCGCGAGGAGACGCGGGGAAAGCTAATGGGCCCCTAATTTAACATTACGCTTATAGGGAAAACACTTTTTTTTTTGCGGTTTTTTGAGAAAACTACTCCACCGATTTCGGAGAAATTAAAATGAAAAATATTAAACATACTTTTACGTGTTTTAAGCCATAGAAATTTTTTAAGAATTTTTTAAACCGATAACCTCCATTGATTTAAAATATCTGAAACAATAGTATACAGTATATCAATAATAAAGCTTTCACAATATGTTATAATAGAGACATAATGAATCACTGCTGCATAAAGAAAAAAAACCTTAAATTCTGAATTTGTCATATTTTCTAAAACGACATTTTTTTTTTTTTTTTTTTTACATGGACTAGCCCAAGTAATAACTTTAATTTTGTCATGAACAATTTAGTAATATTTGAGTAATATGCGAACAACTGTTTATAAATTATATATAATCTTTTGCATACTTAAAGGTTTATCGATGCAAGACAAAAATTACTCCTCTCATCTAAAAGTTTCTTTAATTTCTTATATTATAAGTGTTCTGTATAATATACTAAAAAGTTTCAAATAAGCATTAGGTGTCACCTTTTGACCTTTTCATCAGACCGTAGATTTCAAGTATACCCACGTATAATTATTTCTAATTAAGATGGACATATATTACTTATTCACACGTTGTTTAATTGATTATGTGGCGTTTAGATATACGCGAGGGGTGCCTTGACTACCCACTTGACCGCGCCTGCTAAGTTAAAGATTATTCTCTTCTCTTTCCATTCTAAATGCTAAGCTTTCTGTGGTCATAGCAACATTTTTAAATATTTTAAATATTAACTTTGTCACTAAGTAGATATACTTGCTTTTAGTTTGAGGTGTGGGTTGGAGGGGTCAGATTAATAAAAAGCGGCACGTGTGGCAAAATTGATTTTAAATCTAAGTCAGCTTTGGTTTTTAGAAGAATTAAGCAACTACTTGGCACCAAATTAAAAGTTTATTGTTTCGGGAAAAATATATTACACATTTCTGAACCTTTTAACTTGGCTTAACAAGTTGACTTGCCTTGACGTGACTTGCCTTGCCTTGACTTGACTTGACTTGACTTGACTTGACTTGACTTGACTTGACTTGACTTGACTTGACTTGACTTGACTTGACTTGACTTGACTTGACTTGACTTGACTTGACTTGACTTGACTTGACTTGACTTGACTTGACTTGACTTGACCTAAAATTGGATCTTTATTTAAAAGTAAGATATATTTTTGAAAGGGCTACGTTTAGGCCTAACTACATCTTTGGCTCTCTCTTACATTAAAAGAAAATGGTATTAGTTTTAATCATAACTTATTCATGATTTATTTTGCTAAATTATGGTACAAAAGAGAAGAATATAATAACATAAAATATCAGATATTATACATATAATGAAAAAATAATCTCCGATTATCACCATGTTTAAAAGTCTTCCCTTCAAAAAAAAAAAAAAAAAAAAAAGTACACATTTTGAGATTGAAAATCACTGTATTGTTTACCGGTGTGAATTTGAAGCTTTTATACTTTACAAATAATGTTTCTTACGTAATATGCAATACTAGCTGTTATATACGCGCCACTTGCAATGTCGGTTTCGAATTGTTAATAACATGACGCGTTAATTAACTTCTCTCATGTGGTAACTATATTAAGATTTTAATGTTCCCTTACTCATAATAATAATAATTAATATATCACTTTGATTTCTTAAATATGTTCGTAAAAGTTATTGAAGTATTAATAATCTCACGCAAATATTTCTCGCTCTAAGCATGATTGCTTTTCATATATGGTAAAACGGAGAGGATGAGAGAGAGAGAGAGAGAGAGAGAGAGAGAGAGAGAGAGAGAGAGAGAGAGAGAGAGAGAGAGACAAAAGTGTGAGGCATTATTATTAATTTTTCTCATACATAATACGACAGTGAATACGTTTCCGCTTCTTTTTTATACACCTTTATTAAAACATTTTTAATATTTAAACACGTGTACGGGAAAGTAATGAAGAAAAGTGTAACAATAAACTGAACTTCATAAGTTTTATTTCGCATTGAAAATTGACAAATTTTAGCAGGCAGTTATAAAATGCGTAGAAGTCCTAAATTTCATTAATATTATTATTTTTATTATTTAAAAATTTAATAATTAAAAAAATATGTTATATATTCATAGTAACGCTAAGTTAGTTGATGGTAGTACTAAAAAAAAAGAGATTTTAAAATAATTAAAATATCTTCAAAGCCCCCTCAAATTGAAATTTAGATACCTAGATGGATAGATAAACAAACAAACAAATAGATAATCACAATAAAATATGATAATTATGCGTAGCAAAAATTTGCAAGATTACAATATATTTTAATATCCATCTTCTAGCAAGCAAAAAAAAAAAAAAAAAAAAAAAAAAATCAAAAAATCAAAAAATCAAAAAACCAAAATGGAAATAACATTTAATAAATGAGGCAGCTACAAAAGTAATAGCAACTAATCCACTCGATTTAATAATTTTGTTTCAGTGTGAAAAGCTGGAAACAAGGAGCAGATGTAGTGAATCTACTTGCAGATTTGCTATACCTTGATCGCAGTGACCTTAGCAACGTCAGGTAATATAACACGAATCTTGTGTTCATTGTTATCATGGATTCTAATAATTATGAGTTTATTTGTAGGGTTGACCTGAATGAGGTTACATTCAAAGTTGAACAACCAAATGCGCAAGGATTGAATGCTTCCGAAGTTGCACGAAAAGTTGGTAAGTACTTTTTTTTTATATTAAACCGCACCTTTCCAGACCAAAATTTTTGGGTACTTTTTTTTTTCTTGTAGGGTTAAGAACTTCATCTCAAGCTTCAAATTTATCAATCTTTGGCTCGTTTTTCAAACTGAATCTTGATTTCTAGCTAAATCCTTAAATATTCCCGTTTTTTTTTTCAGTTCTATTTAATTATGTAAATAACAATTAAAATTTAATTAAATAAAAGTCATTTGAAAGATTTTAAATATATATGATTATAATTTTGTTTTAAAGTAAAGAAATACGGAGGGGTCATCTACAAGATAACGCTTTTAAACAGTATAATTAATTCATTCACCCTGTGTGGTCATTAGAAAAATAATTAAGTATTCATTGTATATTTACTGAAGGGTTGAAGTTTTTTAACTTTCGGGATTCTAGTTTTTAACGGCAATATTAAAATAAAATAAAACTTTTAATTTTTAGAGTTGTCAATTTTGTTAATGTTCTGAAATATAATATGCATAATATAATGTTGCGTGAAGTTGAAAATATTTTTCTGCTCTCAGAATCTGTGAAAGATAAGCTGCATGATATTCTCGGCGTTGAAGTCACCGCTGCTGGGATTGGAGATAAGGTGAGAAAAATATACTTTACACATTTCGTAAGTAATATCGTGCGTTAATCATTTAGCATGCAAGTAACGCAAGTAATTAATATAAGAACTAAATTAAATGCAAAGTTTATTAGCACTTAAACAGACTTTACTTCAAAAAGTTCATTTTTAGTTTTTCATTGCGATTCAGAAAAATAATTCATAAATATGATTTCAAAATGTTTAAGACTAAAAATCGGAAACATTTAATCTTCATAGGTATTTCCATATGCACAAGTTTATAAAAAATAAGTTTATGGTATATGAACTAAATTTAATTAGTAATAATAAATTTTAATTTATTTTTAAAATTGAAATCAATAATATTTGAAATTTATGCAAATCGCGAAACCTTAATGCGTTGATGATATATGTTATATTTTATATACTGATATTTGCTAACTATTTGTAATTACTAATTATTTACTCATTGGAGTCATAGGGTTTATCATTATCTCGTATACAATATTAAACTAAATAAGACTACAATAATATTCGACAATAATGAAAGTAGGGACATAATTACTGCAACTTTTCAAAATCTTTCCCTCCCTCCTTTTCAAATCACTGAAAGTGGATACTATTAAAATTATTAATAATTTCCACAAATGTAAGAAAATATAGTAAATAATAATAAAATAAAATGTAACGTAACAAGATTGGAACTCCGTAGTCAATATTATTATGAATAATATTATTATTAATCGGGCAAGGAATTTTTATTTTTCATATTCATTTTTCATCATTCATTTTTTTATTTCTTTCATGTACTAGTTTTCAAGTATTTTTAATAAACTGTATATTATATTATAATATTGAAAGGATGAGGGTCAAACCCTCTTTAGATCTACAACAAATAAATTTATTTTCAATAAATATTATGTGTTTCTCACGGCTTCAATGTTCACTTACTTCCTTTCTTTTGCTTACCATTTTAGTGACTAATGTGCGCAAAAGTTCTAACATCGAATGAAAATATCACCTCTATAACTTGAAATAGAAAAAAATAAAAAATATATCAAATATTGTTGCTGATAATAATTTAATATTTCTGCAATTGAATGATATAAAACGGGAAAATATTTATTTTTATTTTTAATTCTTGTATGGTATTTTCTGCTCTCACTGTTTAGTTTTCCCTACCTGACGGCGTGATATCAAATTAAAAATCATTTAAGCACACACATCATACAAATCTATAATTACTCAACAAAAGACGCGATAGGTCAATTATATTTCTTTACCAGCGAAAAATGATTAGAGGTAATGACGTAGGATAATGATGAACGTTATTCAAAGTTTTCGTTTTCGTTCGTTTTCGTTCGTTTTCGTTCTTTTTTTTTTTTTTTTTTTTTTTTAAACCTTTTAATGGCACTAAAAATAAATATATATGCAGACTGGAGATCGAAAGGGAAAGAAGCAAAACTATCGCGCAATAGAGAATTATATAATGCAATAAAACATATATATTAATTTAGGTGAATTAAAATTTTGGAGCATCATGATACCCAACTAAATTGATTTAAATTACTGGGGAAAAAATGCCACTGACAAATTTTTGTGATTTGTTGTTATTAGCCTGTCAAACAAATAATTATTGCATAAAAACACTTTTAAATCATTACATTTTTTTTAATAATCTTCAATTTGCAGTTTATGGATATTGAAAGAGTAATTGGTATTTATTGTAATTTTGAAACAAAAATTAATGAAATGCGTAATATTTTAGTTATATAATTATTAGCTCAATATTTGAGAATTAAAAGCAGATTTTAAACATTCATTATTAGGAGATGAAGAATTAGTTTATCAATACGTATTAATAAAATTGGAAGAGTAAATACGTTTGATTAAAGTTCAAAATTAAAATTGCATTACGTGTACATTAAATAAATAATGAGCCTAAAAAGAAATTAATAATTATGGAAACGTTATCTTCAAATAGTGTGAAATTAGAATTTTTACAAACATTTTTCGTCCATCTTTATTTCATTTTAATTTTTTTTTCTGATACAAATGAAATAACAAAAAGTTAGTCTGATTAAATATTTAAATGGGGGTTGATATCTAATTTAAAAGAGTTAAACTCATTGGTCGTTTTAATAAACCCCAAACTTTGCATTTTATAATATGTGATATGATTGGATTGGATGGTGGTTGTCAAGGTAACGGAGAGGAACCAAAAGTTATAAAAAGGGGCTGCAAGAGTTAAATGTATCGCATAGTTACTTAGTGTTTCTCTCAACTCACTTCGTAGCTCTCACAAAACAATGATTAGGGATGGCAATTCAGCTATTCAATATTTTCAAGTCGGCAAGTATTTATATTTTTATGATCATCTTTGATGTTCAGTTTGAGAAAACTTCCAAATATGTAAAAAGAAATATGATTTGTTTTTTATATAAAGCTCAAAATTACAGTGGTGCTATTTTATGATTTAATTTTCAGACAAAAGTGATTGTTACTATATAAATATACTTTTATAACCGTATAATAGTGACAAAAACAGGTAGTATAATTTATAAGTGCTGCGTATAAACGTGAAAATATAATTTTTTTATTATTATTATTATTACGTTTGTTAGCTTTAGTGGAATGACTAAAATATATACGAATTTGTCTGAAATTTTCTGATTGTTCTTCTTACACAAAATCAAATAATTAATTGAACTAATTAAACTAATAAATGTAATTTTTAAATGAGTCGAATACTTTCAATGTTTTTATTGATCAATTTAGAAATTGATAAGTGTATTGATAAGTGATTTAATTTGTAGACTAAATACGTGTATATCATATAGCGATATTGATAGACATATATAGAGTACTCTAGAAGGGGGGAGTATACGCGATCCAGCAGAATTTTTAAAGCCATTTTATTGGTTGTTGAAATCGAGAATATTCAAATCTGATTGGCTGACGTGCCCAAAATTTTCATTGTTGTCAGTCAATGTTATTTAAATGGGGGTTTTTTGGTTCTGAAAATGACCGTAAGTAATGGGAAAAAATGATATTTTGAAGACTCATAAAATTGTACCTAAACGTTGTCAAGTTATGAAATTTTCACAGATGAAACTTTATTATTTGGCGAAAAAAATAACATAAATTCAAAAGTCGCAATAATTCGCAAATACCGTTATTTAGTGTTCAATTTTGAACGCTTTTTTGAAAACGCTGTATTTTTGACGAAGCTATTTTATCGTGATAACAATGGCAAGTATTTTTTTTAAATCGTTTTATTTTTATTATATTTACTATAAATGTTCATAAATTTGATTTAAGCGATATTAAATTACGTTTTCTTTATAAGTATATGGAATTAGGTTGTTTATCGATATTAAAACATCATCAGTATATCGATTTTACGTAAATATAGTAGGCATAATATACACGAAACATCTCGTTTTTTTAACCTTTTCCCTAGTCCAGCTAGAGTAATGAAATTTGCGCTTTTTTTTTTCATAAAAATAATTAGCATAAAATTAGATTTAATCTTTTATCTCTATACCAGCAGTGTCGATTTTTGAAACTACGCTCGATCGCGAAACATAGATCAAAAATTAATAAGTTGCACGTGTTTTTACTTATTTCTCCGCACTTAATTAATGTTTATTTTTTATTTACAATAACTTTTCATCATTCGTATACTTTTTTTTTTTTTTTCTTCTTCTTCATTTATTGCATAGAATGATGTAATTACGCCCTATTTTTATGGCAAAATAAGATGATTAATAAATGCGGTTTCTCCCAATATGATCTTTATACCCCTGAAGTGAATACTGGAGTGTGCAGAGAGATGTAGAATGTATGCAAAATAAACTTTTTACCTAAATTAGTAATTATCTTCTGAAATACATCTTAAAATATTTAGAGCCATCGACCGTCCATACTTTGAAAAAGTACTATACTTTAGAGCTCGGAATAGACCGTGACCCCGCGCGTAGTCCAAAAGTAGCGTTCAATATAAAACTTTGAAATATCTTATATTTAAAATATCTCCTTGAGCTTGAGCGCTATTTAGATGCGCTATTTTACCTCTAGATAAGCAAGATGTTTAACCTTTTTGTCATGCCTATGCGATTTTCAACCCTTAGGTTTTTTTACCCTTCAAGGGTTAAAGACCAAAAACACGATTTTCAATATTATAACCTTTGCTATATGCTTTTATTTATTATTATTATTTTTTGTGAATTTCATTTCTGTGGTGTCTGAAAGTCATGTAGTACCTCCTATTAAAACAATACGAAAAGAAATCTTTAAAAACCATACCAATAGAAAATAGGGCGTAAAAATGATAAGAAAAAGAAGAAAAAAAAAAAAAAAAAAAAAAAAGTAAATAACACGGAAAAGCAAAGCTTACCCAAAATAAATATTTGGTGCTGAAATCTTATTGCCAGGACCTTTCTCATAGGGCACATTGCGTTTTAGCTCTATATGACCCCCTGGAGGGTGTTTGGGGCGGGGTTTTCCACCCTATTATGATTCTAAAAACTTAAGTAAAAGTATTCGTGTCAGATATCGCTCTAGGCAAAATCGACCCCGCTGAGCTCGAATCCGTTGTCAGATTTTTGGTAGATGCCACCCCTATGGCGATAGGGGTGGGTTTTTATTCTCAACCGGGAAATTTTTGGAAAATAAAGCAACATTAAATTGTAATAAAATGCAATATTTTCGTTAATCTAATTGCATATTCCAGTACCTCTGGTATGTTTTTAACATGAATCCTATGCATTTCCAGTTTATATTACTTTAAAGACGGTTGCAGGGTGCATTTTTCACCTTTATTTTATTATATATTTTTTAATTAAATGATTGGGTTACTTTAATTAAGAATGATATCTCACCAATCACCTAATTTAGAAAAAAAGGTAAAAACAACAACCCCAGCTACCCTCTTTAAAGTGATTTAAACTGGAAATGCATGGGATTCATGTTAAAACCATACCAGAGGTACTGGAATATGCAATTAGATTAACGAAAATATTGCATTTTATTACAATTCAATGTTGCTTTATTTTCCAAAAAATTACCTCTTTTGAGGATAAAACCCCACCCCTATCTCTTTAGGGGTGGCATCTACCAAAAATCTGACAACGAATTCGAGCTCAGCGGGGTCGATTTTGCCTAGAGCGATATCTGACACGAATAGTTTTACTTAAGTTTTTAGAATCATAATAGGGTGGAAAACCCCACCCCAAACACCCTCCAGGGGGTCATATAGAGCTAAAACGCAATGTGCCCTATGAGAAAGGTCCTGGCAATAAGATTTCAGCACCAAATATTTATTTTGGGTAAGCTTTGCTTTTCCGTGTTATTCACTTTTTTTTTTTTTTTTTTTTTTCTTCTTCTTCTTTTTCTTATCATTTTTACGCCCTATTTTCTATTGGCATGGTTTTTAAAGATTTCTTTTCATATTGTTTTAATAGGAGGTACTACATGACTTTCAGACACCACAGAAATGAAATTCACAAAAAATAATAATAATAAATAAAAGCATATAGCAAAGGTTATAATATTGAAAATCGTGTTTTTGGTCTTTAACCCTTGAAGGGTAAAAAAACCTAAGGGTTGAAAATCGCATAGGCATGACAAAAAGGTTAAACATCTTGCTTATCTATAGAGGTAAAATAGCGCATCTAAATGGCGCTCAAACTCAAGGAGATATTGAAAGTTTTATATTGAACGCTACTTTTGGACCACGCGCGGGTTCACGGTCTATTCAGAGCTCTAGTACTTTTCCAAAGTATGGACGGTCGAATATGGCTCTAAATATTTTAATATGTTTTTCAAAAAGATAATTAGGTAGAAAGTTCCAGAGGTTCGGACCCGTCAAAAAATTGTCGGGTCCGAAGACCCGGGTCCTGGACCCGTGATTTTTTTTTCGGGTCCGGGACCCGGGTCCGGACCCCTCAAAAATCTTCATCGGGTCTGGGTTCAGGTTTTCAATTAATCAATTAAATAATTTTTTATAAGTTCAATAAGTAAGAGCAGATTAAATTTTTTTGAAATAGAATTTAAAAAAATTGCAGCAAGTTAAAAAAGAATGCAAATAATAATAATAATAATAAATAATCAATGTTTTGATTTGCTACATCTTGTCAATTAGCCAAATAAGAAACTTAGTATTATTGCCTGTATATATTCATATTAATAAAATAATAATAATAAAAAAAAGTCATCATACAAGCTGTAAGTCAGCAACATTATTAATTTTAAAAAAATGCAGCTCCTACAAGCTTTATAATTCAGGCGTATATTAATTTTTCTTCTTTCGGAACATAATGTTTTTAACATAATTTGAGGTATATAATTGAAAAAAAAATTTTTTTTTTAGTTTTTTTTAACGTACTGAAAGTTTAGAAAGAAGGTTTTATTGAAATTGCATAAAAATCTGGATAACTAGACTAAAACCTACTCTTACACATAGTTAAAAAAATAAAATTTAAATAAAAAATCTTTCCAGATATTTAAACAAATTAAAATTTGTGTTGTATGCATGTATAATTATGTTTCTGTGGCAAAAAAAAAAAAAAAAAAAAAAAATCTAATACTAAACAAATTTACTTTTTATTTTTTCATGTTTATGTACATTTCTTAATATTTCAATCAAAAAATTTTCAAACTCAACGAAAATTAGGGCTCGGGTTTTTGAACCCGTATTTTTCAAATGGGTCCCAAAAACCCGCCAAAAATCTCGGGTTTTGGAAGGTTTCGGGTCCGGGTCCGAACCCCTGAAAAGTTAATTTTGCCTACATTCTACATCTCTCTGCAAAAACTCCAGTCTTCACTGCAGGGGTATAAAAATCAACATGTTATATTGGGAGAAACTACATTTCTTATCATCTTATTTTACCATCAAATAATGTATTTATTTCTTTCATGTATAACATTTCCTTTTCATGTGTTTAATGAATTAGTACCTTTTATTAATAAGTATTGTATTGCAATAAAATTAAATATTTAGTATACACAACAAAAGTCTTTAGTTTAGCTTTCCAAACTGTGCCAGAGTCCAGACTTTCTATTGAAAATGGCTTTTTCTATAGAAATTATAAAGTAAATTTTAATTTACATAAAAGAATTAATAATGTATTCAATTTATTAAGTATATTTCTTACACAATAAGTGTATTTTACGAATAGCATCTTTTAAAATAAAAGTTAAAACAAACTCTCAAGTTTTATTAAGTTGATGCGTATAGTTGACTGTATATAAAAATGTTTCCTCAAAATAGCAAAAAATTGCATTTCTATGGTATATTATGTAAAGTAAAGGAAATAATAATCTATTTTTAATAAATACTTGTCGAGTTGTTAAAAATCAAATGTTAAAAATTTAACAAATTATTATTTTTTTGATTATAATGTATAATAAACTTTTAAATTATTAATGAAATATTGATCAAATAATTTCATTTTTTTTTCTTTTACAGATATTAAGAATAATAGAAACATTGATTCAAGTTATAACACTAAAACAATAATTTAAGATACATAAACTTGAGATTATCATTTTTAATCGAAGTATGTATACTTGTTGTGTATTTATAAACAGTGGACAGCAAGCACAAGAGCGTTGAGTTTGTTTACTTTTTATTTTTCATTGTTGGAGCGCATTAGCCAATGAGCGTCGAGTATTGATTTTCAAAATATGATATTTTTAAAGCTATAATAAATTAAATTTATAACACACTGAGAGTTTTGAAAATTTAAACATAAAATTGCCATAAAATGAAGTTTGTTCTGTGAAAATTTCAATGCTGTAACTTCCTTTGTTCAATAGTTATGATGTTTCAAAATCGCGATTTTTCCCATTACTTACGCGATTTTTCGTGATCAAAAAACCCCAACAAAGGGTGCGCGTATACTCCCCCCTTCTAGAGTACTCTAGACATATATTGCAATCTTCAGAGTTCAGGTATATATAGTAATACACAGTCTTATAAATTATGATTAATTTAAATGATTTGTTTTTCAATAATAATGGTAGAGATTATTATAACTTTTATTTTCTTATATATAACCTGTGATTAGGTGTTTCCAATTTACGGGGTTTGACTTTGTACCGCATGGAAATAAAAAACTTGCACAACTATAGACTCAAATGCAACACTAAAATTACAAGTTATTCATTTCATCTCGGTACAAGAATCAATATATATATTTTTTTTTATAATTAATATAATTACAGTAAAATAAGCATTTAATAATCAAAAACGAAAGTTGATCCACAAATTCTTATAGTTTAAAAGTTTTGAAAAATTTTTTATTTTTTTTATTTATTTTTTTACCAAAAATTGAATTTCTTATTGAATACTATATGTAGTTTTTAATGTTTTGAAATAAAAGTATTCTGTGCTGTTTCAATTTTTTTTTCTTTTTTTTTTTTATGATTCTCATTTGGAATCAATTGCGGGCATAGCATATTTCGCACATTTTAAGATTTCATTGGGTTTTATTTAAAAATAAGTGAGTAAAAGTACTGTACATAATGAACAATATAAAATTAAATAAAAGGATTCAAATAAAATATTTGCTCTATACGAATTTAAGTATCAAGGCAGTATATTAATAAAAAAAAAAAAAAAAGTTTAAAAAAAAAAAAAAAAAAAAAAAAAGGATAAACCTAAGTAAAAGCTTGGAAAAACTACTCCGTATTTTGCATGAAAATTGTTTGCTGAAATATCAAACGAATTTCATTGTTTTATTTTTATCAATTTATTCTGAATTGTGATTTCAGACGAAGCTCCCAACGATGGTGCAGGTAGGCAGCGCGATGGAGTCAGAGCGTCGGCTCCTGGTCATGGGGTTGCTCGCGTGCGGCGTGCTCGCAGCAGGCGTCGTAGCCGCCGGAGCGCTACTTCTCATCAGGCGCCACGCCAAGACCAGAGAGAAGCTGCAGTCCCTCTCGCAGCCAGACCAAGAGGCCAGCAAAGATTATCAGGTAAACTTACTTAATCACTTCTTCTTTGAGTAAATATCAATAGTTTGATAATTGATTTCATGTGACTGTACTTCTTAAATTAAAATCTAAGTTTTGTGATACATAATATAATATGCATATAGGTGAAAAACTCTGAGTTCAATTTTCAATAAAAACAGCACAGTTTGCAAAGGTATAGCATCAATGTAAAATAACAACCACATTTATTTTTAGTCTATAATAAGTTTTTCCAACAGATTTTTTTTTTCAATAAAATAATATTTAAAATACAATTATCTAAAAATAATTTATTTTATGAATGACTTCTGATCAACAGAATTAATATTTGTTGTACAGGAGCTGTGTCGCGCACGGATGGCCGCCAAATCTCAACATGGAGACAAAGCAGGAGTGGAAGGAACCGCCGGTCAAGTGGTCGGCCCTCGGGTCGGCAATCTCTCCCGAGAATCCGAAGCCTCCAACAACAGTCCCAGCTCACGGAGCAGCACCTCATCCTGGTAAGATACAAATAATTAAACTTAATCATGTATTTCAAATTGTACACTGTCGTTTAAATTTTACTCTATTGCCTTGGAGTAAAGGCAATAAAATAAAGAGTAGCATTTTCTATGACAGAGTATGTACTTTCTCATTCATATAACAATATTGATTCATGAATTGTACTTGCATGAAACCAGTCATAGCTTATCTAAAAATAAAAAAAAAAAAAATCAATTATATAACTATATTATTTTTATTTTTTTATTATTATTATTATTTACAACTTATATGAGTTCTTAGTTTTGAAATGTTTGTATTGCGTGATTTCAGGAGCGAAGAACCCGCTCTCACCAACATGGACATTTCCACCGGGCACATGGTTCTGGTGAGTACATCATCATTTTTCTCTAAATATAAATTTAATAAATAATCATCTTTACTAAAAAAACAAGATACCATTTTAAAAGAATTAGGTTTATACCTGACTACATTTCTGGCCCACTCTTAAACTTAATCCTTAAAACAATTTACATACAATAAACTATAAAATGCAGTTAGACAGATTTTTTTTTTTATATAGAATTAAATTATACTAAAAGTAAAATTGCTATAGCTAAAGAAGGAAAAAGAAATAAAAAATAAAACATTAACAAAGTAATAACTAACTATTGCTACAAAAAGAGTCTGAAGTATCCAAAAAGTAAAATCTAAACATAATATTTCTTTGTAAAGGGGTTGGGGTATAAAATTTTACTATTAACATCAGCTAATAAAATATAATTAAACTAGTTTTCTTTTACTTATGTGTGACAATGTGGATTAAACATGTTACTAAATGATTAAGAAATAGCTTGCATGATAAAACGGCATTGATAATACTTGAAAATAATATTTTTACAACAAATACAGATTTTTAGCATTGTTTTGAAATTTGCTTTTAAACGAATATTGTATTTTGCATTACTTTTGTTACTAATGCGGTGCTTAGCCATATCTTAAATAAGAATGAATTCTTATTATTTCGGAGGCTGTACACGGAAAACATAAATTTAAGAAATTATTTAGTTACATAGATGCGTAACTCTTCAGTACAATACAAACAAATAATAAAAGTTTAAAGAGTAACTCGTTAGTGTAAACGTTATTTCTTCAGCGGTAAATACTTAGCTCTATAGATCTTAAAAAAACGTTGCATATATCTAACAAATTTGTTATAAAAAAGTCTAAATAGTAACTTTTTAGATAGTTTTTTCCGTGTATGATTATCAAAATATTGATAGCATATTTCGAGCTTTGATGCGCAAAGGCTCAGCGTTCGATACCACGCCCGTGCTAATTCCTCCTGATGACCAGCTAGTAAGTGCGAGTTGTTAATCAATGATATCTCAGATTGTATAAGCGTGTTCGTTACCAGTGCAGTTATTAATAGTGAGAGGAGCAGTACAGGTCTGGTATTAGGAGTCCAGAGGAGTGTAGTGTTTAGATCCTACTGGCACGTCACAGATCATATACAAATTACCGGAAAGGAGTCGTGCAGGCCCACCCTTGAAAGGCGATTATGACGTCAAATTTGTATAGTTTGAGCTTATATAACTAACTTACTTTTTTGACAAAAAAATCGAACGTTTGAATAAACCAAACAATGATAATTAATATTTGCGCAATATATGTTTCTGAAATGAAAACGAAATAATTAGCAGAGCTTGAAATTAAATTTTATCACCAAAGTGACAGAAATTTGACATCAATTTTACGAAATTCCTTGGCAGTAATTGAAAATTTTAAAAAATCTGAACTATTTTTGTGTATTGCTTTAGTAGAATAAAATTTATGTATAAAGTCTTTTATGTTGGTACCGATATGATCCGAGAAGTCCTACGCTTTCAATATAATAGTGAATTGCAAATATGTTCATAAAGTGCTCAGTTGTGTTGTTTACTATTATGAGACTCTAATTTAGAAATATCAGATTATTTCTGATTTTGGAACCCATTGCACACGACAAAACAATGGTGTCCGTTGTCAGAAATGATTTTGTATTTTAAAAAACCACTATAAATGACTTTACCCATATGTATATTAGTGCCAAATTGTGAACATTAATGGTAGAGTTGAGTGATATCGCTCCCAATTTCAAAACAAATAAACATTCTTAACACTTCATGATAATAAGCGTATTGTGTTGGCAGTTTTAAGATATCGCTCAGTGAATAATTATAAATACTGGCGCACTTGAAATTGTCAATCAGTAACGCTCACTAAACTACGTGGAAAAACCAACTAGTTAATTATTGACGCAGAAACCTTAAGCTCTGATTTAATAAAATGATGTAACAGTCATTTTGTAATTTTTATGTAATGATTTCTAAAATTTAAATCTACAGTAAATCTGATTTCTAAAATATGTGTGCTAAGGTTTGTTCATAAACCCTGTTTTGTTTTCCTTCCTTTTTACATTTATAATTTACATTTCTTACATTTACTCATTAAACTACCTAAATATAAAAACTGGCTAACTTTTAATGCAAAAACGTCATTTTTTCCTTCATAATATTGTGTTATTATTGTGCTAAATAATGCACTTGAATTACGTCCCTTTGATAGAGGTTCTATAGAACCGCACACGCAGGTCAGTCTTACGTTAGCCTGAATACACATCCTATAGTATTCGTCACGATGAAGCTCTGAATAAATAATAATAATAATAACAGTGGTACATAATCAACAATCAGATTTTTCTATATCAAATTATATATAAAAAAAACATAAAAATACATTTTTTTTTTTTTTTTTTTTTTTTACATTTCTTGTTCCAAACACACGTGAATGCTGTCTCGCAATATGAAAATATTATTGGTTGAAGTTGAGTGATATCGCTCCCAATGATAAAGAAATGACAAATTTTAATGACTCTTATAATGTGCATATTGTATTGGCTCTTTAAAGAAACGCATAGTAGAAATTTAATACTATGCACCTTTAAATGGCCGATCATTACTGCTCATTAAACAACAAAACACCAATGTTCTCAACTCTACAAAGAATATTTATTTTTAAATAGAGATAAATTATGATTCATAGTAAAAAAAATGAACAAACTAAATAATTTTATTATGTGAATAGATTTATGTTTAGTTTTGATAAAAAAAATACATTTTTTTTAATAATTAGAATTGCAAGATAACCGTGCTTGTTAATTTATAATGTTTTTCTAACAATAATATTTATTAATTGTATATAACAAAAAAAAAAAGGGGGGGCTGAAAAAATTACTCCACATCCATCACCTGAACATTTAATATCAGACGTTCTTTTGATTTTAGTGACTTGCTAATAAAATTCTACTTACTAAGTAAAAGATTATATTATTACATCTTACTTTTTATTTTGGAATAGTTCACCATACGTATCTGCTAAAATATAAACTATAAAAAACAATCTTAAATTGGTAGAGCTGAGTGACATCGCTCCCAATTTCAAATCAAATAATCATTCTTATAAAACCTCATCATAAAGTGCATATTGTATTGTCACTTTGCAGAGGTTGGTCAGTGAGAAATAAAAATACTGTCCCTCTCTAAAGTGTTAATCAGTATTGCTCACTAACCTTCAAATGACCAATAAGTGAAGTCTTATTGAACTTAAAATATCAAATTATGTTATAAAAGTGACTAGTGATAGAAATTATTTGTAATTTGGTGTTAGAATTGAAATTGACTAATATGAATAAAGTAAAGTACAATAAAATAAAATTCAATACTTACTTTTAGTAGATTCATGCTTCTACTCACCAAATTCTATGGAACAATATTACCTTAAGTGCACTAACAAAAGTTTTTTATGTTATATTATAATATAAATATTTTAACATTGTATTGGTTAGGTTAGAGCTGAGTGTTATCGCTCCCAATGAGAAACTAATCACTTTTAAGACTATAAATTATGAGCATATTTTATTGATAGTATATAAAGATTATACAGTGGCTACTGAAAATTGTATCTTCTTATATTCTATCAATCGATTTTGTTCACTAAACTTCAAAATACAAGAATTGATAACTCTTGATAATTCCTGAATAATCAACCTACCATATATATTGTGTCACAACTTTGTATTAACTTATGATCAGTGATATATATTACTCTAAAACATTAAATACATTAAAAATTTATTACCAAATATTGCATAATCAATACAAAAATCAAAGGTAGACAATAATCATAATTAAGAACATCTGGCCTTAAGTCAAGCGGTTTAGTTCCAAGTCCCGGAGTTGTGTCCATGCCCTCTTAGAAATGGACCTAGATATGGCTAGGTTAGAGTTAAACCTATAAGACCCTTATCCTAGCTCACGATTTTTGACAATATATAGGTCTAGGAAATAAATAATCTTTTCCTTAAAATGATCTACCTGTATTATGATAATTAAATTACAAAATACATATCAAATATTAACTAACTAAAAAGCATGCACTAATTTTCTATTATACTGATATAGCAGTAATGCTGTGATTATTATTTGAGCTGTTATAATCTCTAAGAAATGCATATATAAAACAAATATTTAAAATGTAAGTTGTCATGAAACATGTATATAAATATTGATTCATAATTTAATACATCAATTGTAATACAGATATTAATTTTAAAAGTTCTTTGATACGTTTTACAAATAAAATTTCAGAAAAAAAAATGGTATTGTTTAATGATTTTAATGATAAACAATAAAGTAAAACTAAAAAATATAAATAAAATGTGTTGGTAGAGCTGAGTGCAATCGCTCCCAATATCAAATCCTGCACATTTAGCTACAAAAACAATAGTTGACTAATTCTTAAACCTTAAATCAGAACACTTAATTGGTTAGAGCTGAATGATATCACTCACAATATGAAAACAAACATTTTGAACACTCTAGTTGTGAGTATATTGTATTGGCAGTGTAGTAAGAGATTCAGATATTCATAAATACTGACTTTTATTACACTGCCGATAAATGTTGCTCATTAGCCTACTAAAAAACATTGAATTTGGGGAAAACAATGAACAGTCAGAATTTCCTGTTTATGCATATAAAAAAAAAAAAAAAAACTCATGAAATTGATTGCTTAATTATTGGTTTGTGTAAAGCTGAGTAACAGCACTACCAGTTGTTAAATGTATACGTAGTTCTCATTACAAAAAAATGTAAATTTGGTTGAAGTTGAGTGAAATCGCTCCCAAATTACATAAAACATTCAACTGTACAACAAAGTTCAATTGAATATCAGGTCTTACTTTGTGTTAAGAGATAGGTTTATAAAAATACTATTGCTTAACTCAAAGTAAAGATTTTATAGTTCTTCTCACTTCTATTTGTTTCAAGAACTAAGAACACTTATAGTACCGATGATTTCTGATGAAGTTTTATTAAGAGAAAATTAAAACAGTTATCTGAGCAATAGCTTTCTTTATCCTAAAATCCCTAGTTGTTTTGAATACTTGAGATTTGAGGACAAAGAGAATTATAGTTTGGCTGCTTCTTCAAAAAAAAAAAAAAAAAAAAAAAAGGTAGAGCTGAGTGCAGTCGCTCCCATTTAAAAACAAAGTGAAAATCTCAAGTTGTGCTTTGCAGTTGTATGACTTTTGCACACACACACACACACACACACACACACACACACACACACACACACACACACACACACACACACACACACACACACACACACACACACACACACACACACACACACACACACACACACACACACACACACACACAATGTTTTTCTAAGCTCTCCCTTCAACTGTGCATTGTTTATAAATAATTTTATTTTATTCCAAAAAAATATGGTAATTTTCCCAACTCATTCATAAACTATCAAATAAAATAAAAAATACGAAAATAAAAATACATTTTTTGTATAATATTTATAAAATGATAAATTGTAGTATAAAAAGTGATATAAAGGTTTTATTCAGAAAACTGTATTAGTTTGTGCATTTATAAAATCTCTTTTAATTTTTAACCTAGACATTTATAAATAAGAAGGAACATATTGATTATACAAGAGAGAAATGCTTAGTTTCTAGTGTTTTGCACCCTATTTTGTCACATGATATAATTATAAAGAAGTTATGTGGGAATTTAGAATGCATAACATGGAGAACACAAAGAAACGTTTTTTTAAAGGAATTGAAATAAAATTAGGTTGAGCTGAGTGCTATCGCTCCCACTTTATATGGGATATCAAGCAATGTATAGAAATAATTTTACTAGGAATATTGGTTGAGAGCTGAGCTCCCATATTATACATATTGAACAACGTACGTGAATGAGAATGAAAAGTTTTTATACATGACTTGATACCTGATCGTAACATCAGCTTAGCAACCTGCAAATTAATATTTAATTTCTCAGGTTTTGCATTGCACTTTATCACATGTTGGTTTAAAAAAAATATGTGGTGAATTGCTCTGCATAACTTTAGAAACGATGATCTTGACCTCAAATTAAAACATAGGTTGAGTTGAGTGCTATATCGCTCCCAAATTATGGAATACCAAGAAATAAAATTGGTAGAAGTATTGGTTGAGCTGAGTGAGTTTTAATCGCTCCCAATTTTTGTAAATTCAAGTGATGTAAAATTAAATTATATATTAACATGATTAAAGTGAAGTGAAAAATAAACATTGTACACATGAGCTTGCATTTCTTGACTTTCGCATCATTTTGTCATTCCTGTAGTGTTTCAAAATACCAGGCATGCCAACTTGATGCAAAAGTTGGGACGTGCTACTCTTAATGAACTTGAAATGAGTTTCATGAATAATATTGAATTTACCGTTACATCTGCTATTATATTTTCATCATATCCCATAATATCGTTCTATTCAGGTTGAGCTGAGTTTTATCGCTCCCTACATTCACTTGATTGAAATAATACTGAAGAACATTAATTCCATTTCTACAATTTAAATGGTATCGATAGTAACTAATTACTCGTATAAAGTTATGAGTGTGTTAAATTTATTTACTTTTATTTGCATGCTAATTTAAAATATTATAGTTTATTGAAATTATTATGTTTTAATTTTTTTAATTAATTGATTTTAGTCGTACATGGAAGATCATCTCCACAACAAGGGACGTCTAGAACAGGAATGGGTAGCTCTATGCGCCTACGAAGCCGAACCCTGCGCGACCACCATCGCATACAAGGTTTGCTTTGTTATGTTTTTATTGCTAAAATAACTTTCAATTTCTTCCATAACATAATTTGTTAATTATATTTCTTTCTTTTATTAAATGATTCTGATAGGTTAGCTATGATTATATTTATTAATTTGTTATTGATTTTTCAGACCGAGAACGCGAAGAAGAATCGTTATCCCGACATCGTTCCCTACGATCATTCTCGCGTAGTTCTCAACGCTCTTGCCAACGCCGCAGGATCTGATTACATCAATGCTTCTTCAATTGTAAGTTTTCATATTGTTTTACAAAATTTATTAATTATCAAAATTTTGTTGTTTATATTTTGGTAATATTAAATATTTGCAAGAAAAGTATAAAAATTGGTGCCTTCAATTTGCTTTCAGTTTCTTTTTTTCATTTCTTTCTTTATTTAAATCTCTATTTCGTGAAGTAAAATTTTGTTAGATCGAAGTTACACAAATTAGTACTTTTTTCTAAAGATTTTCCCCTGTATTTTTTTTTATCAACATTTCCTTATTTTTATAATATGTATTATACTTTCTTTTTAATAGACGGACCACGATCCCCGTAATCCGGCTTACATTGCAACTCAAGGCCCACTGGCAAGCACCGCAGCTGACTTCTGGCAGATGGTTTGGGAGCAAGGTAGCGTTGTCATGGTGATGCTAACTCGCTTGACGGAGAACGGAACTGCAATGTGTCATCGTTACTGGCCGGAGGAAGGATCCGAGCTTTATCACGTGTATGAGGTACATGACGCTTACATTGTTTAACTATTTGGCTCCATCTCTCTCTCTCTCTCTCTCTCTCTCTCTCTCTCTCTCTCTCTCTCTCTCTCTCTCTCTCTCTCTCTCTCTCTCTCTCTAATACAATATCTCGTTTATAACATTCATTAGTGATGCTTAAATTTTTCAAGGCACTTTGCACTTTAAAATAAAATCAAATGCATATTTTAAATGTAATTTATTTAAAACTTTCAAACGCAGCTTGCAATAAACAATAATTTTAAATTGGTTTATAAATAAAAAAGACTATTAAATCTGACAGTTCAAGCATTCGGTCTTGTTAGCTTTTTTTCTACTAAATGTAAATAATAATAATAATAAAACCTACTAAATACAGGCACCTAAATCCTGTAAATGCAATAGGTGAACGTTAGTCTGAAACATGTATTGATACTAAAATAACGGTTTGTCTTACCTAGATTATATATGACATTTTACCTGGGTGACATTGCAGTGTAAATACATCAATCCCAGTTCCAGGCTAAAATTGACATATTGCAATACACAGGATTCACATACCTGCCATTAGTAGTAATTTTTTTCGTATGTATAAAATCAACACAATTTTATAAATAACAATATAAATACCTAAATTATAATAACTTATGTAATATAATGGTTGATACGTGAGTAAAAAAGCTATGTGTATTTCCTTGGAGATTACGTACAGTTTTTAATATAATAGTTCATTTAATTGAATTTATACTACAATTTTCTAATATCCTTAAAGATTTATTATTAAAATGGATGTATGAAAGTTCAGTAATTATATCTAAAATGAAATCTATTGTTATTTTGTCAGGTCCATCTTGTAAGTGAACACATCTGGTGCGATGATTACCTGGTCCGTAGCTTCTACCTGAAGAACGTTAAAACTGGAGAAACTCGAACTGTGACTCAATTCCACTTCTTGTCATGGCCTGAAGGCGGCGTGCCTACTTCCACCAAGGCACTGCTCGAGTTCCGCAGGTAAAGTTATAATCACACACATAAACTAATAATTACAGGTTGCATGAAAATATATTATTATATATTATAATAACATCACAAAAAATTGAACTTCTTTTTAATGAATTAGGTTCCACGCACGCTGAATTTAGTTGCAAACATAAATTGCATTATAACTATACATCTTTTTTACAATATTTTTTCTAAGTATTATAAATTTACATATCCCTGTTTAGCCTTTTTTTATTTTATGTAAATTATTATAAAATCAGTATTTAAATGTAATACGATAGTCAAATATAGTTTCATATAAATATTGAAACGAAGAATGTCAATTTATAATTTTAAAATAGATCATTATCTGCATGCATGACATATAAGCATTTCTTACAATTCTTAATTACTATAGTATCTAATTTTTTTCATTATCCTAAGCTCATTCTTTTTTCCAGTATTGTAATGTTTGACTTGTTGATTTAATAAGAAGGAGATTTTTAATAATAAATTTCTACGTTCTATTGAATCAAATAATTACACAAAATCTCTTGCAATAACTCTGAGTCGTCGTTTATCTGAGTCACAGTTAAAATATTTCAAAATTCATTGAATTGAAATATAATTTAGTTTATTTTCCAATTTCCTTTATAATCAAAAGCAGCTGTACAAGATTCTGATATCTGAAAATAAACTTTAATGACATTTGTATTGGTTGAGCTGAGTTCAATCGCTCCCAATTATTGAACTGTCTATAAATCATAATATGTGAAGTATGATAAGGTAAAGTTTTGATTTTACTTATTATTCGTCACATGATATGTATTTTGGATACTTCTGTCAATTCTGTCTGCATATGTCACCACATTACAGTATTACTGAAAACACAATGAGAATAGAATATATAGTTTTCTAATTTCTTTCAGGTAATTAAATTAAAGTTTATGTAACTTTAAAACATTATTATATCATAAAACTTTAATTTAATCATTTACTACCAAAAAACGAAGAAAAGACACTTTTCCTCACATTTCCGTGTTTAGCAAACATCTCATGCCATGAGCTGGTTGAGTTGAGTGCAATCGCTCCCAATTAAAGATCTTTACTTTAAATAATATATATTTATTGAACTAATTTATTTTCTATCAAATCAACCAACTTGTATATCCAGTATATAACTTTATGCAAATGTATTTTTATTTATTATAATTATTTTTTGTATTGTTCATCATAAATTTAGTATACATAATTTTTTTAATTATCACCTTACTATTTATAGTAGTAACTAACATAAACTGCATAAGAACAATTTTAAGTATGTGCTTTTTTTTTTTTTTTTTTTTTTTTTTTTGCTTGCTCGCTTTTAACTGCACTTCTTGCAATTTATGCTCTCATAATTAATAAGTAATTAAATTAAATCCTATACAATATAATATTCAAAATGTATGTTTACATAAAAAAATGTTATCATACAGTATTAGCATTTGATTATTTTTACATACATCACAGAGTTTACACATAGATAAAGTTAACAACATGGTATAATTTAATAACTTTTAACTTTTGTGCTGATTTAAATTATGAAAAATCAAATTTGAATTAATATGTAATACTAATGATATTAAGTTCCTGTAAAGTTTATTTATTTTATATGAAACTAAAACCTTTATATATATATATATATATATATATATATATATATATATATATATATATATATATATATATATATATACACACACACACGATAGTACATTATTTTGTAGTAGATATTTCAACCATAAATCACGAAGTAATGTATTGTCAATTTAATGATCGACTGATAAAGCATGAATATCATTTTAATAAGATTATTTTATTTTAATTTCAGGAAGGTGAATAAATCGTACCGTGGACGTTCTTGCCCTATCGTGGTCCACTGCAGGTTGGTACACTATTTATTGATTTAAATTGTATTTATACACTTTTATTTATGATAGAGAATAGGTGATTCACAAAACTCCTATTTAAAATTAGTGTTATTTAAAATTGATTTGCCGTAATTGAGTAATTGAGTAATTGAGTAACATTGAATACATTAGATAAAATGTCTATCTTTTTTCCTATAAGGTTTGTTGATATACGAGTAAAAAAAAAAAGGTTATTATTTTCTCCTACGAATTCTACTTGCAATTATTGTAGCGGGAAAAAAATCAACAGTCTTACAATTGGCAACTTTTTTTATTTATTTATTTTTTGCCTCAGATTACTTCGAATTAATTGTACACTATTTTAACAATACATAAAAGTATTGTTCTTTTTACGACCATTTATTTTTTCACAGTAAATTGAATTTTCACAAAATTAAATTTTAATACAATTTTTGCAAATGACCTATTTTTATCGACTTAAAATTTTTAACTAATTTACATGATGCATAATATATTAATTAGCATCAAGATAAATAATCTTCTTGTAGTAATCTCAAAATATAAAATGTTGTTTTTAGTTTATCTTAAGAACCACGGGTGCAGTCATTGAGCTTGTAAAATTTTCACTATCATTGAAACAACTTAAGATGCTCTTATTTTTTATTTTAATAATTCATAAAAAGTAAAATGGGTTAGTAACATCAAGGTGTTAAAGAGCTGTTAAAATTGTTTGAATCCTTGAATCATAATTTTTATTCATAAAATGCCACATGGAGTTGTTAATCGTATATAGGTTAATTATTTAAAAAAATTATATTTATTACAAATAAAATAATAGTCATCTATAGACCCCTTGCACATCCTTGCGCTTTGTCGCCATATTTGTGGTGCCTAATGCACTGTCCAGCATACGGGAAACATCATTTCTCCTAAATTTTCACATAAAAAGAGTTTATTTCAACTGAACAAATGTTTCTCATATTCTTCGAGCTTATTAGGACCTAGAAATAAGGCTTTCATTGAGGTTTGAAGCTTCTTTTGCTATTAAAAAAAATAAAAATGACGTTTTTCTTATGCTGACCTTTGTATTCCTGACCAACAAAATGGCGGCTCTTAAATATAAGTGCAAACGGTCTCTAAGTACCCGTGATTGTGATAGTATATTTAACCATTTAAGAGCTCTCGCTAAATTCTCAATATTATTCTTATGAGAAAAACACGCACTGAATCACAATCGCGTGTACTCTTGATACGGAGCAATATTTTAAGTGTGCAATTGCAATTTTACAACTATTAATTATTCATGAAATAATATTTATCAAGCAATTAAATCTTTGCTTTGTGTGGACTAGTAGAGTAAAAAAAATATATAAATTTAGTTATGAACTGTAATAAAATAAATATTTATTGTTTGTTTCAGTGATGGAGCTGGACGTACTGGCACATACTGTTTGATGGACATGGTTTTGAATCGCATGGCAAAAGGAGCAAAGGAAATTGACATTGCAGCAACTCTAGAACATATTCGTGATCAGCGAGGAGGAATGGTACGCACCAAAGCACAGTTTGAGCTCGTGCTCATGGCTGTAGCTGAGGAAGTTCACGCGATTCTCAAGGCACTACCGCAGTGAGAAGGAAATAGACGAGATGGCGCACCTAAATATCTGCGGGAACACTAGAGAGCATACACGCCAATATATATATATACGAGAGAATCACACTTTTCAGCAGTTAACAAAGTGATGATGAAATTATATAATTATTATGATATATTATATATAAAAAGAAAGAAAGAAAAAATATTAATAATAAAAAACTGTAGAAAGTGATTTCAAAACTTTTGTTGTTTTCAAAATTGATGTTCTATAAATAAGAATTTATTTCCTTAAGTACAATATTTGCATATAAAAATATTTATAGTAATTTTTTTTTAATATTTTTGTTATGTTGAATAATATTTACGGTAAATTATATAACTTGCATGATATGTATTTAGATTTGATTTTGCATTCATAATAATAATAATAATAACAAATAGAATTATGCTCTTCTTAAAAATCAAATTGGTCTGTTATAACTTTAGTGTTCTCTTTGCTAGTCATGATGACATATTCTGCCCCTAAAAAAGGCAACCTCTATGTTTTTTGTAGCCCCCCCTAAAATCCTTTTCCAGCTATAATAGTCAGATGTCCGCTTTAGAGTTAAAACAAATATATATCTAAAATTCCAAAATATACCTTGGTAGAAAATATATATAACAATTAGTGTATTATATATATATATAAAAAATTGTCTTTGTGTAATTTTAATTTTAATTAAAAATAAAATATAAAAAAAAGTTAATAATTGAAAAGAAATCTATATATTAAAAAAATAAATAAGAAATTTGATTTAATTTTATTAAGAATTGCATCGATGATCATGTTGAATGCTTGCATCTCATGAATGCTGGAAAATTAAAGGACACAAAAAAATAAAAAATAAAATGATATCATAATATTATAAATGTTGTAGAACTTATAATTAATGGTGTCAAAACTTTTAATTATTCTAGTCACTCAGTATATTATATAGGAAAATTTGGAATTCTTGAAAAAAAATTGAGCTATAATATAATACAAAATTAATTAATGAACAAAAAAATGCCTGTCTTGAGGTCTATCTATGTTGGTGTTACTTGTGATGAAAAAAAAAAAAAGAAAAAAAAAAAAAAAAAAAAAAAGCTGTATTAAAAAATTAGTGCTAAATGTACAATCTTTTGCATTGCCGGTTGTAAGGGTGATATTTTTGAGGTGTGTTGACCTTCTGCTCGGCTCCAGCCTCCCGAGCAGGGCTTAACGATCTCATGATTGACCTCTATAACAACTGTGCCTCTCTTTGCACCCTGCTAACTTATAAAAATGATCAGCTCTGTAATTTTAATTTTTTCTTTAATATTAACTTTATATATATTTTCACCTGTATAACTGTCATAACATTTTCTGAACTTTTCATGTGTGTGTATTAACAAAACAAAATAAAATATCATAATTAAAAATATTTTTTTTATTCAATTAAAAAATAACTTCACTTTATTCTATATTTTAAAATAATCGCTGATCAGCTTTATTTCATAATAGCTTTACTTATTTTGGCTGAATATTGCCCGCGTTTAAAAATAAAAGTAAAAAGCGGGTCGGAGACGCTAAGACTGATAATATCACATTTTGTTAACCTATAGTTTTTGTGACAGAAAGATAATTGATTTGTTTTAAACGTGGTGGTATTTTAAAGATAATACTGTAGAGAAGTAAATGTAAATCAGGAAAGTGAATACAGTTGGAAACTCCGGAGATATAGCTTATGATGATTAAGTTGCTCTTCTCTACTTTAAGGTCTTAAAGACATTGTTTAGTAAATTAAAATTCACTTAATATAAGAAGTAATATGCAGCTATTAGGTATATATTTTTTTTCAAATTTTTTAAATTATACAATAAAATTTTGTTTTTGTATTTGTTTTTTAATCCACCGTATTTATTTAATGATTACAATATTTATTAATGTACTTATTTTAAATTTTCATAAAACATCTCTTAAAAAAAGTAAACTTGATTTTTAAAATAAATTACATTATAAAGATTGTTAATTAATTATTACCGTCGATTGCGTCTCATGTACCTATAGTATAAGGATCTTTAACTCAAAAAATCTTGTATAGTTTTAACTATCCTTATAAAATATATTAAATAAGAAGAGAAATTTATTTTAAAATGTGCAGTGCTAATTCTATATTCATATTTAGTGTTATATATATATAAAAAAAACTATAAACTTATAAGAAATATGCATGAAATAAATTCTTGAAATCCTTGATTTGGGTCTATTAGCTTTGTATAAGAGTATATATTTCAAAAAAAAAACTGAATTTAAATGATAGACCTCTTCAGGGAAACAGATGTCAATTGATTATAAAAAAAAAAAAAAGCATTTAAAATTTCAAACACAAAAATATATTTAAAAAAATATTTGTCTATAATATAATATATTTAGAGAAAGAAAAAAATATATTCTTGCTGATTTCTTTGAAATGTTTTATTAATCGTCCAATAAAAAAATTAAATTAGAAAATTTTCAAAAAAAAAAAATTAAATATATATATTAAATGTAGGTATTTAAAAATCTATATAGTGAAAAAAGTAACACTGCACACACATTCTACCACCCCTATATTTACTTAAAATATACTAAATATAATTATAATAATATACTATAATACTTGATGTGTTTATGTAAGCTGTGTTACAATTTCAAAATATATAACTATATAATATTTATTGGTAAATGTTAAAATATATATGTCGTATTATATGTGTATATATTCATAATATGAAAGGAAAAGAAAAAAAGAAAAGAATTTAACATACTTGGGAAAAAAAGCATTAAAAAATATAATAGAAAAAGAAAAAAAACAACTGATAATCTGCTTAAAAAAAAATAAACCCATATAATATAATATTAATACACTATATCTATTTTTGTGGAGTAAGAGTGTTATATATGTTTAATAAATGTTCTAATTATTCAAAAATATAATTACAAAATAAATAAACAAGGTATATAATTCTACAGAAGAGAATCTATACTACAACATATTATAATAGAGAATTTAAAAAAATATAACTAATTTATTCAAACAAAATATTATCTTAACCCCACCTTAATGACCTAACAACAACAAATAATAATAATAATAACAATATTATAATATATAATAATATTAATTATTATATGAAATTGATGTAGAAAAAAAAATAAACAAACATTAAAATAATTGTTGTAAATGTAATAATTTTCTGGCAAAATAAAAAATGCAAAATTTATTCAGTGGAAGCATCTCAATTTATCTTCTTTTTTTTTTTGTCATTTTCTTTCTGACATAATAAGTCAAACCCTCTTCAAAAATATTTCAATATTAGCATATTTTTATACAATTTATTTTATTTTCTATAATATGCTGTCACTTTTTATGTATTAAGGTTAAAAAATATATATAAAAGGCAGGTTCAATTTGTTAAAAATAATTATATTGATTTTATTTTTACTTATATAATGTGTATTTGAAAAAATAATAGTTCGTATAGTAGAAAAATATAAGTTTCGTCGTTCTATTATCACATACAAAAAAAAATAGAGCACTGTTTTTAGAAAATAAAAGTAATCTAATAAATTAATAGAAATAATGAATATTTATTTCTTTGTTACTCAAGTTTAAAAATTTAAGTATGAATTAATTCAAGAATTCGCATTCCTTAAAAATAAAAAATACTTCCGGCTACTTTCTCTTCTATGTTTTTTATATTTTTTTTTTATGTAGCAGACATTAAAATATTTACACTGTTAATGAGAAATAACAATAAAATATTTATATAATTAATAAAGTGAGTATTAAATATAAACTATTAAAAGGTTATTTTAAAAATTCAATATGTAATTTGATAGATACAGATTTATTTTATATAAATAAATATAAATATATAGTTTGTGTTTACACACATTTGTAATAGTAATTAATATTAATTAAATATAATTAGATTGCTATGGTTATTTAATAGTGATGATGAGCATTAGGGCGTGACTTTCGTGAAGAAAGTAAAAATGACTTCTTTATTGTAACTCGGTGTATATGGCGAGGAAACGGAGGGAAAGCTTCGCAGCATCGGAGCAGAACCGTACATTCAAAGGTAAGCAACGAGACTTTTAATTATTTCATCTGAAATAATATAATTAAATAATTATCAATAAAATTATAATTTTTAAAAAAGAAGAATTTTTGAGCTACAAAGCTGTATATAAACGACAATTATTAAAAAAAGGTGTACGAAGAATGAGATATTTGATTGATTTTTTAAAATTGTATTATCACACTTTGAAAAAATTATTAGAAAAATTAAAAATGTAAACTAAAATTTGCAGTATAAAATGGCATCAAGTTTAATAATATTAAGTAATAGTAGAAATAGTATTTCTCTCTTTTTATTTAATCATCAATCTTATAAATTTTATTTTTTTTCTTTTCTTTACACATTTAAAATGAAATTTGCCTAATTTACATAAAAAGTACAAGATTGTTAACTCAAATTAAATTATTGCAAAAGAAAGTGACATGTCAGTTTAAATAGCTTTATTAAATTGTAAAATTTCATTAAGCGTAACGTAATTTGAAAAGTCACCGCATCACACAGAAGTTTCCTATGAATCAATCGTCCTTGAGTTTTCTCTTGAAGCCTTGAACAATTTAAGGTTATACAAGATATCGTAATATTTATTTCTATTGTTTATTAAAATTCATTTTTATATATTCAAGGTTTTTAACAACACAATGATATTTTTGTGTTTTAAGATTGTTTTTGGCGAAGTAAATTTTATTAAATAAAGATAATACTTTGTATGGCAAATTTCAGCAAAGGGAAATAATAAATTACGTAATTTTAATTACACAGTAAATAAATGATTAAAATGTTATATATAAAAGTTGGAAATGCATGTATAATTATGCAGTAAAATTTATACTTAGCAAGAGAGTTACAAGTAGTTTAAATTAAGTCCTATATGATAAATCTTTTTATTGCCTATTCTGATACAACCGTTGCTCCGTTCGGGAAATTTTGGCCAGAGTTGTACCATGTAAATGAGTTTGTATGTACATTTTTTTAGCCTCCTAGATAAAAACAATTTAGTATTAGTATATAAATATGCAATTAAGTATTAACTTATGATAGAACTACCAAATTATGAGTATTGGTAGGAAAATTTCATCCCCTATCGTAACACCTTTGAAAAATGCTTACAGTTGCTACAAAAACTCAAAAAAATAATCAACATATAGAAATTAATGAAAAATTGTCAAAAATTGACCTCTTTAAGAAAATGTCACTTTTTTCTTATCTCAAGTAATGCAAGAATAGAGCTACAATAATAATTTAATTATTTTTGTTAATATATAAATATAAAAAAGTATTAGTGAATTAAAAATCGTATATGGTGTATCGATTAAATTCTAATTTAATGTGTACACTATTCACACATTTAATACAATATTAATTTTCAATATTAAAGTATACCATAAAGTGTGTAGCGTGTAGTAATTATGTATAATATTATGATCTGTACTCTGTACGCTATTATGTTTTAATTGAAATTTTATGAACTAACATGGGACTTTATGAAGCAAGTTTATGTATTTACAATACATATTGTATGGTATTTATTTTGTATGGGATATTTATATTTAAAGTTGTAACAAATAAAAAGATTTTAACTTGATAGATATCAGAAATTGATATACTTTTAAAACTTCAATTATTTTAATAATTAAGCTGAGCGTAAAATCAATTTACCTTTTTAGAGCATTAATATTAATTATTTTCTCGAGCGAAAGTATTATGTTTTCTTTTAAAATATCTTAAGCACATTCCAAGACAGTATAATTATTGTTTTAAAGGCATAATGCACTTTTTTAAACATTCTTTAGAATACTAGGTTAATAATTTACATACCTTATTATGGCAGAATTAGACATGAACGCGATGATCTTGTATTTATTTTCATTTATTTTCCATTTGACGGTTGAAATAAAACTTATCTGACGTCACAATGTACTGATGGGGCTGCGAAGTGGTGGGGTGTTTTAAATTTATCACGTGACCATAGAACTTGACTGCTGCTTGACTGTGATTGGCTGATGAGATGGGCAGGGGGGAACGCCGGGAAAAAGTTTGGTACTTCCCTAAACTTTATACTTCCGAGTTTGCGCGCAAAGTGTTTTATAGTTTAGGGAAGTACCAAACTTTTTCCCGGTGTTCCCCCCTGCCCATCTTATCAGCCAATCACAGTCAAGTTCTTTGGTCACGTGATAAATTTAAAACACCCCACCACTTCGCAGCCCCATCAGTACAGTGTGACGTCAGATAAGTTTTATTTCAACCGTCAAATGGAAAATAAATGAAAATATATACAAAATCAACGCGTTCATGTCTAATTCTGCCATAATAAGGTATGTAAATTATTAACCTAGTATTCTAAAGCATGTTTAAAAAAGTGCATTATGCCTTTAAATGGCAAAATATGTTCAAATGCATTTTTAATTAAATATATTGATTTTCAATTTAAAATATATTTTTATTGTATATTTTTAGAAGAAGAATTTATTTACAAAAATATACCCATTAAGTTAAATTTGTGCTTAATCAAGATCTTTTTATTCAGTTAAATTTCGTATTTGTATATTTAATAAAGAATATAAAAATAATAAAAAAAAGAAATGAAAATTTTCCATTGTGCCATAAACAAATATGTTTTTTTTTTTTTTTTTTTTTTTTTTTTTTTTTTTTTTACATGAATTACTTGTCCTTTTTTCTGGCAATTTTTATTCGAAAAGTTTTTGTTAGATTTTGGTACTTCAATTATGCAAATGAGGGTTAATTAGTGTAACAGTTGAGAAGTGACAAGGGACGAGAAGCCTGAATCAACAGCAAGTCCGTAATCGCAAATAATATTAACTTGACTTACAGTAAAATTACGTGATTAAAAGCTCTGTATTATACTCCAGTGTCCGTTACTTTTCCTTCCTTATTGGTATGCTAATTTAAATCAGTGTCATTCAAAATATAATTTAGTGAAGGAAAGAAATAGGTTACAGAAAAAAAAATGGGGAAATAATATTAAAATAATTAATATGCAAAATTTAAAAAGTGTAGATAATTTAATTGTAAATTTAATGAATCTAAAGTATTTACTTTCTTTGTATATTTTTTTTCTTTTTATGTTTAAATTTAAATGCTATAATAATATCAAAGGCGTTCACATATTTAAATTTACAAAATTTTAATGGTTTTACGTAAATACAAATCAATACATAAAACTTAAATCATTACGTATGAACGTGTTTTATTCGTTTTTACAGAGATTATAATATATTTTTAATGAATTATTCGAACTTCTGACATATTTATATCGCTTATTATTCCCGCTGTTAGGAACGTAAAATCGTGTTATGTCCCAATATTTTTTTCATTACAAATCATAATTTATAGTCTCATTTAAATAAATGTTCATAAATCATAAAATTTGGCATAAGAACTAAAAAATATGATACCCAAATACGGAAGTATGGAAAGTTGTATTATATCAAAGAGTTACAGTCTGGTGCGTTAAAAATTAGAATTTATATTATTTAAATTCATACAAGGATGGTAGATTTTTTATTACAGAAGATGTAGTAAGAATTTGTCATTATTATCAGTTTAAAGGGGAACACATTTCATGTTTTTGATTATATTTTGAAGTTAAAATTTCAATACTCTCTCTCTCTCTCTCTCTCTCTCTCTCTCTCTCTCTCTCTCTCTATCCTGTTTTTATATATAGAATAGACTATTTTTTTTTAATATTGCCCGATTATAAATAAATTAGTAAATAAAAGTAAGTGGTTAATTAAATGTAAAAATATGATTTTTATTTTTTATTTTCACGGGAAAAAAGTTTTAAATCAAATTGTAGATGACAATTTCTACAATATATCTTGTTAACAAAAAATGTTGCAATATTTTCCTATCAATACATGCATCTAAAATTACCAGAAATTGTTCGCGGGCAATTTAAAATGAAATTAATCTATAGGGTGGTTTCATTCATGTTAAAGTCGACGTCATAAGTGAGTACTAAATAACATTGGCCAGTATAGTAAAATGTCATATTTTGCCCGTTTAAAAATACTTCGCAATTTTTTTTAGAGAATTGATGCTGTTAATAGGTTGAATTCGTATCTCAAGTATGCAAGAAAAATAATAATGACCAAAAAATAGCTAATTTTGCAAAGAAAATAGCCAAAAACTACGTTTGTCCTATGCTGAGCAATGTTATTCATTGCTCAAGAAGAGCATCGAAAAGCACTCAGAATGACGTCATGCGTACACACCCTATAATTTCATATTAATTATTGTAACTTTTAAATTTAATATATATATATATATATATATATAAAAGTAAGCTTGTTGTAGTACAACAACTTCATAACAATGATAACAAAACAGCAACATAAAGTTGCTGCAAAGTATCAAATTCATTTGTGTCATACCACATGATATACCTTAATATAGATGTGTTTGTTTTTGTTTGCTTACAAACATTGTGTTATTAGATCACAACAAAACACCTACTGACCTAAATAATATTAAGTTTAACTCAAATTTTTTTTAATTGTATATTTTTAAATATATAAAAATGAAATTTTTTTAACACAATTAAAGCATTTAGTTATCCAAACACCGTAACATTGTGTCAAACATGAAAGAAAAAATTAAATTTATATATATACGTATATATATCATACAGTATATATTTTTCTCTAGCATGTCGAAACAGTTTTGTAGAAACAAAAATGAAATCTTTATTTTTTATTTTCATAGTTTAATATGCGAGACGATTATTATGCAAATATTGATTCTTCAATTTAATTACCACATAATATGTTAAAAGGAAAACGTTGAGTTTTATACGCATTATAAGTTGTGATGTAGTCATTTCATCTTTCACAGTATTCATGCTATTCATTTTTAGTATTTAGATTTCTATGCAAATCCAAAGTTTTATTGATATATCTCGATTAATTGCGATGTTCAGTACATACAGTTCAGTACAGTCAAATAACCCTAAAACGTTTGAACTTTATATACGATTTTCTTATAAAAACAACAATAAAAACGTGGAGCTAGTTTTTAAATATTTTAGATTAATTCTGTAGAAACCACAAAATCTTAATGAGAATAATATTGACGAGTAAAGATAGCCAAATTACGAGCTGCCAACAATAAGTTTTTGCTATTATCCATTTTCACATATACGTTTCATATACGTGTGCAAATCATATTAAACTATGTAGTAAAGGATTTGAGCAAAAACCTACAGTTGGCAGCTCATAAGTTCTCTTTCTTTAAATTCAATTTAAATTGCAATAAAAAGTTTCATATAATATAGTCGCACATTATATACGATTTCCATTGTTATGAGTATAAATGTAATACTTGTTATATTATGATATTTGCTTAATCGCAGACGCATGCAGTGTAAAAAAAAATTGCATAAAATGCATTATATTATCTCCCATAATAATTTTTTACCTATGTCAACATTTTTAAACGTTATTACAACATAATAAAGTTTACTAAATATTTTTATCGCATTTTTCTTTTTAAAAGAGTATAAAATCTTAAAATTTTAATTATGTTTCTTTATAAAATACATAAAAAAATTTCTATCCCTCACATATGAAACTAGGATGTTAAAAAGAAGTCACATATATAAACAACATACGAAAATATTAACACGCTACAATGTTATGAGCATGACTATCATGATAAAGTTACACAATGAATGTCGTACTTGAAGCGTGAAGTCAGCACTATACTATACACAACTAAAACTTTACTGGACGTTTAAAATGCTACTCTGAGAAGGAGGGAAAGTATCTAGTTCAAGAAAGTAATTTTTTTTTAAGTTAAAATTTTTTAACTCGTCATTTTATAAAGTTAGTTAGTAACAGTACATGAGGTAGTGAAAAATGGGTGGTTTAAGTAGATGTTGTATAGGGTTCAGTGTTTTTATTTTAGTGTGTTGTGTTGTGTTTATATTATCTTTATTTTTACTACCATGTATGCCACCATATGTACATTTTCCGGAATATACGTAAGTTTTTTTTTATTAATATCTGTGTATATTTACTATTGTTGACCTGATGCAATTATCTTTGCTAAAATTTAGGTATGACAAAATTGTTCCTCTAGCTGTATATTTTTTTTTTCTTTATTTTTGGGTTTAATCTACTTTTGGAGAAGATTTAAAATAAATATTTTTATAGTCCTAAAGAAATATTTTGTATCAAAAACATTAATAAATACATCAAGTGCATACCAACAAAAAGTAGAAATTTAAATATTATAGTCACTAAATAATAATATGATATTTTTAGCTCATACTACATATTATATTTTTGCAAACTATTTGCCGCCAATTTACCATTGCGAATGTAAAGTGTAATAGTTTCTGTGTTATTTAATTACTCGGGACATAAAATTTAAAAAAAAAAAATAAGAAATTTACTGAAATAAAAAAGTGCATTGTTCAATGATTTATTTGGAGTGTTCAAACTCTGTGTTATAATATTTTACTATTTTATTTTGCTTTACTCTTTCTGTTATTACTCTCTTATGGCAGTACACATGACTGTGATAATATAATTTACCATTTAAATGCAATGTTTTTCTCATAAGAATAACATTGCAAATTTGGTGCGAAATTTTGAATGTTAAAATATATGATCACAATCGTGAGTACAATGTTTTTTTATGGATACTTTAATGGATATAACTGGTGATAAAAAATTAAAAAACAAAAATTATATATAGCTTAAAACATGTAAAAGAGTAGTCTCCTTTATTTAAGATTTGAATAATAATAATAAAAGGGTGCCACAATTCTATAAAATAGAAAATTAGGGTTTCTTAAGCTTTTCCCACATGTCCTATGATTGGCATACGCTTTTTACCGGTAAGCTCGATCAACTCATAACTCCATATAAATACATGGCATTTCCGTAAGGCAACTTAGTAAAACTTAATGTCACAGTAAAATATTTACAATAACTTATCATAATATGAAAATGATGCAGCAAGCGTGATTTCATCATCATTGTTATGATTTCACAAAATACTGATACTTTAATATTTTTTTCAAAAATAACTTAACTAATAATAGTAAACATAAAAAAGAACATTTTAGCAAATTCCTTTTATAACTGATATTTTCACATTACGTAACAAAATTAATATCAAAGTAAGCTTTTTATAGAGTATTTTAAGTAAGTAAGCATAAAATGACGATAACAACTAAACTATTTATATAGTATATTATAGTACACACAGGTCTATTTGAAATTAACTTTCTAAGCTTCTCTAGCCTACAATTAAAACTTGAAGAAATAATCTGAATTTAAGTACCAAACTTTAGGATATTATTATAGTTTCATATATATACGTTGTATGTAATATTATAGAGCCATGTAAACACTATTAACTGAAGAAAGTTATTTTATACGTAAAATCTAACTTAAGAAGAAGAAAAAAGAAAAAAATATCAATCCTTTTTAATGCTTTTTTAAGTATGTTACATTTTTTTTTCCAAAGGCAATTTTTGAACTTTTAACTTGTAAGCCCAAAAATATCAATTTCATATAAACGTGTAAAATGTATGAGATATAATCGCATGATTTTTTTTTCTATGGACTTTAATATGTGTTTAATACGAAGATAAAAAAGTCACAATTTTAATTATTACCGGCTTATAAATTTTCATTTAAATATTAAACTTAAAGACAGTCACACATTTTTTTATTAAAATTTTGTTCTTTCTGCAGTGAAATTGCTTAACTATTCTTAATTAATTTATATTGGAAAGTAGATTATTGTTAAAAAAATATTATATTGTATTCATACAACCGCAATGAAAGTATATAAGTACTTATACAAAGGATAAAAAAAATAATAATAAAAAAAAAGCGTAGTGTAACAAAAGTAATCTTATATTTAGAAAAAGTATTAAAATTAGATATTATAGCCATGACATAACTATTTTCATAGTTATTCAGGTCAAATTGTTTGCTTCGTATCTTAAATTATGATAAAAATATGTGATTTCCGGTAGTTTTCTCTAACAGAGTTGGTTTAATAAGTTAAGCGTCAGTGATTGGAAATTTGCGGTCAACAAAATATATATCATTTTTTTTTTTCTTACGAGAAGTGCTATATAGCTATAAGAACTCTTATTGAACATTAATTACTTATAGTATTGTTTTGATAATCCAAATATTACTTCATTTAAAATGTTTTATTAATGTTGAAAATAAAAGTGTTAAGATTATAAATTTTTGCCAATGTATATTTGTAATGTTTATTTCGCATAAAAATTAGTAATACACAAAAACAAATTACCCGTGAATTTTTATTTTAGATTAATTTTTTTGAAATTTATGTGATGCAATAATTTAAAAATAATTTTTGTACCGAAAACTTTAAAACAAAAAGTTACTACGAATTACATAATCAAAATTTTATGTTTTAAAAACATTGAGGAATGTATTTTACAATGAACTAACAAAGCACATTCACTACTTTTCAAAAATATATGGATCAATATTCGAAGTACTTAGGTTGCAATTTTTTGTATATGCATTTTTTTATTATTATTATTATTTCTTAAATGTTAAGATTTGGTTTTATAAATTTATTTATTATTATGTAGTTGTACGTACACAATCATAAATTTAAAAAAAGTTAATTATCGGTGTCTTCACGTATATATTATATTTAATTGATGTAACTTGCGCAGAAAATTGTAAAATATCATTGCTTTAAATGAGAATAATCATTTCTCTGCGCAAAGTTACAACAAATAAATGAGTATATTAATGCAACTCACAGTTCTTTCAATATTAGTTATAATATTCATTAGTTTCAACCATAGAAACTAAAAATTTCAAACTATATCGTGATATTTACTTTTACAAACCTCCTCTTTTTAATTTTGTTTATTACATTGAAAAAAAATACTACCTATGGCAGGTACAGTATAAATATATGTATCCTGTATTTTGCAATAGATACACTTTAATTTGGAAAATATAGTTATTAACTACAATACCGTTTAATCTAAGTGTGTCACACCTTTATTATAGCATATTGCACCTGCATTAGGTATTATTTTAGTATAATAATACCTATGTTCTAGGTTATATGTCTACGAGTCTACCTATTACATTTACTTGCCTTAATTATTATTTATTTTCCGTGTATAAATCGGGGGAAAAAACGGCTGAAATTAGTTAAATAAGTTTATTAAATTAATAATCCATAATTAACAATAAAAATAAGAATATTCAGATATTTATAATATTATTTCTACATTATTTTGTAATTAATATGGAGATAAAGGTATAATAATGAGAGGAGAGAGAGAGAGAGAGAACAATATAAATAATGATCATTTTGTTTTTGTTAAATATATCATTATGTAATAATAATACTCAATTTATTTTTAATCACATGCTTTATAAAACTAAATTTTAATCATGAAAACAATTATCCTTTTTAAATGATAATTTGAATAAAATTTAATGTAAAGATTAGTGCGTTAATTATTTATTTATAAATGATAAAATCCTTATACTAATGCTCTTTATAATACTAAATTAATGTTATTTGTTATTCTGTGGAAATGTCATCATTAGAGTAAATTTAAAGTTCTTAATTAATTTAATATTTATAAATAATTAATTTAAAGTATTTACTAAAATTTTCCACTTCTAAACATTTAATTATTAATATACTATAAAATTTGGAAATAAATGAGAAATTTCATTAAATGTCTTACATTATTAAATATCAATTACTGGTGATATGATTTATAATTTAAACTCACAATTAATATCCTATTAAAAATATCAATAAGTTCTGAATAAATTTATTTTCTCTTTCTATCTTTCTTCTTGCCTCTCAAACAAGAACATTTTTTCCTCTTATTTACTGCCATACCGCAAAAAAACAAAAAACAAAAAAAAACAAAACAAAAACAAAACAAAACAAAACAAACTGCAGTCCAACAGTACAGGCTAGCCTAAACTTTGCTTTTCTGTCTTGATTAACCATGCTTTTTTATGAGGAAATAAAGAAATAAAGCAGCTAAACTCAAGTTAAATTTTTTTTCTTGGCGATGAAAATTTTACCGTAGCTTACTAGCTTGTAAGCCTAAGAGTTTCCTGAAATTCAATTGATTTATACAAAAACAATCATAATAGTTTTAAAGCTTAAAGAGATTCAGTAAAATTTTCAGCATCATGAAAAAATTGTATATCGTGTTATAGTTGCTTCATTCCCCCATAAGAAAATATGTTATATTGATAAAGTAATATAAAGTCATCTGCTAGCTCTTTATTAATATTGTTGGGCTCTGAGTTGGTTTATTTTCTCACTTAAACCTCTTAAGCAAGTTTTCTATTATATTCAGAGTATCTATAAAATTTTCATTGATTTTATGATAGCATTTTTTTTACAGTAATATTGTATACTGTAAAATGCATATACGGTTAGAAATATAGCAATTTAACGCAAATCCATAACTATATGAAATTAATTGAACACAAAAGTTATTAGTAGTATATTATATGTAGTAAAACACTCATAATTAAAACAATAAAAAAAAGACAAAATAGAAGGAAAAAAAAAAAAAAAAAAAAAAAAAAAAAGGAAAGAAGAAGAAGATATTATATAAGAACTTTAAGTTTAATCTGTAATTTAGCATGTATGTTTGTTTATTACGTTAGCAGTCTTTTGTTAGAACAGTTGAACTTAATGTTTAGAAGTTAAGTTTTCTTACATGTACTGAAAACCTCTTTAAAGTACACGCAGCTGGCAAAGTTTTTACTCTGTTGTTGAGAGCTGAACGCATGTAGTGTTACAACAATAAAAAAGGGGAAATGACGACAGCAGCTAGTATACTATATTTTCTTGCTTTCGTTCTAAAATCTTCTTTTTGTTAATAATAAAAACCTCTAAGATATGATTTTCAAACTTTTTATTTACTCAAAATATCGTAGAATTTAGTTCTGGTTTTAATGTTTTTTTCTATACACATTTTTTAAAAAGTATAATGTTAAAATATAATATATATTTCCAAAACAAGTTAAACACTTAATAATTTTAGGCAAGGCTAAACAGTAATTAGTAACTAAAAGTACAATTTGATCAAAAGTTCATTCTAAAAGTTTTTAAATTAAAAAATAAATTATTGTATATTATTATCAAAATCACACGTTTTTTACGATTGTTATTATTTTCACAAAACTTTATAATTTGGAGTAATAAGGATCTACAAGTTGATCATCAATTACAAGGTTGATTGTAAAAAAGTTGTTTTGTTAAAAAAATTAATTGCAATTATTATCAAAAGCATACCTTTTGTACAATTGCTATTATTTTTAATAAAACTATAATTTAGCACTACAGTATAGTAGTTAAAAAAAAAAGTAATTAACAATGAACGATAATAATTATTGTATTTTATGCGTACATTAATCCTTACATTTATAGAAATGAAAGTTATATTTTTGAAGTTGAGGGAGAGAGGAAGGGAGAGAGAGAGAGAGAGAGAGAGAGAAGAGGGAGAGACGCTCAATATACGCATGACAAAACAGCCTTGAAGTTTCAAATTAACATTGCAAATCTAACATGCAATTACTGACTTGTCTGTCTAGTTAATTACTTACAGTACGCAGGTGCTACATTCGTATTAATGTTCTCATATACTGGACATTAGTCCTCTTTCAAACTGAAACTTAAACACTGATTCACACTAATACTAAATTTGTGTAGTTTTATGATAAGATCTAAAATAGGTATATTTTACCATAGCTTAATATTCATGTTACTTAAGTTGGAATTAGCAAGGATAAAATGGTAACTCGCACCTAAATAAATGTTCACATGTAGAGAAATGAAACATATCTTATGATGCTCAATTTAAACTATAGTAGGCTTAGCAAGTCTGATAAACTTATGTAAAAATCATCATCATAAAAGCAAAGCTAAATTTTGTATTGTATTTTTTATCTTTCAGGGGTGCAGATCCTGAACCTCTGACTTCAAAATCTGAAGTTTTGAATGATGTTGAGAGAATGCACTCAGGTGAACTGCGTGGACCAGAGGCCTTGGCAGTGAGGCGCTCAGATAAATACGGTGCTCAGCTCTTCACAGGGTTGCTAGGAGGTCGCGTGGTACGCCTGGATCTTGATATACCGAACAGTAACGTCACTACCGTCACACGATTAGGAAATTCAAACTGCAGTAAGATATTATTTCTTAGAAATACCATATTATTAAATACTCTGACGATAATATCTGAATATGTTATAAATAAGTCAGAGGACCATGTAAGTGGGTGTGCACCCTTTTTGGCCTCGTAATGAAAATAATTTATTATTATTATTGTATTATGAAAATCATGCTAACTATTATAAGCCACAATATATAATTAAATGAACTGGAACACTTATAAACGTAATTAATATAGATACATATTTTACTTAATAACAATCACCAGTATCTCTAAAAACGTACATATTAATTGCTATAGTAATTTTAATCCAATGAGATAGTTACTTAACAAAAATGTTTACACAACTTGATAAAAAAAAAATTTATTTTGAATATATCATTTTTGTATTCCAACTAATATCTGCATGGACTAAATATAATTTTATGATTGTATATCACAACAGCAAGCGAAGTGGAAGGAGAAACATGTGGACGACCCACGGGCATGCAGTTCCATAAAGATGGTGACCTCTACGTGTTGGATGCATATCATGGACTGTATAGTGTTAACGTTGATAATGGTAAAATGAAATTCACTTTATTGATAATAATTATGAACTACTTTCCTATTGTGTTTATCTATTCCTTATCCAACAAGTATAACGTACATAATAATAATAAAAGTAATGCCATTGCTCTATAAACATTGCTTATAAATGTAATGTCCTTCTTATGATAATTATTTATGATAAAAATATATTGCACCGCATTAAATATATGCAAAATTAAAGCAACATTATCAAAAGGAAAGGTTGCTTAACATGACAATAAAAAAAATCTGAAGTTGTTAGACTACAATAAAAATGTTGTATAATAAATACAAAATATTTTAATACTGCTCGATTGCAAAATTATTGAAAAAAAACAAACAAAGTAAATCATCGTTTTATATTATAGGCATAGACCACATAAAACAACATGTGCTTTTTAATGAATAAACACAAAATGGGATCTTCAAAACTGATGATAATTTTTACCATAATGTTAATGTAGCCCCACGAGAGAGCGTGAAAAAACTGTAAAGTATGCAATTTGCGTAAAAATTCATGTTTATGACGTCAGAAACATGCAAAAATTAGTATGAAAATGTTGTGCGTGTTGCATAAATCGAATTTTCTGATCACTGCTACGGGGCTACAGTTGGGTTTTGAGACAAACTAAAGTTATTTATGTAAATCCCATCAAGTGTTTTGTGATATAAATGCTTATGTTTTCTCTGGTCTATTCCTTTATTCAGCAATTATAAATGACTGTCTCTTAAAACAGAAATATCTAGACAATCCAGCAACTAAAAAGTCTCTCTATAGAATAATATGTTCAAATAAAAAAAAAACTTAAAATTTAACACAAAATACATTTTATTTCCGCTCAAAATAACACGGGTATTACTATAAGTACGTACGTATAATTATAGTAATGAATAATGAGATTACATTACATATTTATGACATTTAAATTTATAATGTTTCAAATTCTCTCATCAGATATCCGTGTTCACGCAGTTGAAAGTTTTTTTTTTTAAATTGACATATTTTTTCCTCTTTTTTAGAAATTTTAATAAAGAAGTTTTTAACTTTTATTTAATTAGACACGAATATTTTGTTTTAACACGCGTAAGTGATTTTGTCTTTGTTTCTATAATTCACTATGCGTGAGTACGTATTTATTGTTATTAATTTTAAAGTTCTGCTACTAAAAGTCTAAATAAATATATGGATTATTAATTATTCTCATTAATACAGTCTAACTTGTACATTGGCCGCTCCCCATCCATATAAAATAGAAAACATAAGTTTACGGGTAGGTAATTTTTAACTTTACCTGAGCTCTGAGTTAAACACGTATAAAGTGATTACAGTGGTATAAATTTTGCTTATATTTGTTTCTCCAATTAATCTCTCTCTCTCTCTCTCTCTCAACCTCTCTCATACAAACAAACTTTCTCTGTTCACTTGCAAAAAAATTTATTATGCGGCACTAGCATATTTTATTAATAAATAAATGTACAAATAAATAATGATCTTGATTGCCTGAGAGAAAAAAAATATATATGTACGTATTTGACAGAAGGGACCAAAACACCAAAAGTTCTATCAGTTGTATTAAAGGAATAGACCGGAGAAAAACATAAGCATTTATATCACAAAATACTTGATGGGACTTACATAAATAATATTAGTTTGTCTCAAAACCGAACTGTAGCTCCGTAGCAGAGATTATAAAATTCGATTTATGCAACCCGCACAACATTTTCATACTAATTTTTGCATGTTTCTGACGTCATAAACATGAATTTTCATGCAAATTGCATACTTTACAGTATTTTCACACCCTCTCGTGGGGCTACATTAACATTCTGGTAAAAATTGTCATCAATTTTGAAGATCCCATTTCGTATTTATTCATTAAAAAGCACTTGTGGTTTTATGCGGTCTATGGCTTTATGCACTGAGCATTATGTAGATAGGTAGGACGAAAGAATAATAATAATACTGATATCTCACAGTTGCAGTTTTTCATATTTTTCATTTTCTCAGGTACGTGGCGTCACTTAGCTGGTGGAGAGCAGAAGATTGGTGGTGCACGTGTCAGGCTCGCGTACGATCTCGCGGTGGCACGTGATGGTAGAGTGTACTGGAGCGACGCAAGCACACAAACTGGACCTGAGGACGTGTTACTTGAACTTTTAGCAACACCTAGTGGAAGGTAAAACATAATTGAGTATGCATATATATTATATATATACTCAAGCAAAGTAGTATAGTATACTTACCGAACTTACTAATTAAGCAGACAATATTAAAGAACATAGACTTATAGTAGAGAGAGAGAGAGAGAGAGAGAGAGAGAGAGAGAGAGAATATTTTATACGCGTTTATAATTCAAAATCTTCATTAAAGTTCTATAAGTTTGTAAATTAATATAGTGTATAGAAGTTTATAATATAAATTTCAGGCTACTTCGGTATGACCCGAAAACAAACCGCTCAGATATGCTGATTGGACTTGTTCATTGTGCCACTGGTGTGGCTTTATCTCAAGATGAGAGTTTTGTTCTTGTGGCTGAGGCAGGAAAAGACCGCATTCTCAGGTAAATATTGAACTAAATCTATCAATAAAATAGTATTGATAAACCAAAGAATATTGAGAACTGAACTCAATTTTATTGTTATTTTATTATTATTGATTCAAAACAGTAAGTAATTAAACAAATGAGATTTAAAACTAATATATTATAACAAAATTCTCAAGTGTAAAAGTTCTACTGGGAAATATAAATTTGACTAGAAAATATGAAGTTGCTGTTAATTATTTTTTTTAAAACTTCAACTGAACGTAACTCGAGTAAAGCAAACAAAATTATGAAGTGAGAAGCATCATTTCTCACTCTTAAGTACATAAAAATATTCTACATAAAACTCCAGAGTTGTAATTTATCAGAAACCTGGTTATAAGTGATTACATTTTTGTAATGAAAATTTTACTACAAAATTTTACATTTATAATTTTATTTTATATGAACAGTAATAAAGTATTTTTACGTTACAAGTATCTCATCGCGTGACTTATTTACGAACGATGAGGTATTTTCTCTTGAAATATTTTCCGCATAACATAGAATATTAAACTTTTCAATCTTCATATATATATATATATATATATATATATATATATATATATATATATATATATATATATATATATATATATATATATATAAATTAATAAGAAAGTAATGAACTATTTACCATTAAACAGATTACACATACTATACAGTATATGTGTATTAAATAAAATTTTAATTTAAAATCATTTAGAGAACCCCATGTGTATTTCTATATTTTACAAATTAATAACAAAATAGCACAGAATGGTTATTATTAATAATACTAAAAATTAATTTTACCATCAATATATGACATCAATAAAAATATATTATTTACTAACACAAATAGTTATGATAAATAAATTTATTGATGCAACACGTTACAATCGCAATAAATATTTGACTGAACTGAAGTATATTCTCTAAGGTACTATCTTGAAGGAGCACGCGCTGGTTCCTGGGATGTGTTCGCCGAAGGTCTGCCAGGTGTTCCCGCTAAGATACAGCGAGGTGGACCTGGAGGTGAAGATGGCTATCTTGTGACCCTGGCTTTGACGCACCCCAGTATCTTGCAGTTCTTACGTCGTCACCCCACAATGGGCAAGGCCATGATGAGATTTGTGGCCGCTACAGAAGCAGTATTTGCAGCTGTCAATGATATTTTCCAAAACACAGTGTCTAGAGATGTTCTGTATATGGTCAGTATCACAATTACTATTTATTTTATTAATAATTATATATAATTAATAATTTTTTTATTAATATTATTTTATTTTAATTGAGAACTTGGGATAAAAGGTATTTGAGTTGTCACTTCCTTATATTTATTCACACACAGCAAATATTTGCACCCTTTTTTATAGTTTTTCTCTGGTATAATATTTTTCAGTGTAAACATATATAAATAAAAATGATAAAAGGTTACCAGTGGGCATGATATGAATAGCTTTGGAAAATGGAATGGAGAACATGAGTAAAACTCATAACTCAAGCTAACTCGATACCAAACTCAATCTACTCGCCTGTGAGATAGGCATCCCTTCGAGCTAGAGAGCTTTGCTTGTTGCGAGTCTTGTCAGGCGAACAAGAAAACGAATGAACATTTTGGCTCAACATTTTCTTTACAGTCTTGAAATAACTTCCTTAAACATATACGCAAGTATTAAAGATAGTAATGAGTGTTTTTTTCTACTATTTTGTACGACAGTAGTAGTGAAAAATATGATTTATGTTGTTTTCAATATTAACTGCGTGTTTTTTTATTTAATAATAATAATATAACGTTATTGAATTATTTTCTACGACTTCATTATGTTTGTTTTTTGTCCACATCATATTTTGCCTCTTTTTTTATAGTATTATATAAGTAATATAAAAGATTTAAGATAGCACAGTATTTTTTTATATTGTAGTCTATAGTTTATGTACCTATATTTCATCACAAAAATAAAGTCCGCAAGTGAATTTACGCAATAAGTTAAGCCATTATAAGAGCAATTTATGCGATTGTATTGATAAATGTATAGCTTACAGTGTGTGAGCATAACGACCTTTTCCTGTAAAGTATATCCCTCTATATATTTTCCTATAGACAAAAAACACACACCATCGTTTGTGATATCTCTTTGGAAATAAAATAATGTTGTGGCAATCTAAACACCATGAGAATAATATATTTTCATAATATATAATGTATTATTTTATATTAAAAACAGGAAATGCAATTCTTCTCTTTTTTTTCATTTTTTTTTCATTTTTTTTTGTATGCATTGTTAATTTAACTTTTATTGTATATTTTACTATATTGTGCGTATTTTTTATTTATTTATTTATAAATTTTGCCAATACAGTAACATGAAGTATGGTTATATGTTTTTAGTTTCCTTCCTTTGATATAAATATAGTTAGGATATTAAAGTCAAAAACGTACACCTACAGCTATATAAACTAGCAAGTATAAACCACACTAGCTTTAGCTATTTTCAAGATGATCATTATTCGTATTCGCTTCATATAACCGCAATACTTTGTGGTCTATGTTTTGGCTACTTGGAAAGTTACATATAGTAAAAATATTATAACTTTGATTCAGTTTAAATTGACATATTTTAAAAATAGTAAAGTAAAATAGATATGATAAATGTTACTTGGTAGTACAAGTGTCGGTTTTATTTTCATGGCTCTGTATGACGCTGGCCCAAGATAAATATTTCTGTTTCATATATACATACATATATATAAGAAATTATGCCTCCGCGTCAAAAGCGAGCATCTACACTTTCCAGATTTCCGACAAAACGACTATCTACACTTTCCGAGCAGCGCTGTAACTCGACTAGCGGCCATAAGCTTAACATAGCAGATGCTCGGCGGCAGAAAGTGTAGATAGTCGTTTTTTCGGAAGTTTGGAAAGTGTAGATGCTCGCTTTTGACGCGGAGGCATCGAATATATATATATATATATATATATATATATATATATATATATATATATATATATATATATATATATATATATATATATATATATAAAATATATGATGTGTATGTATATTGTATACTATGTATGTATAGCTCATTTTATACACAACAGTGATTATGTAATTCAATTTAGAAAGCTAAATTCATTAAGCAAACACACAAATTAATTCAAATTTTTAGCTAAAAATTTGCATAAGGTTTATATAATTTGACATGTTACAATTTCAATGAAATTCAAAGTTATTTAAATTTTACAATAGTTATGTTTAAACCATAAACTTCAATTATTCCTGAAAGTAAATCTTGAAATGTACGCGGCGCGTGAACCTAAGAACACTCGTTTTCTTTACTGCTATAAAAATTGTAACAGAAATGTAAAAAGTTATTCTTTTTTTTACTTACATTAAGAGAAAAAAATTTCTAAGTTAAAAAAAAAAAATAATAATAATATAATATGACACATCGGTGACATTTATATATAAAAAATTGAGTAAAAATGTAATATGTGTGTAATAAAGATTTTTCCTTATAAAACATTTTTAGAAAAAAAGTTTAATTTTATGCTATATGAATTTTTATTCTTCTCAAAGCGACGTATTTTTATAATTATTCATTTGAAATGATCTGTCAGTTAGTATAAGATTTTTTTATATAATGTATCACGTCGCGAAATACGATCTTCTTGTCAGTTTAAAAATTTTATATATATTATATTTTTATAACTTTTTTTTTATGAAGTGTTTCGATTCTTATTAAAAAATGAAATTTTTATAATATAAAGCTCATTATTTATGAACAATGGAAGAACGTCAGTTTTTAATGTATTCCAAAAGTACTACTTTTTCTTTACAAGGCAATGACAGGTGTTGCTAACTTGGAGCAAAATAATAATAATAATAATAAATTAAAATGATGTCCGTGGTTAATTTACACATTCAATTTTAAATAGGTTTTTTTTTTTCAAAATAGATCAGATATTACACTTTTAATTATGAAATACACTACGCCGTGTTCTTTTATTTTAAAGCTACTCTTCAGACCTAACAACATGCACTTTTATTTCAATTAATACAAAATTGGACACTCAGTAATATCATCAAATTTAATTATTACCCAAAAGTAACTCTGCAAAAGAGCTCGAAAAATTGTAAAGTATGCAAATACACACTATTGCTGACGTCATGACTAGCGATGTTCAATAGAGATAGTGTTGCGGGTTGCATAAGTTGAAAATTTTCTTATACGTTTTCTGTGTCACGATTGGATTTTTGGACAAAATAATTGTATTTTTGGGAATCCCATTAAGTGTTTAATGAAGTAAAAGGGTATATTTTTTGGTCTGGAGAGTTATTTAAGGTGTATAGTTCTATAGTATATTGAGTAACATTATTTAATGTATTGTAAGTTAAGTATGGTTTTAAAGACATCTATATTGCTTAGCAAGTTTTAATTTTTTTATTTTACAAATCAAAATACTTAAAAAAAAAAAAAAAAAGTTTTGCCGTCAAAAGGCATTGAAGAAAATCACACCACTTGCATACTTTACAGTTATTTAAAATTCTCTTACATTTGAGTTTTGATGAAAATTAGCATCAGTGTTGGAGGTCCCGCATTACATGTTTAATAACTTAAAAGATTGCGCATGTTGATAGGCCTTAAGTATGTCGTAAAGTTTGATATTAACATCATGCATTTTTCCTCTCTTATTGTAATAAGAATGAAACGAAGAAATAAAAATAAAATAACGAAGATTTGATTGATGCACTTAAATATTATAGCAAATTTGAATTAAAAAAAAATGCAATTATTAATGTTACCGTTTACCGTTTACATTTTTAATTTAATGTTCAGTTGTTTAGAATTTTATGTTAAACAATACCTATTTTGATTTTAGCATACATGTGTAGCTTAAATATATATATAAATATATAGGAAAAGTTTAACTGTCTTTGTTCCTATCATTTATAGCAATTCTACTACTGTATATTATGTTTTTAATTGCTAATAATTTACTCTATAATATTCAAATAATTTATTTAAAACAATTGTAAGTAAAATATGTGTATTGAAAATTTTGTTTTATACATAAAGAAAATTAAAAAAAAAATACATTGCATAGATAATTTTACGCTTCCAATAACACAATAATAGAAATAATATTCTATACGCTCTACTAACAAAGATACTATTTGATGAAAATGAATGAATATATTTATTATTATTTATACTATATACGTATGTCATATATTTGTATGCATTGGCAGTATTTGTATAACTGCTACTCTTTGCAGAAATAATAATGCTGACGAGAGCAAAATTTCTATATACTATACACAGCCTTTTCATAATACTCATCTTCTCTTTTGTTACATTAACCATAAGTAATTATTTTAATGAATAATGACTTATATTCAAACATTTATATCAAAATATGGAGTGTTAAGTATTTATTCAAATATATAATACTACACACGCAAGAAATTGATGAACACCAATTCATGTAAAAATAGGTTGAAATTCAAATCATTTTTAAAATAGTTAACGTTTTATTATTCTATATTTATTTTTTATAAAAGACTTTCAAAACGATGGTTCATTGAAAAAGTAAATAAACTCGGAGCCCAACACTTCTAATAAATTGCTAACAGACGACTTTGTGTTCCTATCTCAATTTAATATGTTTCCATTAGGGCAATGAAAAAGCTACAACTCGTGTTAGATTTTTTTTCTATATACTGAAATTTTTACTGCAACTTACTGAACCTCAAGGTTTTTGTTTTCCTGAATTTCAAATAATTCGGTTACAGTTTATTTATTCATTCAATGGACCACTTGCAATGAAATGATTTCAATTGTCGCAACTTGTAAGTGAAAACGATTTTTCCATAAGAAATGCATTAGGATAAGTCAATTTATTTTAAAAAGTTCGTTTATTGCAAGTAGTCCATTAACTGGAAATTCAGGAAAACAAAAGTTTAAAGGCTTAGTAATCTATAGTAAAGATTTCAGTACAGAGAAAAATTACTAACTCAAGTTATAGCTGCTTTATTTCCCCATAAGAAAGCATGTTAATTTGAGACAAGAACAACAAAGTTGTTTGCTAGCACTTTGTTAGTATTGTAGGGCTCAATGAGTTTGTTTATTTTGTCATTGAATCTATACTTTTGAAAGTATTATTTTATTGAATAATATTTTAATTATTGTTTCTAATTTATTACATTGAAGAGAGTTTATTATAAAAATTATAATAAATAAATGTTTTAATTTAACTGTTTTAAACAAAACTTAAACAATGAAAATAATTTTTGTTTTATTATAATAATTTTAACATAAATTAGTACATTATTTCATTTTGATGTTATTATGAATAATAAAATAAGTTGTACAAAAAAAAAATATATATATATATAGGTGATACTATATTATGCAGGATCATCATTATTTTTATTCAAATTTTTATAAAATTAACATATATAGTGACTAACAAGTTTACTTTTCACTATAATAAAATATTTATTATGCAAATAAATTTCAAACAAAATTCAAAATATAAATAATTTATAAAAAATTTTGTGTTAAAAAATAATGCATTAAAATATTAGTTATATTCTTAATTTATGCATTTGTGCAGTTTACATTTAATCATTGCTGATACAGCGTACACATTTTAAAATAATTTTGCTCTTAGTTCATTATTTTAAATACACTAATAAAAAAAAATTGTGCAAAACAAATATTGCTACTGTTTACATTAGTATGCAATAGTTATAGGATCATGGAGCTCAATAATACATGTGTCATAATAACTATATATATATATATATAGTTATATCTTTAGAAATATATTAGGGACTAAAATCTAAAATATGTCAACATTACTTACAAGAATCAGAGAGAGAGAGAGAGAGAGAGAGAGAGAGAGAGAGAGAGAGAGAGAGAGAGAGAGAGAGAGAGAGAGAGAGAGAGGGAGACAGAGCGAGAATTTTTGTTTAGTCTTTTTTAAATTGATAAAAAATAAAGCAAGAAAAATATTATTATTATTTTATTTATTTAAAAATATATATTTATTGACCTACTTTCAACGTATTAAAACATTTTATAGCACCCTATTTTTGCGATTTTTTTTAAGGCGTCTGCAACATGGATATGATAGCTTTAATACAGATGCACCAAACAGTTTCTTTGCCTGATTTAAAGTGATAATTTTATATATAAATTCCCCTATAGCTTTATATCAGTAAAAACATAATATTTATTTTAGTCTCTTTTTTTTATGTTTTCAAAATATATAAAGCTTCAAAATGTTACAACGTATAATATACATTTTCTTTCATTTAAATTTAAAAGTAATCTCTTCATATGTTACAATTTGAATATATATAATTTAAATTTTTTTTTTTACCGACAACTTCTCAACTTAAAAGTCAGTATAATATTTACTCACTTGAACATAAATTTGAAAAACATTTCAAAATGAAGAAACAAAAGTGTCTTTAAGTAATTTAAACCACATGAATTTCAATTTATTTTCAACTTACAGTTAAAAACAAACAAGTTGGAAAAGCAAACTTAAAGAGATTAATGAAAATGCTAAAAAAAAAAAAAAAAAAAAAAAAAAAAAAAAGTTTGATATGAATATGCTTTTAAATATAAAACAAAACGTAAAATTTCCTTTTTCGTTTACTGAATAATATAAGATTAAAAAATATATATATATACGTTAGACAAGTAAAAATGGATTACACGTAAAGTCATGGTTGGTTACATTTTCTTTTCTTTCATCGTATTTAATCTATGTAATCCTTTGTGATGAGGGTTTATTATGAAAATTATAAAACATTCTTTTCATCACACTTTAAATTATTACATAATATAATAAAAATGATATGAACGTTATTCATAGTATTATAAACTCATTTAAATCTTTATTAAGCTTTCATTTTTATTCATATTTCATAACAAAATCATAAAATTTGTTGCTTTTTATGGGAATTTACAAACCATGTAAATAATTACTTGTGTCATTTAAAAAATATTTTGGTGTTTACTATTTAAAATTATTACTTTATCTATTTAGTTAGTTATTATTATTATTATAATATGCAACAAAAACATAACACTCTCGTAAATAATTTTCGTTATATATTTTAAATTGAAAAAGTTGCTGGTGATCATTTTCCACCTACTGGATATATTTATAGAAATTGCTTACTAGATTATACGTTAAAACAAAATCCAATAATATATGGAAACATTTTACATTTATATCATGAGAGAATTGGAGAAATTAAAATTATTAATTTATTTAATTTGATGTAACTGCGTAAATTCAAATTATTATTGAAGTATATAGTTTTTACTGGGAGTTTTTAATGCTTACAGATTTTCATAATAAAAAGTTTATGTTTTAAAGTTAGGTAGAATGGAATGATTTGATAGCTTGTCCAAACTAACGTAAAACTTGAAGAATATAAAAAATATATTATAACGAGAGATACGAATGACGTCATCGTTTTGCACTCTTTTATTTATTACACATGCTTTTTTTTCTGACTACAATGTTTTTTTTTAAGAGTTTACAATTCTGAACTACTATTTCTTTTAGTCTTGAAAAATTATTAAATATTTACTGGGGGAAAAAAAAAAGAAGAAAAAACTCTGTACTTTTGGCAAAGCTTACGCACATCTGATATTCAAATCATATTTTTCATGTCTTGAAAATATATTATTTTTTGTCTGTAAATCGATTGAACTGAATGTGGCTTATTGTAAAATGATTAGTGTATAATCGTGAAACTTTTTCTTTCTATTTAAACAAGCATTAGCATTCGTAAGTGTTGAATAAATCACCAAAATTTCATCTTATTATTTAAAAAAAAAGAAAAGAGACTAAAATAACAATAATTGTATATAATTATTACAGTTAAGGTAACTAATTTCTATTTATTGATATTCCCACTCAAGATATTTTTAATTACAAATATAAAGAAACTGGGGGTTTAATAGAAAGCTTTTTACATAAAAAAATATGTAGCCAAAACCAGAGGGATTCATTTTTTTAACCATGGTAATCATCTTAAGTTATATGCCTTTTAAGTCTTGTAAAATATCAGTTTTCAGCTTTTATCTTGTAAAATTGTCATTACTTGATTTTTTTTTTTATTCAACTGGATATATGTAAATATATTTAGTTTTTAAGTTCTAGAATTGACGAGATAAAAGTAGTGTAACATTTAATTAATTGCAAAGCGTTATGTTACTATAAGCTATACCTATGTTTATAATAATTAATAACGTAAATTTTGATGATAAATATAATAATATTTTTGTATGTTACAGCTAGGAAACCCACAACTCATTGCACCATTATTACATGGAGGAGCAGTAATTGCACTCAACAGCACTGGTCATGTAATCAGAGCTTTATTGAGTAGCGACGGTAGCGCTGGAGTAATAAGTCAATTAGAAACCATGGATGATTTCGTATATCTCGCATCACCTTACAATCCATTCTTAGGACGTCTTAATCTTACAGAAGAACTACGACAAAATTTACAAGATTTAGAATTAAATTTAAATGAATCTCTACCAGGACTTCAAAAACCATCATCTATGGAACCAACAACAACTGAAAATTCTGCTCAAGAAAATGATCAACATCATCATCATCATCATAGTACTGCAGATTCAAATCAGATTCCAATGCCTGAAGATCATACTGAATCTGATAGTTCTACAACTACTATTGATAGAATAGAAACATTAGAAACTGTTACTATTAATAATAATAATCAAAGTATAGATAATAGTTTACTTTTAGAAGCTATGAAATCAAATCAAACAAATCGTATTCCTGATAGAATAGAAACAACAACTTACGAACCTGATGAAGAATTTACAACAGCTTTTAATGAAGATTTTGAAGATTATGAATCAACAACAGGATCAGATGAAGGTTACAGTGATTTTATTGAAGATACAACTTTATCGAATCAAGTTGAACAGTTTACAACATCAAATATGAATAATAATCGTGAACCAGAAAAATTATTAAATCTTAGAGATATTATTAAAACTCAGGTATAATAATAGTATTGTATAAAATAACATTGTAATTATTACTATTATTGATTTTTTGTTTTTACTATAGCACAAAATATAACTAACATTAATATGCACTATGTAAATAAGATTTTAGTTTCACTTTCAATGATATAGTAATTTTATTTTAAGTCATGTTTATTATGTATTGTGAGAACTGATTTCACTATCTTAATATTTACAATTTTTCTGTAAAAACGTTTAAAAATTGCAAATAATAATAATAAATTATAGTAGTTACAAAAGAAGAAAGAAGAATTTACATACTTTATGTGTTTTAGCTGATTGGCGATTGATAGGAACTTGATAATGAAAAATTTAATTAAAATAAAAACTGCAATAAAAATGAATTTTATCAATATTGTTTTAATATTAAATATTGTACCATGAAAAATTATACTACCACTCAACACAAATTACAAATTATCAATTTTTTTTTTTTTAAAGTTGGACCAAGTATAACTCAAGCTTCATTTTTTTTTCGACTATACTATTTGTAAATATTTTTAAGCTTGAGCACACTTTTTTTCTTTTATATTTGATAGTGCTATCCTCTTCACACGAACTGTGTCTGTGTTTTCTCATGAATTATGAACTATTGACAAAGCAGACTGTATATAAGAAGAATCGCTAGAACGCCTCTAGAAATAAAATAAAAGAAGAAGAAGAAAAAGATACACAACACTATGTATACCAAGAGTTTTTGTGAGCCGGTCTCAAACAACCAATAAAAAGACACTGTAAGTCAAAATTGTTTAGATCCATTTCAAGATATTTTCTACTATAATACAAGTAAAAGTTTATATAGTTTTTGTCTATACTATAAATTTTGGTAGACTTGTGAATTTTTAATATAAGTATCATTTAATAAGTTACAAAAAAATATCTACTCCATCGACTTTTTTTTATTTAATTATTATATTAAATATTATACTGTATATATTTTTCTTTCATTATAGGATAAATAGCTAACTAACAAAATAAAAATGCACTTTAAAAAATAAAAATAAAAATCGTTTGTTACTGTTCACACTGTTATAGTATAGTTTTAAAATAATAAGTTTTTCTTGCATTTTTCCGCATGTGTACTGTAAATAATTATGCATTTCTCAAATAGATAAAAAAAACAACAATAAGTCACAAAGTGCACACTAACTTACAAAACTTAAATTAATTCGTAGATAATTTTATAAATTATATTTTGTGTATATGTGCATATATGTGTAATGTGTGTGTATAATATATATATAATATATGAAATATATGAAATAAAACTATTTAGCATTTTGCATTTTTATATACTTTTTAAAGTATTTTCTTTCTTCTTCTTTTTTTTTTTTATAAACATTTATACAGTTACCTCGCGATTCAAGACGTGATACTTGGGAAAGTTTACGTACGAGACACCGAAAAACTTACAATCCTTTGGTAAATGAATTTCCACTTCTACCACTTTCTCTAATGCCATCCAGAGTACTCATACAGGCAGAAGTAAAAACACCAGAGTTTGAAATATACACAGAACAAGATACAAGGCAACCTTGCGTGAAGCGACTTAGAGCACCCTAACTTGTCATAGAACTGTCATAAGATGCCTCAATGCACTCGTTCTTGGGTGCAACACACACAAAAAAACAACAGACTAAAAGTAAAAAAATAAATAAATATAAAAAAATGTGCATAAATTTTATGATCTCAAAAAAAAAAAAAAAAAAAAAAAAAAAAAAAAAAAAAAAAAAAAAAAAAAAAAGAGGGTGTATTTTATTTCCTTGTAAGTTTTTTTATATAATATTTCTTTTCAGCTATAATATTTTATATTTTCTATTTTTGTGTTATAATTTTGTTGTTTTGTGTTATTTTTTATTGTTTTTTTTTATGATTTATTGAAGTATTACATTTAAAAATATATATATATATATATATATATATATATATATATATATATATATATATATATATAACGTATAAAAACACACAATTTTGTGCTTTAGGTATCGTTTTTGTAATTTAATTTCTTGGAAACTCAAATATTTATTAGCCAAGTTTTTTTATGTGAAATTTTATATTAATTTTAAACAAACATAATTTTCATCATCATTAACCAAAATATTCTTTTACTACAGGCTATTTGAAATGTAAAATTATTCTTACAAAATTTTAAAATAATATTTTCTTACAAGTATATGCTAGAAAATAACACAATATATTAATGATCTACGTATTGTAGGCTTACACATATCTAAAAGATAAAGTTGTATGAAATAGTTTATGTAAAATACAATATGTTATTAAAATTTATTGTGCATACAATATAAATAAACAGCAATCATTATTTTTTTTCTCAGTTTCAATCTGATTATTAGAATATAATTACTTTAATATTCAACTACTGTAGAATAAATAAATTTAAAAAAGTATTAACACTATACATAAGGTCATCAACTTCTGTCACGTAGACTCCTAATAAAACCTCCTTATATTATTTTAGTTTAAAACAAGCTATGACGTCATGTTTGGGTCACTAGTGTAGCAAGTTTATGATGACGTCATTTCCTACCCTTGCCAGAAATCACATATTTTTGTGGAGTAAGCAAAAGTGACACAAGCTGATTGACTTTGAGTATACAGTACATTGGAGCATTGAAAAATTATCATTTTAAATCTTACGTTTTTTTTTATATCAATTTGTACTCAAATATAAATCTAATTATCTTAATTAGATTGACACAAGTCAATATTAATTTGAATTTAATTTTACGTTTTTTTCTTCTTCTTCTTCTTCTTAAATGTCTTATGATATAAAAAAAATATAAACAACTACTACAACTATTAGTTTCCACCAAAAAAAATTTAAAAACAGCAAAGCAATTAAATAATATAAACTTTGTTTGTTTACTTGTCCCTTTTTTTTTTAGGCATAAAATTAATTAATGTTTTTATAATGAAGAAAAAGAGTAATCATTCATGATGTTCCTTTCTTATTCAATTTTCATAAAAAAAAATTAATTAAAATTTGCGGTAAAAAAATGGTGAGAATTTTTTTTCTCCCATTGTTCAGCTTTATAGAGAAGAAGTAGAAGACGGTTGACATTTAAGGACATATGTTCAGTAACAATTGCGAGAAAAAAAAATAAAATGAGAGACTTAGAATTCATTTGTCTTGATCGAGTTTTATAATGAAAAGAAACATCCCTTTTGACACACACTTCAATTGAAGAGTAATTTAATTTTCTATATTTGAACATTTTCAAAAGTAATTAATCAATGTTCTATTTTAATTATACTATCAGAATTATATGTTATAATAAAACACTGTAAAATAATTATTAATGAATTTTATTTTCTGTTTCTCTGATGTTATGTGAAATTATTATTTGTCATTGTATACAGTATTGTTAATAAATAACGAAATAATAGTTATAAAAAAAATACTATGATGAAAGTTTCTTTTAAACCCTTATATGTAAGGAAAGTAATTTTAAAATATACAGGAACTGACAATATCTTCAGTATTATAATAAATAAATGAAAAAATAAAATAAATAAAAATAGTTTATGATTTATACAACAACTTTAGCTGGAAAATTGGTAAAGAAGAATATCAGGCATTTATATCTCTAGTTTAGTCCCCTTTTCATCTTAATGTTGATAAACAATAGTATAAATAATAAAATATTATATAAAACTATTAATTTGATATATTTCTGTATTTTATTTATTGATTTCAAGTCTCTTTTCGAGTTTTCACAATACTCCAAAGAATAATTTTCCCATTCAGGAAGCAATAAAATTGGAAAATATTTTAAAGTTTTGTATAGATAACGTATCAAAATAGATTATGTAGGAGAAAAATAAATATTAGGATAGCTTGAAACAGCATTGCTTGCATTAAACAACAGAATGGTAAATTTTCAATTTCGTTGAATAAAAAAAAATAAATAAATAAAATAAAAAAATAAAGAATTCTGTAAAATATTTTATTCACAAGATTTATCATCTTCTGAACTCAACATGCTTGACAAAATAAAAATAAAATGAAAGTAAATAAAGAAATAAAAAACACTCTTTATTTACTTTAAGTCGTTTTAAATTATATTACAATGTTTAAAAAAAAATTGAATGTGATGTAAGTTAAAACAGTTTCTTTTATATTAAATGTGATACATAATTTATTATTTTATTCAATTTGATACTTTTGTACAGGGTCGGACTGGGGTGAAAAGGCCTCGGCGGGGATCCTCCGAGAGGGGCCTCATTTTTTGCAACCACGCCCCTTTTTTACCTTTTTTACCAGTTTGAGGGCCTCAAAACTGGGGGGGCCTCGGCGGGGATGCCGCGTAGCCCTTATGGCCAGTCCGACCCTGCTTTTGTATGTACATAAATAAGTGTAAAAGTGTGGAAAAATAAAAACAATCAGAAAAAAAAGAATAAATAAATAAAGAATGAGAAATATTTTGACAGAAATAAATTAGAAAAAGAAATAATACATTTTTCATTTCCTTTAAATAAGAAAAAAAAATGGATAAAAAATTGTGAAAACACTTTGCAAAAGTATATTATTCAATTTTATATTATAATAACTATGTGTGTGTGTGTGTGTGCATTTTTTTTTTTTTTTTTTTTTTTTTTTTTTTTTGCAAATGACATTCGGAAATTTACAAAAATTGTATCTTAAATCAATTTAGATTATATTTATATACCTAAAATGACTGATACATTAAAGTTTATGTAGTCGAAAATATTTAAACAGATTGAAGGTCTTAAAAAGATTGATCGGTGGATGAAAACATAGAGATAGAGAATATGGCCTGCAGCAAAATAATGTTTGATGATGCAAAACACTAAGCGATCTTACAACTCTTATCAACTATACAAGTCTTATGCTCACACACATTTATATATATAACATTCATACATATACTTACGTATATACATATATACATATACGATTTTGCTGCCTCTCTCCTTTAAACTAATTCGCACTCAAGAGGAAAACATTAGGGAAATCATTAGTTGTAAGCCGACAGCATTTCTATACGTCATCAACATCTACATCGCGTTCTACTTTTTAATCTAAAATGTTAAATTGAAAGTACAGTATTGAGTGATTATTGTACGTATTTATACTATTGATAGTTACTTATACATGTATATTATATATTTTTACATTAATCATTTTACAGTATTTATATATTATTTATTATGTCCTTAGGTGAGAAGTTGACGAGACCAGCACTTGTTACCAGGAACTGTTAATGGTTTAAAATATTGCCTTCTTTTTTATTTTATGATTCTATAAATTTCAAATCTTTTTATTATTTTTAAAGCTAAAATTTCAATATAAAATAATGACGCGCTTCCCTCGAAGAAATATTTAGACTGCAATAAATTTGAAATTTTAATACACATTGGAAATAGTGAACCACGTGAACATGACTTTATTGTGTTATGTTTTAAAAGAGAATCAGTGTAATTCAATGATCAGTGAAAACTTATCATAAAATGTTACCATATACCAATGGAAAGCTTTCAAACCGTAGACAGTTCATTAAAAATATGATATCAAGAGTGCTCCGCTATTATGTCCAAACTCCAGGTGACTTAATTTTTGTTCTTTCTGTAAATAACTGAAACGGGAAAAATTGGCATCACTCTGGCTTTTTTCCCCATTCAAATCAAGAGGAATTTGGGACATTATAGCCATATAAATTTTGAACGTTATACAGTTTTTTATTTTTTTTTCTTTTGATTTTGATGAAACTTGGGACATATAGGGGACAACAATTAATCAGTTTGCTACTCTTGCTTCAATAAAAGAGAAATCAAAGTGCTAAACGACATTCTTTTTGTAATGCGACTATAATATTGATTATGTAGATAGTTCACGGATTGGAGTTATGACATATGTAACAGCACCTTGCTAAAAAAAATTGTTAGACTGATTTTTTTATATAATATATTATTTTCATCTTCATTCCTATCAATAGATTATATAGAATCAAAAATTCCCTGAGGAAAATCTCGTCTATGCACACAGTTCTCTCTCTCTCTCTCTCTCTCTCTCTCTCTCTCTCTCTCTCTCTCTCTCTCTCTCTCTCTCTCTCTCTCTCTCTCTCTCTCTCTAATAAGCCAATATTAGTAAACTATACTTAAGCCTTTACAATGTAAATAGCTATTCAATCTCCGTACATAAAATTGTATTCTATAATAAAGAACCACATTTTCACAGAATGTTTGATTAAAGTATTAGAAGAAGATACTTTAAAATCCATATTCTCATATAACAAACAACTATTTCAGAATCTTAGAACTTGGGTATATATATATATATATATATATTCACACACACAAAATCGTCGTAGTATATTAAGTAAGTTTACTTTGTTAGTTTATTATACTGCTATAGATTATTATATTATATAATAGTTTGTTAATGTGTTAGTATATTGTACTTTATAGTATATTATACGTACGTCAAATGAATATTAGATTAATTCAAGATTTATATTATTATTATTGTTGAATAATATTTGATAATACAAAGCAATTAATTTAATTGCAAGAATTGATTATTCAAAATAATACTCTGATTTGAATTCTATTGTATTTATACAATTACCTTTAATCTTGTTAACATTGAATTAATTATTGTTATATTGTGATTATTTGTTGTTTAAATTGATTTATAATTATATAAACAAATTTAAGTGTACGTTATATATGAAATTAACATAATATTAATAATAATAATAAATAGTTTTTATTAGAGGCCAAAAAAGATACAAATCCATTTACATGGTTCTCTTTGGACTTTTTATTTAAACATTATTCAATAGTCAGAGTATTTCTTCACTGTATTAATTAGAATTACATATAATTAAGAAAGAAAAATCTCAGTACGATATCTAAAGTGTAAAGTAAAGATATCATAAAGTGTCGTCACTTATTTCCGGTTCAGTTGATAGGACTCATTGTCCTGACTGCATCTTGTTCAATAAGCTATAATTTATTATGTGTATTTCATCTGCTGCTAATTTTTTGTTTGAAGAATAAAGACTATTGTTTATTTATTTTATTTATTATTCAAAATATACATTTTCAATACACACTTATATGTATGAGAGAAAAATAGCATACTTTTATTAATAACATATTTATATCAGTCATATCATATTTCTACGAATTATAACATATTCATATAATTTAAAATAACAATTATTTTACACAAATATTTATATAAATTTTTTTCTCTCTATTTTTAATATTATATTTTCTATATAGTTTTTTATTAAAAAATATAGTCGGATTTAATACTATAGGGTCTATGCATTCATGTTAAAGTCGACGTCATGTTGGATAACTCAATAACATGGGTGGCATAGGAAAAAAATCTTTTTGTCAGTATAAAACCACTATGCATTATTTTTGAGAGCATTGATGCTGTAAATATATTGAATTAGTATCTCAAGTATGTGAAAAAAATAACAATAACAAAAAATTAAACGAGTTTTTAAAGAAAATTGGCTTAAATAAAGTTTGTCCTATGCTGAGCAATGTTATACACTACTCCAGTATGGCCTCCAAGCGCAATAAATATGAAGTCATCCGCATACACCCTATACATAACATCGAACTCTCCTATATATATATATATATATATATATATATATATATATATATATATATATATATATATATACATATATAATTATAATTATTAAATATATATATATATATAGTAAATGCTCTCTTTTGTTTTCAAATAAGTATAAAGTTGCAGAGAATACGACGCACAAAATACACAACCATATATTATAATGCTTTTATTATATTTCCTTTTGAAATACATTAAAATATATATACAGTAAAATTACTGTAGAAATTTTTAATCTACTTTTTTTTTTCTTCTTTTATAAATACTAAAACACATGCTTTTAATATTTTAAATGTGTGATATAAGTAAAAGGTTAAAATGTGAAAAATATTACGTAGTTTGTTGGTTGCTATTTAACAAGTAGTAAATGGAATTAAAGCATCAGTTTTGCTTACAAAGATGACTGCGTACTTATACACTCACTAAGCAAACGTTTGTTTGCGGTGAACTTTTGTCTAAAGTATAATCTTCCCACAACTTAAGCATTAGTCTTTTGCTTCTAACCCCATGTGTCCAAACTTGTTAAACTAAAACTATATAATTATCTTTTAAGATAAAATTACTCCTAAAACCAGATGTGCTAATTTTACTATACTGTAGATATAGATGATGCATATAAAATATTATACGTTATATAAGGTTGCTTTTTGAGGTTTCATGTTTCTTTGAAAAATAAAAATTTGGGCTGAAAATTGGGAAAAAGCACAGTAAGGGCTTCATATAAATGTTGCAAAAGTTGCCTATGTACAAGGAGCTTCCAACAAAATATTAGATTATACTTTTTTCTCCCCTTATACATTAGATTTTTTTTCCAATGTTCTAAGTAAGTAGTAAGAATATTTTTAGGCAGTTCACTAAACCTAGACTAAAATGAAATGAAAAATAATATAGCTTTTAACTTACAACTATAAAAGTTTAACTTTTAAAAGTCTTATATTCGATTGTTAGAACAATGTTGTAAAACACGATTTCTTTACTTTATTATATTATACTATAAGAAAGTAAAATGTTGTAACTCAAGAGTGACTATGTAAGAAAATAAATTATTCTCAAGCTGGACTTGTTACTTCTACTTATACTAAAGCTTTTTCTTCTTCTCTTACGTACATATAGTGAGATCTTAAAACTAAATCTTTGTGTTACGGGAATACTAATGTTACCACAGTAATAATATTTCTGTGAGAGAGTAAGTAAGAGAGTGCAGTGTTCTTCTTAACCATATTAAAGTCTACTACCTAACTCAATCTGCTTTTAACTTTATGTATATATATATATATATATATATATATATATATATATATATATATATATATATATAATAACGTTATAATGTACTCTGTCGTTAGACTGTCATTTATTCTTATTGTCATTGAACTACAACTGTGTATAATATTCTATATTTCTGTCAGATTATATAACAAATAACTTGTTTAATTAAACTAATGATTAGTACTTATCGTAAAGCTATATTTATTTATAAGTCACTTATTATTGTTAATTTAGTTATGGAAATTTTTGGGTGGTAATTACTTCAAGTTAACGTCAAGAAACTGAAATTTAAAAAAATAATAAAAATCTTTGTAATAATTTTTATACTAGAATACAGTATTGTCAAAATTTTCTGTTCACTAGCAAAATTCAATTTAAATTAAAAAAAAGAAAGAACGATACTATGTTATATTCTTAAAAGAATCACAATTCAACACAGAAACAATAGAGCATTATTAAACAGTTAATTTTAATACCAACTACATGTAACGCGGTCAACAGAAACTTTTAGTAGTATTAACACATCACTTGAGAGGACTTAACTAAAAAAACACATTAAAGACTTAACTGTCACATTTCATGATTTAGTAACCCATGGTTTGAAATTATAAAACTTTTCCTTTCATGAGACAGTATTAAGTAGTTGAATAATACACTCATTGTTATTCAAAGTTTGAGTTTCATAATATTATATACAGGAAAATGTAAGTAAATGTAAATACAAAGACCAAGGTATGATTAAATTTTAGTATTTAATTGTGACAATTGTTCGTAATATATATTTTCATATGCTTTATTTGTATTTGAAACTATAACTACATGGAGATATTTGAACTTTTAAAAAGTTGCTGAAAAAAAAAAAAAAAAAAAAAAAAACTAATGAAGTTTCTTAGTCAAAGAGCTGAAAGTAATTATCTAGTAAAATAATACAGTCATTACTTTTTGTGATCTAAAAATTCATTTCGTTCTTTTTTTTTTAATGAATACCTTGGATTATAAAAAACATAAAACTATTATAAGCGCTTCTATTTATTTTAATATAAATTTCTTTATTCTTAATTTAACTTTTTTATGAATTTATTTATAGAATTTTATAACCCAAAAGAATTTTTAAAATAATTATACTAATTGCATTACTGCGAGAACGCACAAAACATTAGAATTAAGCTTTACCAAACGCAGCTTTATGGTGTTATTCTCAGTTACTTTAATTTTTTTTTCATATATAAAAAAAGTTGCATATTTATTTATAATACAATTTAGTAAAAATACAACATCATTAACCACCTTTAGTGTACTGTGTAGTAACTAATTTAATCCATATCATAAAAACTAAGATACGTTATAAATAATATTATGTTATTTTTCCCTCTTTTTTTTTTTTTTTTTTTTTTTTGCATTTAACTGCAAACTTAAAGCAGTTAAAATCTTATACTTACCGCAGTTTATCCATTAGTTCCTATATACATTTTTATTACGCTAAGGAGTATTTTATGATAACATAAAATTGCAATTTTAGTACTTTATATATCTCAGATATGGTTTTGTTGAAAAATGCGGGTGTAGAAAATATCTACGGAAAAAATTTCTTGATAAAAAAAAAATGATGAAAGTAGAAGTAAAAAAAAGAAACTGCTGGTTGCATCATTAAATTTTTACTAACTTAAAAGCAGGCTTTATTTGAACTAACTTTTGTATTAAAATTCTTTATAAAATGCAATATACACAGAGAAAATATTTATATTAGTATTTAAATGTGTTTAACAACTTTAAAATTCAGCAATTAAATTCAAAAGCAATTATTAATATTTTATATTATGATACAAAATATTCTTTATACACTAAATTTTTGTTATTAGGTGAGTTGGTGGAGAGATGAACAAACTGAACGGTTACGAAATATAAAATTAACGCGAAATGAAGATGTCCCTTAATTACATGTTTAGCTATGTCAAACATATGCAAAGACGGTCAAATATTTATTTTACTTTGAAAATGACATTTAATTGTGAAAATTAAATTTTCAGTGCCAAGTTAGATTACATGTTTTTAAAGATAAAAATACTAACAATAAAAAAAGTTTCGGAAAAAAAAAAACGAAAAAAATTAAATATAATTAGAAGATTAAAATATTTGTTTTGCTGATAGAAATTGATGATATTGCAGACAATGTCGTTATATTACTATCTACTTTAATAAATAAATAGAATATGGTATTAGTAAAAAGAAAAAAAAATAGTTTCTTTAAATATATAAACTATAACAATATTCACAATAGTTTTACCGCAGCATCTGTAAGCAAACTATGCTTAACGTTACGTAAAAAATACAGTAAATATATATATACATATATATATATATTGATATGTATTTTATATAATATGGAAATACCTATAGAAAATTAAATAAAAATATTAATATTTTCATAACCTCCTTTTTTTACTGTGTTTTAAAATGCTACATTACATCTGTTCAACGTATTGTTATACAATATTAATGGATATTAAAAAAAAAAAAAAAAAAAAAAAAAAAAAAAAAAAAAAAAAACGAATACATTTTAAAAACAAACAATAATGTTTTTTTTTTTTTTTTTTTTTTTTTTTTAAATATAATGATCCACGTATAACACAATATATTCATTTATGTAGATTTTTTTATTGCATTTTCATTGAAAATTTTGTTAATATTACATTGTTAATAAAAAAAATAACATTATTGATAGTCATATGAATTTTGTCATTGTCATAACATGCTTTTTTTGTATTTTATGAATAAAAATTAAATGGTAACAATATTTTTTTTTTGTATTTATTAAACTGTATTATATTTTTTAAATTGTTCAGTTAATAAATAGAATTTTTTTATACCAAAGGAGGGGAGATTACCAAAATCATAGCACATTTTGCCCATATGGCTTGCTATATTTTATTAAAAGTATTTAATGTGAAAGTTATGTTTTGTTTTGTTTTCTTCTTTTTACTTTTTTTTTACAATAATTGTGAAGCAAAATATAAAAAGTTTTAATTAATCGTAACTGTAAAAAAAAAAAAAAAAAAATTAAAAAAAAAAAATTAAAAAGCGATAATTTTTTAAAAGCATAGCAAATTATTGCTCAAATAAATCATAATAAAACATGGCTCAAATAAACAAGAATCAAAATTATTTAGAGAATTATTTAAGACAATAAGAAAGCTGCTATAAACATTGTGAATACAGTATAATATAAACATTAAAAATTTAAATTTATTAGTTTTTTTTTTTTTTTTGCCATATTGTGTTATTGTGTTACACCAATCCCAGTCCCAGTCAAGACATTGTCTTATCGACTGGTAAGGACTTTCCAAATTAATGGAAAAGCACACACGGGCCGGCCACGGCCTAAGTACACAGCCCGGCATTCGCCAAGACAGCCTAGAGAAACCGTGGAAACGTCTAGGCAGGCTGGTCGGTGCAATCACATTAATCGTATCAATCATGATAATAATTTTTAATAAATCATTATAATTGCACTACAGAAACAAACTTTGTATCTGCAGTGATGTGGTTAAATTAAAATGCCTTACAGAAGTGGTAATTGTTGATAAATATTCTTTAATTAAATAAAAAAATCTTTTACTAAACTATGAACTTACAATAAATTTATAAATCCTGTAGGTTTAAATATTTTATATGAATTTAACGTTTTAGGAGATAAACTTTTACTGGGAGTCACCTTTGGTGCTACAAAGATAGAAAAAAAAAATAATAATAATGGAATTGTCAAGTAAAAGAGGAAAAACTTAATAGTCTGTAATCCGCTCTAAAGTGTAAACAAAAGTAGAGCTCACAAAAACTTTCAGCAAGAAAAATTCACACAAAGTCGCGTTTAAGTTATTACGCTTATCATGCAAAAATAATATTTTAAATTTAAGAAGTGAAAGTAATAAAAGTTTTTTTTTTTTTTAATTTAATTTTATTATATATACATATTAATATACGTACATCAACTCTACTATGTCATTTTTAAATAAGTGAATAAAGATACAGTGAGATTTTAGTTCCAAGAAATGTTATCTTGATATATTAAGTAATGCATCTTGACATTTTTCGGAATTACTGTCACGAACCAAAATATAAAAAAGTTTACTAATACTCTCAACGACAACTTTTTTTTTTCTTTTTTTTTTTTTTTTTTTTCTTTTTTTTTTTTCTTAAATCTTGCTTTTAGTTTTTCAAGCAATGGTGCAGAAATGTATCAGTAAGTTTAGAAGAGATTTGAAGTTACGGCTACACGTTGCACTTTCTTTGAGGATTAGAAAAATGTTATTTTAAAAATAATTTGATACAATTTGTAAACAGGAAAAATTACTTAAACTAATGTAGGTAATGTATTAATTGTAAGTATAGCAAACGGTATAAACTTTAACTTGGAGTAGGTATTGTTATACTACAATGAATCATAATGTATATAAGTGAAACACACCTTTGTTGTACAGTAGTATGTTGTACTTATATTACATACAAAGTTATAATAAAAGATATGGCTACTGTAGTAATCATACCTTTCATTATACAGTATGTATTTTTTTTCTTACTCATTAAATAAATAAAAAAAAATCTTTACATTTGTATTTTATTTTGCACATATGAGAATGATACAATTAACTCTAGAATATTTACATGTGCTTGCGCTTGCAGAATATTATCAAATTTTACGGCAGGTAGGACTGTTATTTCAAGCGAGACTATGGAAAACTCTTGTACGAGTTTTAGAAGTAGATAATAAGATAAGCGGTTTTTATGTACTTTTCTCACCTCTCCCTTTGTTTATACATTGTCCTCCATGACAAAATTAACATAATAATCGTTCAAAATGTAAAAATTAACTATTTCTATATGTTATAATTTTCACGTGCATTTTTATGTTCAGCATTATTTTCTGAAGAATATAAATCTGAATGTATATAAAAATAAATATTATTAAATCACAATTCATCTATGCAATTAATTATTATTTTAACTGTATTTTTAGTTTATATTTGATTGCTTAAGTAAATGGTAATTAATGTACCCAGAGTTTATATTTTTAAGGTATTATATTATATAAAATTACTTTTAAGTCTATGTGACTCTCACACCTATCCATACGTAACTCATGTGTACATAATCATACAATAATTAAAAAGATTTAAAACTTAAGCAATAAACCATTCAGATGATTAGTTAAGGCGGGAAATCAGGTACTACAGGATTTGAGCAAATAGTTGTAAAGAAAGAAAAATCTGAAATTTTCCACAGTGATACACAGTGAAAAATGTAAAAAATTTGGGGGTTCACCATGCTAGATTTTAAAATATGATTTTTGGAAATTTTAGTCCCATAAGAGCTCATGTTAATTTCATTGGCTCTTTTCTCTCTTGTCTGATGGTCATGAGTTCTAAATTTTGTATCATAGGTAGCTGTTACTATTAACTTTCAAATGGCATCATAAAATTTAGAAGTTTTTGTTTTAGATTTTGAGATTCAAGCTATCTGAATACAACCCTTAAGTTTTTATATGAATAAACAGTACAAACGTTATTAATTTTAAAATAGATCAGTTTTGAAGTAAAAGTAAAAAAATAAAACCAATGGCGTATTAAAGAAAATTAGATATGTCATATTTTATATCAGATATCAGTATAGTAAGATATTAATGTTTTGAATTCATGTTGTCAGTTATATTACCTTATAATAAACTGTTCAGACATAATAAAGATTAAGATATTACATTCCAGGAAAATGACAAACTCTATTATAAATTAATATTCTTGAAATAAACTTCAGTTAACTATACATATCATATTACGTGCATATTATAATTAAACAAATGATATCCATTGTAGGAATAACTTCAAAGGCTTTTACTTTTCTTTTTGATTTATATGGTTTAAATTTTTTTTAAAAAAAAAAAAATCTTTAAAGAAGTATTAAAATAGTTTAAGTAATGTTTTATTACTTCAAAGTATTATGCAAATAATGTACTTTAAGATATCAAAAGTAAAGTTGTAATAATATGTAGGTTAAGTAGTTTGTCAACACAAATCATCTTTTGTTTTTCTCCCTATATACTTTTAACGTTCTTTACTTTCAGGGCTTTTTTTGTTCTTATATATAAAAGAGGATTATATAACATTGCATTCAAAAGATGAATATGTTTTTATTCAATTTATCATTGAAAGGATTTATTTGTCATAAAAGGATTATATTAGATCACATGAAAGTATAAAATTGCATGATATTTGTTTCTGAATGTTTTACTATATATTTTTTATATATAATAAAATAGTTAACTCATTTATGTAAGTATATTTTTATTAGTTATCAACGTAATTACATGACAAACAAATACTATATTAAAATTAAGATCACTAATGAGATTCATGATGAAGTATTCTTTTGTTCTGTTGTTCTTGTTTCTTAGTATTCAAACATAAATTACATTCATACTTTGATACATATTTTTGCTTTGAATGTTTTTTCTTGCACATTGTTACAGCTATTACCTTATTCAAGCGCGGTTACGTCAATTACTCCTTGTAGTCTCCTTATATGCTACATGGTCCCGATCGTTAAGACAGAACCGTTAGTATAATACTTGTCTACTTTAAATGACAAGCAATGTTGGTCTGTATTAAACTCCCTATACTGTATAAATGTATTTCTCCCAAATGTCTCAAGACTTTTTCAATTAAACCATCATACTTGGGTTGAAAACCCATGCCAATGTCTCAGAATCGACCTTGGATCTCCCGTGTGTTGATAGGAAACTCTCTCCTCTAATAATAATAATAATAATTTTATTTAAGAGACATACACGGCTATTTTAGCCATATTACATGTTCTTGACCAGAAAATTACACCATAATTACATAATAAAATTTAGAGCACAAAACAAACACCAAAAATACTTCATGAGGTAGCGCTACATTTAAGAGACTAATTTATTGTTGCCGTAATGATATTTATATTTAAAAATACTTTAAATATAAACTTTTATAATAAATTTACCATTTATTTATTTAGTTCCAACATATATTTGGACAATTGGCTGGGTCTGATTTTTTAATTCAATAACAGTTTTTGTTTTAATAATTTTATTCAATATTATTTCACGTAAGCTCTACATACGGAAAGAAATTACTACTAATGCCAGGTATATTATAATAGGTATAAAACATTAGCCAGGAATATATGTATTGGGTATTGGTATACTACAATAATACCATTATATAGGTAAAACATACTACAATAAAGACTAGGTGATATTGTAGTATATCATTACTACTTCCAGGACAATATTTGTCTTTTGATATTTACGTTTTTTTTTTTTTTACAACTGTCACAGTAGTATTTTTTTTTCGAGTATCATAACATGAAGCAAATGAGCTAGTATTTAAATAGCATAGTTAAATTTTATTTCACAGAATATAGGGCTGCATTAAATATTATAGGTCAAACAAATATATATATATATATATATATATATATATATATATATATATATATATATATATATATTATATATATATATATATATATAATATATATATATATATATATATATATATATATATATATATATATATATATATTATATATATATATAATATATTGTTTGTTCACTAAATGAAATGTGTTCATAAAATGTTATTTAAGACTCTAAGTTCATGATTTTGCTTGATCAGTCTTGAACTTGGGTTGCCTATGAAATAAAGTAGAAGTCAAGAGGAAGTTTACTGAAGATGAGAACGTTGGTTATTACAATTGATTTTCCTCTTATTTTATTTCATTGTCCAGAAGAGCTTGAAATAAGATATCATACTAAAAGTTTTTCAAGTTGTTGCTTCAACTGTATTCTTAAAAAAAAAAAAAAAAAAAAAAAAAAAAAAAAAAAAAAACTATAAAAAGAATTTTATCCGTTCAATCTTTTCGATAACTTTTGTTGTTAGGTAGAGAATTGAATGTTATATCTAATATGATATTTTTAACTTAATCATTTTATCATAACACATCACCTGTTTGGTACATATACGATTTTATGTATTTTTACGTATACTATTTTTTTTTTTACCCAATAAAAAACTAATAACAAAAATATTATTTTGATAAGATATGACAAGTCTTAATTTTTTTTATAGCACTTTACTATCTCAAACATAACATTAAAATATTTTAGAGTTTTATTTTTTATTAGTAATAGTAATACTTTACTATATGTAGCTAACCAAATCCATTACTAAAATTTGAAATTGTGCCAATCGGCGGCACTTTTAGTTAGTAAAATAAAAGATGAAAAGTACTATAACTTTCTAAAGTAGAACACACAAATAGTGTAATAACTAACGTAAGTTAAATACAATGAACGTTAAAAAATTGTGAATAATATAATTATAAGCTTTTAATAATATTGCTTTTAAAATCAATACAATGGTTTACGTAGGATTTTTTGTATTTACTAAAATTATAACTATTTTCACAAAAAAAAAAAAAAAAAAAAGTTCAAAAATAAAGTGAAACTAAAACCTACAGAAATAAGAGACAGCGGATATTGAAAATAATAATAAAAAAATAATAAAAAAGAAGAGGCAGTACAATAGATCACCCACGTATAAAGTAAACTTTCATCACAACCAGCATGTCATATTTTTCAATCCATTTACAGATTAAATTACATGTTCCGACATACTGAAAGTAAACGTAAACCATTATCAAATTGAATCAACAGGAAAAATACGATATTATAAATTGTAGAAATTTATTCCAAAATTCAAATCATGAATTCATGAATGAGTAATCATGCTGAATAATGTAACTAAAAATGGTTGTCAATTTTCATAGTTTGTTCAAAACACTACAAAATATTAGTATCGTGTTCGAACTGGATGTGTATACCTTTTTAGTTATACACTCATTAAAAAATTACTCTAATTATTAATGGATAAAATTTGAATAAAAGTTATCAATATAACAACGAAAGAGAGGAAAACACACCAAATACTACACAAATCTACAATAAACTTTACAAATGCAAAATGCAATTTACGTTATTTTTTGTTCTTGAGTATTTTTAGTTTTCATTTTATTCTCAATAACTTTGTTTTCAGTTTGTTTTTTTATGCTCAACAAAACTGATATATATATATATATATATGTCTATCATATTTAATTAAGAATTAAATTTTTTATTAGTTAAAAATATTAATAATAATCCTGTGTTATTATACTATAAATGAACAAGCCGATATAGTCAATACATTAACTTGTAAATTGTAAAATAATAATAATAATAATAATAATAATAATAATAATAATTTAACGTATGTTACTTGAAATAAAAGATGAAAGTATGTTAATCTGTATGAATTATTAGTTATTGCCATTTTGGTCCATATGTATAATTTTTATTGAGTCCAGTAAACAATTGTGATTGCTGCATTAAAGTAATAACTTTATTTTTGTTTATACTAGTGTATAATGTAATTCTTTTTATTGTACTATCATTATCTAACTTGTAAGTGTAATAAATAATAGCCTTTATTGCTTACTACAATATAATGACAAAATTAACATACTAAATTTTACAAACTACAATAGCAAAGGTTCATATTTTATGACTAAAAAGCACTGTAAATAAAATTTATTATTTTTATTACTATGAAAAAGTAACTAGAAAAATGATAAATTTAAACCAATAAAGCAAGGGATATTACAAGAAGAGCTAGCATAATTATTACGTATTTATTTTTGTTTGTGAAGGAACACTATTTCTTTCATGTTTTTTTTTAAGATCAACAATATTGATTTTTACTGATAGGTTTATCTTTAAACAAAATTTGATGAAAAACCAAACCCTAGAGCAAGTAATCTTACAATATGTTATAAGTTTACATATTGTATATATTTTGATAAGCTTTAGTAATGTAAGCTAATTATGAATTATATGACAAGGATGTTGACAAGGATATGTTAATTACTGTAACTTTGTTGCTCCAAAAGATTCAAATAAATAATTTAAATTTACAAAATATTTATTTTTATAATATATATTATACAAAACTCAATAAATTGTAGTAGCCGTTTGTGTCTGCTTTAAAAATCTTACTTAAGGCGTAGAACAACTTGAACAAAAAACTTGCCTAATATCCTAAAATACCTAAATACCAACTTTAATTTGGCTGGAGTCATTGATTTCTAATTTATTTTACATTTACAAAACGGGAGCTGCGGGTTTGTGACGTCACAGCTTACTAGTCCACGTGCGCGGAAACAGGCAAGCTGTGACGTCACAAACCAGCAGTTGCCATTTTATGAATGGAAAATAAATTAGAAATCAATGATTCCGGCCATATCAACATTGATATTTAGGTATGTTAGGATATTAGACATGTTTTTTTTTTCAAAGTGTTCTACGCCTTAAGTAATTACATATAATTTCACTCCCTAAATATAATCAATTTTCCAGTAAAAAGTAATAATCAAAATACGTAATAATAATACCATAATGATGTGATAATATATTATGCGAGTCTAAAATAACATAGAAATGAGCTAATTTATGATGTAAATTTTGTATGGGGGACGAGGTTACAAACCTTAGAAAAGACAAACTTCATATATTTTCAAGATAAAATAAATTATATTAAAACTTCTTGATATTCATCATATTGAAATACTTGGTTATAATATTCCGGAAGTTTTGTGATGCGGTTGGTGACAATACGAAACATTCAAAGCTTGAATTTTGCAAGAGTCAACATGGTTAGATTGCTGATAAACTGCCAAGTGTTTTGGCAACCTAAAACTCATAAATCTTTTTACATAGGCTCATCAACACAATTACTCAAACAAATTTTAACCCTTCCCAGTTTTCATATAAATCATTTTATGAAGGTTTGGTCTATATTATGTAATAAAGTATAAAAAACAAAATAATCAATGTTACTATATTGTATTATTATACGCTATATAGTATGTGTACTTCAATATTCTGCAATTCCAAAAAAACATAAAAATGTTTACATTATTGTAGGAGAGAGGGAGAGACAGACAGACAGACAGACAGACAGACAGACAGACAGACAGACAGACAGACAGACAGACAGACAGACAGACAGACAGACAGACAGACAGACAGACAGACAGACAGACAGACAGACAGACAGACAGACAGACAGACAGACAGACAGACAGACAGACAGACAGACAGACAGACAGACAGACAGACAGACAGACAGACAGACAGACAGACAGAGTGAGAGAGAATTTTGTGATTAAATTTATCACCGACGTTGCAACAATGAAAGCGCTACACAGCACTCTGGTGTAGATTTCTCCATTTAAAAGGCTGTTTTGAAATGTAAAAGTAAAGCTTAGAAAGAGAGAAAGAGAGAGAGACAGAGAGAGAGAGAGAGAGAGAGAGAGAAAGAGAGAGAGAGAGAGAGAGAGAGAGAGAGAGAGAGAGAGAGATCTTTCGTTAATATCCTCTTTTTGTTATTTTTTAAGATAAGTTACGTTGTAGGATATAAAGTAGACAAAGGCTTTGAATATAAACTAAAAATATTATTTTAAGATGTTTAAGAGCAACTTTAAGATGAGTAAAAAAAATGTGAGAAAAATATATAGAATTACATCACTACTCACTAGAGATAGTAATATATTATTATAGTTTATTTTTATATGATAAAACAATAGATTTTTCTTCTGAAAATTTGTACTCTAGGCACTCAACACAAAATCACGTTAACATCAAGAACTCTTTACTATTTACAATGTTGGTAAGAATTTTGAGCAAGGAACAGAAACTTAAAATTTTCTTAAACACTGTATTTCAAAATTCCAATTTTTTTCCCAAAATTCCTCACATAATAAAACATTATTTATAGCTTCATTTATGATAAGTCACACAAAAATGTGACGAATTATTTTGATGTTAAATTTGTTAAAAATTAACCTATAAAACTTTGTCCTTTTTGTTCCATAAGGTTATTAAAGAGTTTTTGGAAGTATTCCATACAATTTGTATTAACTAGAGAAGTTCATAATTACTGGAACGGTGCTTTTGAAAATGACCTATTTTCAAATATAAATATAAATTATTATATTCAGCAATATGAGAACACTTTATCTACTTTTGCTATTTATGGGTGTTCGTGCAATGGACTATAAAACCTATATTTATTTTCATAAGATATATTACATTACAATTTCACTATTGTATAGTACTTTGAGTTTACATGAATTTAGTATTGTGTTCCACAGATATCAGATGTATCTCCAAAATATCAGTCAATTCATAAGGCTACTTTGGAAAAAAAAAGATTGTCCTCGTCAATTGTTTTACTATTGTTTAACAACCTTTACACAAAAGAAGACTTGCAAAATTAGGTTTGGTGAGAAAATAAACAAACCCACAGCCCAACAATACTAACAAAGTGCTAGCAGACAACTTGGTGTTCCTGTCTACATTTAACATACTTTCTTATTAGGGAATGCAGCAGCTATAACGCAAGTTAGAATTATTTTTCAGAGCTGAAATTTTTACTGTAGCTTGCTGAGCCTTAAAGCTTTTGTTTTCGTAGTGATTTGGTTACAAATTATTTTTTCACCCAATTCAAATTGACTTCAAATCCAGAAAAACAAAAGCTTTGAGGCTCAGTAAGCTACAATAAAAATTTCAGCTCTAAAAAATAATTCTAACTCGATTTATAGCTGCTGCATTCCCCCATAAGAAAGCATGTTAAATGTAGACAGGAACACCAAGTCATCTGCTAGTACTTTATTAGTATTGTTAGGCTGTGAGTTTGTTTATTTTCTCACTAAATCTACTTTTGCAAGTCTTTTATTATTTAGCCGTATATAAATTCTGTATTAAATGTAATGAGTTATCAGCTTTAAATAGTAATTTACTATTTTATTTAAAACATGTCCAGACTTTTTTTCTTTCCACTCTTTTATTGAATTGGATTAAATTTACAAATTTAAATCCTAGAATGGAAAATGAAGGATTCTCTCACTCTCTCTCTCTCTCTATCTCTCGCCTTTTTTTAGATAGTTCATTTACTCACAGGTGTTTAATTTTTATTTTACAAATGAATTATCCCGCAAAAAAAAAAAAAAAAAAAAATCTACAGCTTTATAAAATTTGCTTTTAAGTAACGTAAAAGAAACTTAAATTTAAATATTCATAGTGAACAAAATTTAATATTTACCCACTATTACGTAGTTTACGTACCAGGTATCATTTTTTTTTAGATTAAATATAAAATATTTTAACACATGAATCACTTTTTATTTACATTTTTTTATTAAAGCAAACACGTTAACATTTCAAGACGTTGATGTGTACCACTGTGGGATATTTAAATTAAAACAAAGTCTTCACATTTCATTTCATTTTCGTATTATTTTCATAAAGCTATCTTAAATGAATGATTCATTATTGTAGTAACATTGTCTTAATTTTTTTTTAATACTTATCATTCATCACACAGTGCTATATATTTAAAACCATAGGCCACATAAAACAACGTGTGCTTTTTAAACACAAAACACACAATGGGATCTTCAAAACTCATGACAATTTTTTACCAGAATGTTAATGTAACCCCACGAGAGAGCGTGAAAATACTGTAAAGTATGCAATTTGCGTGAATATTCATGTTTCTGAAACATGCAAAAATTAGTAAACAAGTGTTGTGCGGGTTGCATAAATTGAAATTTTCTGATCACTATGCTACGGAGCTACAGTTGGGTTTTGAGACAAACTAAAGTTATTTATGCAAGTCCCATCAAGTGTTTTGTGATATAAATGTTTATGTTTTCTTCTGGTCTATTCCTGTAAGTATACTAATTGTTATAATATATAGTTCAGTATTTGAAATTTTAAAGTGGCAAAAAACATAAAAAAGTATGATATTTTGTTCGATATTACATTATTCATAAAACCACACGATTGACACGATTAATAGCCACATGCACTTTAAATTTTGGAAAGAATGAAAAATTAACTCATTAATCAGGAAAAAAAGGGGAAAAAAAAAAAAAAAAAAAAAAAAAAGAAGATTACTATGCAATACTGTATTTTTTAAAAGCCTTATTTTTTTAATTATCTGTATTCAATTTTTCACATATAGGGGAGCCATATATTGTCACTTTGTAGCCACTATATATGGTGTTTCAAATTTGTTTGAAAATGCAACTCAGCCAACTAGAAAAATAATGACTTCAGAAGCAATTAAAACTTTTTAGTGACATTTTAAGGTGACACGTTCGTACGTTTTATTTAATATTTAAAATTAAAATATAGATATTCTGACAAGTTAAACTCTTTATTTAATAACTAGAGAACAAATTATTGTGTTTGATTGTAAATCAATTTATTCTGAAGTTGAAATGAGTGTTTGTTAGTAAGATCACGCAGATTTTAAATTACTTTGTTTATTTCGCATCGCATCGTCTCTCTCTCTCTCTCTCTCGCCGACTTGCTATATAGATTTTCCTTGACACAATTTTATTTACGTCAAAACGTTTGATTTAAACTTTGTCTTGACATTGTTGTCTTATGTGACACAAAAGTGCTAACTCGATTGACAACAGAACGTGTGTCAATTTGTTAGATCGTGCGTAGTGATTTGTAAGACTTTAAAGCAAAAATAAAGATGTATATAGCAAATATAATATAAAATAAACATATATATACATATATGTTGTATATATTTGTATCTGACTTGTATATCAATGTTTGCTACTGTTAAAAATCAATATTTTGTTATGTGTTACAATCAAAAGGTAGATTTTTATTTATTTACTCTGAAAGTTGAAGTCGCATAATATACTCATTATTTTTCCTTCGTGTGGAAAGCAATTATAATGTAAATAAAAGCTTTTATTTTAAACTTCTTAACTATGACTATAATGGACTACTTGCAATGAACGAACTATTTAAAATAATTTGAAATATTCTTAATGCATTTCTTATGGAAAAATCGTTTTTACTTACACATTGCAACAATTAAAAACATTTCATTGCAAGTGGTCCATTATTTATTAAAAATAATTATAATATATGACTATAATTATTTTCTTAAATTAAATATTAATTATTAAATCAGGCAGTTCATATTAACAATAAATAGTTACATTGAGCGTTGAAACTAGAGAAATACATATATATATATATATATATATATATATATATATATATATATATATATATATATATATATATATATATATATATATATATAATATATGGCATGCATAATTTGATTATGATTACGTTTATGCATTATAGTAATAGACTGCATTAATGTGTTTTATTTTTTTTCTCTTGTATGCAATTTATTATTATTCATGATATTGTTAATAAATTTTTGTTTGAAATGTAATAATATAAAATGCAAAGTAAACGAGCTGATAAGGCAATGTCTTGGTTGGATGTTGTAAAATTTATTTAAGAACATTTGTAATGTGGGGTTACTCTAGTTTTAACAAGCTTTGATTTACAATAAAGCAATTTTATGATAGATTTATTATGATAGTTAATAAATACTGTATTGTAAATCTAGGGTATAGCTTACATTGCTCCAGGAAAAGTAAAATGAGGAAGAATAAACGAGTGAGAATAAAATATTCTGAGTCTATAGAAGTTGCATTCACATATTCATTATTTGTTGTAATTTTGCACAGTAAATTTTTAAATAACATTATTTTGATAAGGTGAAACATTTTGCTGCGTAAAGTTACAGTGTGCATACACATTATAATAAACAATAAAATAATGTAAAATTGTATCTTAAAAATTAATTAAGGAGCCACTGTACTCAAACCAAAATATCTCTTCACTATAATCAATCGTGAGTTGTGATCATATATTCCCGTAAAGTAGGCAATTCACTTTACAATTTCTGTTGTAATCTATAGGATTGCTGACGCTGTACTGTATATTCTAGAACTTGCCTACTTTAAAATATTTTTAGTCCTATTTTTTAGGATTGGTTTAAAGAATAAAATATGTGAGTATGATGGTCCATCTGATGATTTATTAGTTTGTTTTGAGTTTGAGTTGTACAGTACTTAAAAGTTTAAGTACCTCAAAGTTCCTCTCAATGATAAATCATGATATTGGACTATTATACAGTATCTTGTATACAATTATGTCCTTTAACCTCACAAACTGCGGAGCAAACTTGTAAAGTAGGCAACTCGTGCTATAATTTTCTATTGTAAACCCCGAATTGATGACGTCATGAATTCCTAAAGGTGCCTATTTTACAGTTTGTAAGGCTATATACAAAAGGGTTGAGGGACATACTATGTGTATCAATGACGCTCCCATCTCATGAATTTTACGTTTTTGATATAATTTTTTGAGGCCAGGATCCCTTTAAGTATTATACGATCTGATCTCCACAGAAATTCTTTTATAATATAATTTTTTATGATACAATAAAGTGAAAAAAACTAATATAAATGTGTATTAAATAAGACATTCAAAAGATAATAATCTTTATTCCCATAGAAACGAATGTTAAAGGACAGTATGGAATAATATTCTATATAAAGTAGTATTGTCTCGAGAGTGTGTATTTATTTTCACGTTGCCACTTGAGTTGATTCTCGCGCGGCAAAGGCAGCTGGGAGACTCTCACACCCTCTCATCTCATCGTCTCTCTCTCTCTCTCTTTCTGTATTCTCTACACTACACAATATAACAAGATGCCTACAGTAAAATAGAAATAAGTTGGAATGAAAACTCATATTGACGCAGACACTGTATATAAGCTACTTTCAAAACATAATAATGTTTTTGTTTGAATTTAAAATAGTAAGTACGACTCTTTATTAGCTATTATTTTGAAATCTTATACACCAACACAGTTTGTAAGTGATTTTCAAAAGAAAATAATTTTTTAATAAAATTGGAAAACTTCAACTTTACGTGGGTCATTTGTTAATAAAAGGGTTTTAATCTATGTTAAAAGTAGAAATGAAAAAAGGTTCATGGCATAATAACACAATTTAAGCTTGAAGATATCTACTAATATAGAAGTATACTGCTTCGCAATGTACTAGTATGTTTGTAAACTATAGAATATCAAGTGAGCAGGTTAACGACTTGGGTTGAAAACCGTTACTTGCAGAACTTAGTTTTCACATGAATTTTAGTGTTTAGTAAACATTACATTGAAAAAAATTAAATAAAAAAAAATATTATGAACTTAATTTGTTTCAAAATAAATTTTATTAATATATATATATATTTTTATATATATATTATATATACGTATTTATATATAATATAATTTTAAAATTTTCTAAATTGACTTACACAATTATGTTAAAATTGATATTTAAATTCAAGTTTCAAAGCGCAATAGTTGAGTTGTTGTTTCATTGTCTATGTTCAAGTTTGTCCAAAAAGTTATATTTACAATCTATAAGTTAATTTCAGCTTGTACCACCATTCAATTTGTGACATCTTGCTGCTAACCTATCTCCGTATATCAATATTTATCCCAGTACTCTCATGATTAAAAAAAAAAGCGTAAAAATCTATAATAATCATTGTAAAGGTTTTACGTTAGAAGCTTGTTTGAAATTTCAAAGGTCATCCTCTCCTCTGTCATATTTGAAAGCAATAGTAAAAACTATCTATGATTAAAAAAAAAAAAAAAAACGTAGGACCCATAATCATAAGATAAGTAAAGAAAATGTTTGTTCAAATTAAGGTGCGGTATTATGGGAGTAAAATGTACAAAAATCGCAATTCTAAATTCTGTTTGCTCCCCAAAAACTTTTATATGTTTGTAGCTACATTATTAAAAAAAAAATGCTTTTACAAGTTTTTGTCAAATCTCCGCAGTGCATCATTTTCAACTTTAATCATTAATATCAGGTTTCATGTTCTTTTTAGATCCAATTCTTGCTTCAGTGACTGTAGTTTGGTTTAAGTATCACAAGCAGCACTACAAACCACGGTGTGTCACCAACTTTGTACACATCATCGTGACAATTTCCCAACCCATCTCGTGAATCAATCACGATACCACGGTAAAGTTCATGAAATATATCCGCATCTTGTGAACTCTATATAACATATTATTTATCATTTACACTACAATAATCCTGATACAATTTAATAATTCATTGTCAAACGTTATACTCGTTATAGTATAATATATATATATATGTATATATATATATATATATATATATATATATATATATATATATATATATATATATATATATATATATATATATATATATATATATATATATACATACACACCTGTCGTTTATAACATTAATTATCCATTACAGCCAAGTATTGTATAAGACAGACATTTTGAGTGTATTAGATTATATAACTCACGTACTTTCTAATCATATATATTATTATCATACGTTTTCTTTATATAATAAAAGTCAATAAATAAATATATTTTATTAATACGTCATATTTCTATAACAAATAATATATAAATTGAAATATATTATTATAAGATAATATTTACATTCATACATGAAGAAATATATAACTATTGTTATATGGGTTTTTTCAAAGTTGCTTAAAGGTAAACGAATGCGGCAAAATTTGAACCAATATAAAACATGAGGCCTTTTATATGTAATACAATTTTTTTTCTTTTAAAAAGTTTTTATCCTCTTCTTTTATAATATTTTATGAAATTTCATTAACCCTTAGGTTATTTTTTGTACTTTAACTATATAAAATACATTTTACAACAAATTTGATATATTGGTAAAAAAAAAAACAACTTACATTTTATAAGTAAAAATTAATACAAAAGTTTTTGATATATATATATATATATATATATATATATATATATATATACTCAGACCATTAAAATTCAGCACGTGTTTTTGTCATATATGAATAACATTACAAATTTAGCACAAGTTTTTAAATGATAAAATAATATTATTACAATCATGTGTACAATTGACAATATAAAATAGAAACTCTAAATATTCGATATCAATAATAACAGTTTGATACACATTTTTTTATTATTTACTTGTAGTATTAAAATATTCATCCACAACTTTAAAATTTAGGTTACGTTATATTAAACAAGTTGTATTATTGATTGATATATACATATATATATTTTTCCTTGTGTATGAAGCTTAATTCTAAACTGGATAAAAAACACTCTCTGTATCGCTCGAGGGACTTTTTATTTTTACATCACAAACTTTTCTTCAATATAAAAAATTATAATACTTTTTTTTTTTTAAGTTTAAAGTTTTACATTGCTTTCAGTAGAATAGCTAGAGCTGACGTATAGTATCACTTTCATGTATTATAGTACATGTATACAAGTATTAAAGTACAATGCTGTCCATTCTTTTGTTCGGTATATAATGTTGTACGTTCAATACCTTTTTTTATTTATTTCTTCTTATGTTTAAATGGGTTTACATTGCATCATACTAAAAAAAAAAATGCATGCAAATAAAATACACTGGAAAATAAATTATTTTATATGGTAGAAATAGTTGTACTGACGAATAAAATGATCTACTTTTAAAGTTTCAAAGTATTAACTCTATAATTAAATATATGTACATTTTTAATTAGTTATTTTGATTAGTTATTAGTTTATCATTATTCTGGTTAATTTTTTCCTCGGTGATACTGTACATTTTAAGCCAGATTGTTATAGTGTGTACATTACACTGAATATGGTATTAAAATAATAATAAATGAATGAGTACGGAATTCACAAATAGTAGCCAAAATCAAATTAATAATATAAAGAACTATACATTTAAAAAAGTTATGATCTATAAAGCCTTCCCCACTCCCTTTAATTTATACAGTACTTACTTTTTTCCCCCATTTTTTTCAACACTCCATCTACTGTATATTATGGTGTATGCGGATGACGTCATTTTTAATGCGCTTGGAGGCCATACTGGAGTAGTGAACAACATTGTTGAGCATAGGACAAACTTCGTTTTAGACAAATTTCTTTGGGAAATCTGTTAAATTTTTTTTAACACTTTTTTCACATACTTGAAATACATCAATGCTCTCAAAAATATTGCATAGTGTTTTTAAACTAGCAAAATGAGTTATTTTCCTATGCCATTCATGCTATTGAGTGATCCAACATGGCGTCAACTTTAACATGAATGCATACACCCTATATAATATGTTAACATTTCAAATTATATATAAAAAAAAAAGTCATTCTTCCTCTTTAATTCTAAATTTTACCTTTTATATTAACCTATATATTTTAATATTATTGAGGATTTGATATAGGTTTTTACGCTTTATTTTATATTATTTATATAATCATTTTATTTCGAATTTATGCCAAAGTTGTAATTGTATTTTGTAATTCCATTGGGAAATGGTAAAATTACTATCGTTTAGCGTTAATTTAATAATGTTTGTTGATTCAATATGTCAATATAATTTCAAAACTGTATATTATAGACGTATAGACAAGTACCATGGGAAATCATGGACAAGCAAGGTTATTATTTTTCTCTGGGATATAAAGATATTAACTTTAAAGCTATATAAATTTAATAATACTAAAAGACATGTTATATGTCTTTTTTTTTTATCTGAAAGAAATTTTAGTTTTATTTATTTTTTTTTAACTTTGAAATAATATTTAAAAGAAGACATCCAAAAAAAAAAGTGTAATTAAAAACTATTAAAAACGTTATTAAAGTTTTATATAGTTTAAATTTGTTTTAGAAATACTCATGGAAGAATTAATATACATAAAAGCAAAAGTTGGAAAATTTTCATCAAACTTTTTTTATTGAAAACTTTGACTTTGAAATAGTAAGGTTTTTTACTATATCTATGGGTGTATATAAATATATATATATAAATATATGTAGATATGTACTTATAATAGTGTAAGTTTTTTTTTTTTTTTTTTTTTTTTTTTTTTTTTTTTTTTTTTTTTTTTATAGTCAAACATTTCAGACTCATATACTGTACAGTACATGAAAGTTATTTGAACTAACAGTGAAACGACAGAGTGTGGATCAGGTGTCACATACAATTTTATATACTTTACTAGAAAGCAATATTTAAAATGTTTCCGTTTGATACCTTGAATGTTTCCTTCTCGTATATCCAATACTTGGGATAATAGTAAAAATGTAGAACATATTGCAGTACAGTGGTGTACACGTAGTCATTTGTCTATTATATATTTTACACTCGAAACATAAAAATGTATCAAAGTTACAAATATATATATATATATATATATATATATATATATATATATATATATATATATATATATATATATATATATATATATATATATATATATATATATATATATATATATATATATAATAGTTAAAAAATCCAAATTTATATAAAATGAATTTTATACGTAAGTTGTAGACAATACATTTTTCTGTTCCCCATGGCAACAGAGTGAAAGAAAATTAGGATAAAGAAAAAAAATGTTTAAAACTTTGCAATTTTTAACATCAAAGTTGTGAAATGCATCCCTTGACATATGAAAAATAATATTTCTATATTTAAAAGTTTGAAACAATATTCTGGGTAGCAAACTGTAAGCAACGTTCCCAAAACTATTAACAAGTAAAGAAATGCAGAGGTGGGGTGTATATAGTTTTCGCAGCTAATAGAATAAGATACCATAATCTTCATAAAATATATTATTTGTGAACGATTTAATTATATTACAGTATATTTATGTAAATTATTAAAAAAAACAAATCAGATTAAAGAGACCGTCATAGGAAAACAACACTAATTAAGTAAGCTTAAACATGTGGTTATTTTGGTACATAAATATTTAATTAAAATTAATAATATACACAGAATTTTATACATTAAATTAAATATAGAAAAAAATGAGTATACAAGAACGTTATCAGTATAGTATAGCCTAAATTACGTATACTTTTAGATAAATACAATCTGTACAAAAACCAAACATTTAGTTAATGAAGGTTGAAGTAAACAGTTTGATGAGCCTTCTTGTATAAAAGCAACCACCCAAAGTTATTACACGTTACATCAGGCACGTTTTGTGGTATGAAAATAAATTTATTGAATGTGTTTCGTCGTTGTTGAAGCGGAGTAACTTTTAGCTACTGTATGTAGGATTAGATTTTCCAAAGAGAAAACATAGAGAGAGAGAAAGAGAGAGAGAGAGAGAGAGAGAGAGAGAGAGAGAGAGAGAGAGAGAGAGAGAGAGAGAGAGAGAGAGATGAGATGAGATTTGAACTTTTAGATTGAAAGGGAAACTTGTGTTTTGTCTCTTCTCCGTTTTCTCTCTCCATTGAATTGCATGAGAAAAGAAACAAAATACACACACATAGAACTTTTAAATTTACGGTTTCATTAAAAAAACTTCAAAATGTAATTTGAAAGTGTTAAATCATCGTAATATAGATCAGTGCTATGTTTTAAAAGTATATAAATGCAAATCATTTTTTAAAAGAAAAATGATACGAAATCTTATTACTGGTTGTAAAAATAGATACGTAGTAGTTATGCTAGTTACTTTGAAGCAACATTTATTCATTACAATATAATTTATGCCATACTGCATAATAAGTATGTTAAAAAGTAAAATATTATGTTTCACTTTCTAAGATAAAAGAAATAAAGGAAGAATACTACATACATTTTAATGTATTTTTTAAGTAAATTATAATGAGAGGTAAAAAAGGTCAGTAAAACATATTGTTTTTATTAAACTTCGTTTCTTTAAAGGAATAGATTAGAAGAAATTATTAGCATTTATATCACAAAGCACTTGATGGGACTTACATAAATAGCATTTTTTTTTTCTCAAAACACAACTGTAGCGCCGTAGCAATGATCAAAAAATTTCAATTTATGCAACTCGCACAATATTTTTATACATTTTTTTGTCTGTTTCTGACGTCAAAAACCGTAATTTTCACGCAAATAGCATACTTTACAGTATTTTCATGCTCTCTTGTGGGCCCACATTTATATTCTGGTAAAATTATCCTCAGTTTTAGAGATCCCATTTTGTGTTTAATCATTTAAAAGCACATGTTGTTTCATGTAGTCTATGGCTTTAAGTGCAGTTTTTTTGTACTCTGAGGTACAATAAATTAAATAAAATTATAACTATAAAGTGAATGTGCAGTTGTTTTGCTATGTAGAATAATATTTAACATGAAAGTATAACCACTAAACAAAACTAAAATCATATTGCAGATTTTCATGCTAAAAAGTTTTAATATATAAAAACATATATAAAGTTAAACAAGTTTGTGATGCTTATTACATGTATTACTTTTTTAAATATTACTCTACACTGTTTGTTTAAATAACATGAACGAGAGGGGTAGACATATAAAACACAATACTAATTGTATATAGCAGTACTGGGATTTTACCAAAAATATTTTTAGTATTATTAATAAAATGAAAAGTAGTCCAATTTTAGAATTATATGGTTAACCAAGTTATGGTAAACGGGTGACAGTAATAATAATAATAAAAATTGCACACAAAAAACAACAATGTAGTTTTAATGGAAGGTTTTGGCTTTGGTTTTCTCGTAAAGAAAAAAATAAACAAAATCAAATTTTGTTAATTTAGAATTATTATATAAGCTTTAAAAGTATTTGAGCACCAGAAAATGACTATTTTTTATTGAAATATATCGGGATATATTGTATATTGGATGATATAGTTGCTTTAAAACTATGAACATTACTCAGTAGCTGCCTGAAAGTCTATGTAATAAAATTTAAAGTAGTAAAAACGTTAAATTGGCAGACGAATAAAAAAATTTGTTTGTAATAAAAAATTCTATAAGCAATTGTGATATATTTGACTATTTTATTTTATATCTTTTTATTATTTTTAAGTCATAGACAAAATGAAACAACATGTTTGTTTTTTTAATGATTAAATACAAAATAATGGGATCTCCAAATGCAAAAATATGTATGAAAATGTTATGCGGGTTGCATAAATTGGAATTTCCTGATCACTGCTACGAAGTTTCTAATTAAAATAAAAATATTTGGGTTGAGATTAGTGAAAAGATGCTTATATGCATTTGACTCAAAACATGTATGATCTTTGTATTTTATTTGTTTTTAAAAAAAAAAAATAAAACCCTTTTGAAACTGAAAATTGCAAAATAAAATCCTTTGAAACTGAAATCTGAGTTTTTGATATGGCAGTGGATGAGGGAGGGACACGGTAAGCTTTATGTCCCTTATGTAAAAAAAGAATATATAAATAAAGAAATGAGAGAGAGAGAGAGAGAGAGAGAGAGAGAGAGAGAGAGAGAGAGAGAGAGAGAGAGAGAGAGAGAGAGAGACGGCAGAGCACATTATCTTAGAATGCACAGAGACGCGTGATGAGAGATTAAAAGCCAGATTTCCCCTAAATTTAACGCCATACAATATAGTTGATGCACCTTGCACAACTACACTCAATAATATCTGCAACTTCCTTAATATTGTAAGAGCAAAAAGGAATAAAAAGATAGCGGAAATAAAAAAATAAATAAAAAAATTATACCTGCAATTTTATTTTCCATTATGATTTTTTTATTTTATTACTTTATTTTAATACTTGTTTACCTATATTTTGTTTTGTTTTATTTGTTTTACCGCGCAAACACACAAGTTGTCCACTCATTGAAATGGTACTTTTGATATAGGCATAGGCGGAAGGAAAAGTCAAACAGGCTTTTTCAGCCCACAATACCATAAGTATGGTACCAGACGAGATTTGGGTTGAGATGAGTAAAAAGATGCCCATAGGCATAATATGCATTTGAGTCTCTATATAAACCTTGCATTTGAGTCTCTATATAAACCTTGCATTTGACTCTAAAGATGTATGATTTTTGTATTTGTTTTTTACAAAATGAAACCCTTTGAAACTGAAAACAGCGAGTTTTTGAGACAAACTAATGTTATTTATGTAAGTCTCATGAAGTGTTTTGCGATATAAATGCTTATGATTTCTGCTGGTCTATTCCTTTAAATTATGGAATAAAATTATTTATTTTTTTAATTTGTCTTTTAATTTTACAACTGCTGTAAATTTGTATGTTCAAATACTTTAGTAAAATAATTTTAAAAGTTCCACTTAATATAGTTAAGAATGCATGTTTATTATAAAAAAAGTTTTAATATGAAAATTATATTATATAGCATAATAGCTTTAAATTTAATACATGCATTTCTATTTTAATATAGAAAGATATAAAATAAACCATTTATTCATTAAAATTAACTATTTAAATATTAAAATAAGACAATTTAATTGTTTATCCGGAATTAATTTTTGTGCATAATTTTGCATATATAATAAAAGCATAATTTGTGTAAAGAAAATAAGTTAGATCCTTAATAACCATAGTCTTAAAAGAATTGAATAGGTCGAGATTAAAAAACTTGTATAATTTAAATATATTTTTAAGAACTTTCATGCATAATTTAAAATTTCCTTTTAATAAAAAAATATAATATTCTTTTTTTATAATATAAAAAAAATTATTTTGCCTCTGACTTTTGTGTTCACGAAAAAAAAAATATTAATAATAATCCCCAAGGTCAAGAAAGAAAGTGACGTATTTGACATAAAAAAAATTATAGGTTACCCTGATGTGAATAACATAGTAGAATATAAAAGACTTTTTTGTCTCTTCTTTTAGTATCGATTTCATACTCTGTTTCATACATAATATACAAAAAAATTATAACTTAACACAACAGATTTTCTGTAATTTTAGTTAATTTTCAAATTATTATAATAAGCTCATATACAATATTGTTAACTAATTTTAGATTGTATGTAGCATGGAACATAATAATTACCTAATTACCCTCAATATGTCATTATATTCCCTTTACAATACAATGTAATTATGTAAAGTGTGGTAATATAACACAGTAATGTAATTCACCCTTCTTGCCTTATGCATATAATATTAATATATATATATATATATATATATGTGTGTGTGTGTGTGTGTGTGTGTGTGTGTGTGTGTGTGTGTGTGTGTGTGTGTGTGTGTGTGTGTGATACATATATCAACATGGATACGGAAATCAACGGCATAATTATCATGTTTATAGCTTATAATATACTAAATTGAACTTACTAGAATATAACTAGAGTTTTACGTTTAAAAATTGTAATCAAAACCCTTAAAGTGATAGTTGTTAAGATGCTTGGGGAAAAATTAATTCTAAAAATAAATAACATAAAAAATTATTCATCTTAAATAAATAGTTACTCTATGAATGTGTTATTATGGTATAAATTTGTTTGTTTTTATTCTTTAGGAAATTTGTCGTAATATAAATAATTTACTATTCTAAACTCATGGAAAAATGTTGAGGAAAAAAAAAAAAAAAAAAAAAAAAAAAGAGAAGGCTAAAAGAAAATTGAATGCCTAAAGCAAGAAAGAAAAAATAAATAAGAAATAAAAACAAAAGACTAAAGAATATTAAAAAGTTTTTTCTTCTAGATGTTTAAATATCTAAATTTTTTAAAGAAGAGAGAGAGAGAGAGAGAGAGAGAGAATTTCAAAGTACTTTGATATTAAGATCGTAACTTCTTATATTTCAACAAAATTAATTTTTAGCACAAGAATATCTTACAAGAAAAAAAAAGTGAAAAAAAATTGTTGGAAAAAGAAAGCGTTTTAGAAGAAGAAAAAAAATGCTTTGAAAATTACAAACCAAAATACTTAAGAAGCTCAAACATAATTTGTGTGCTGTCTTATTCCAAGCTTTTCTAGCTTCTCTACAGCTCTTATTTTAATGAGTAGAATATTTTATCTTTATCGTTCATGAAACCAATTTAAAAAAAAAATCTCTTCTTGAGCTTCTTTAAAAAAAAAATAATAATAAAGCTTTATTTTCATCTGAAGCAGGGAAGGAAATGTTTTAGGAAGAGATATCAGGCAATTGTTAATACTTTTTGTTAAAAACTTAAGAGTGAATATTGAAGTGAGTTTTTATATATTATACAATGTATATTATTAGAAGCTTTAGCCTTTAAAAAAAATATTTATTATTTTTAAGACTAACTAAATTTCATTTTCCTATTCAAAAATATTGAATTTTTATATGTATTTAAAATTCATGTACTGTACATGCATATATAACGAAAATTGCTATGTACTTTTTTTAAATTAAAAGAAATAAAATATTGTTTATTACAATCGTATTTTCACTTAACGTACAGGTATAGAAGATTAAATTTGTATTCATGACTCTAAACAAAATTTAATAATACGTAAAATTACGATAAATTTTTGTTTTTAAATTTATAACAAAAAAAAAATAAATTTTGGTATACTACCTTGTGAAAGAAAATACAATATCTATACACTATACATACAGTAAAACTCAAAACCTGACCTACCAAATATTTTAGTACATGTTGTAATATATTTAGAGTGACATAAATATAGTCCAATCCTATACACTTTCATATAACATTGAAAGTATTCAAGTCCCTTGATATATACGGAAACGTGAAACCCACTTAGAAACAAAGGAAAAGTACTCAAAAAAAAGAAGAAAATTTATATTTTATATATATGGTTGTATAGTCTGTAATACAAAAACTTATTATGCTTTCTTGGTACACAGCAAGCAAAAGTAGTTAAGTTTTTTTTTTTTTTTTTTTTTTTTTACTTACATCTGCAGAGCTCCACAGTGATTTTGTTTTGTTTTATGGGAAGAATCTGACTTTTCTGCTCTATACCATGTGGTGGTTTTAGCTATTTTTCAGAGTTACGTGTGTGTGTATTATAAAAAAAAATATACTAGTGCAGACACAATAGTTACACAATAAACATATATGAGTATATAATATAGTTTAAATAAAATAGGACAAATAAATTTCAGTTATATTTGGTTGTTTTTATAGACATTTTTTTCTTCTTCTACTCAATAAATAGAACTGTAAAAAAACCAGTTAGCTTACATGTCGTACACATGTATTAAATTATTTTTAATTATCAATTTATTTAACTAGCTGAAGGAAAAAAAACTAAAGGTAGTTTCCTACCTTTTTTTAATGCTTCAAATTCAATATTGTATCATTACTATATAGGGCATTGAAGGAAAAACATTAGAACTGAATGTTATGAAGTTATAGGAAAGAGTTTATTTGACAACGTTTCCAGTTTTATTAGGTATACCTAATATGCCTAGCATGTATGCTAAAATAATGGTTATGAACTTATGACACAATAATATTGTTTCTGACATATTATCTAGTTGTAAATGACTTTTTATATACTTATTTATTTATATTTTTTACTTTTTTTTAAGTCTATCATAATCTTTTCTTCGTATATTTGGATATCAAATTTTGTATGGGCTTTATTGCCTTTTTTGATCTCCTGTTGAGCAACCTCCTTTGACTATGTGTAATGTTTGTATTGTAATAATTTGCTCATTAAAATCTTTATTATTATTACCCGACTTTGAAAGTATTTTATATCGGCGTAGCGTGCTAGCCAATCACAGGTGGCGTGTAGGAAAAAAAAAAGTTTGAAATTTCCTCTCTAGTGGGAATATTTGGTGGCTATTTGAACTAGTAGAATAGCTATTACAGATCTATTTGTAGTCAGATTTGACTGAAGATTCATTCAGGGAGTCATACCGAGCTGGTATGGCCGAGTGGTGAAGGCAGCTGACTCGCAACTCTGTACTCCTCACCGAGTATAGGTTCGAGCCACTGCTGGGTGCGTACGTTAAGTGTGAGAGCACAACACGTTGCACGATGCCGATGCATGTTTACATGCATTCCATGACGACGCACAGTATTCGGGAGGTGCATGATTGATGTGATTGCACCGACCAGCCTGCCTAGATGTTTCCACGGTTTCTCTAGGCTGTCATGGCGAATGCCGGGCTGTGTACTTAGGCCGTGACCGGCCCGTATGTGCTTTTCCATTAATTGGAAAGTCCTAACCTGTCGATAAGACAATGTCTTGACTGGGACTGGGATTGGTGTATAGCACGATAACACAATATGGCAAGCAAAAAAAAAAAAAAAAAAAAAAAAAATGTAAGGGACATTGGAATAAGCCGAGAGTCGGAAGAGAAATTTCTTGGACCATTTATCAATATTTTAAAATTTACATTAGCTTGGTGACAAAACGAACTTTTGACCGTTATAGGAGCACAAATTCAAAGAGAAACGGTTGTATATATTTCGCTGATCTTACGTTAGTTACAAAAAGAACAAAAGAAGAACTTTGTAATTATTGATATTTCCAACAATGGTTTTTGAAATTAACACTTGTTAGCACTCATTTGAATTTGAACATCTTGGCAGTTCTTCTTGTTTGTATAATAATATGCTGGTTTTTATTTGTGTTGTGCAGCGCCTGACTTTATTCAGATTTTAACCAGAGATTGTTGATAATTTCTCCTAGAAGGTACATGTGGTTATAAAAAGATTTTAAAGTATAATATATATATATTATGTATATTTGTATTTCTGAACTAAAAATTATTGTTTCATGTATAGTGCAATAAGTAGTATTGTTCGTAAACCCTGTTTTCTAACACCAAAAAAATGTGCATTCCATTTGAATAACCAAAGTTGATTGTCATTTTAGGAACAGAGAACAGGGTTTGCATTAGTGTCATACGTTTTGAACTCTGAATTAGTTACACTATTTTTGTCTTTATCTCAATATTTACTAATTGTACGTCTGATTCACAGTCGGCTCACCACATTAGCAGCGGCAGAGGCACGTCAGTTTGACAGTCAGTTCCAAGTCAAGACTCAGAAAAATGGCACGGACCAAGAAATCCGCGCCAGGTAATATTGTATTTATTGAAAAAAAAAAGTGCCTCGTATTATGAAGTGGTATCAATGTTATAATTTGTTTTGCAGGGTACAGACGGAAGATGCTAAAACTACTACTAGCACAAATCAATGAACAATCAAGTTCTAGTAGTCAGGGTGCACAGCCGAGCGGAAGCTCTAACACTGTACTGCCAAGTGGAATCGGTTTCACTATTCCACCATGGCCACCTTATATTCGGAGAGCTGGTCCTCGGCATCATAGATGTTCTACCTGTAACTTGGTATTCAAGAAATTGAAGCGCCTTCGCGAGCATATCGTAGACAAACATAGAAGACAAAATTGACTATTTGTTTCAATTGACAAATTATATTTTAAAATTTAATAATTATTGTGAATAACTTAAACTATACCTGATATTGTTATTCACTATATGTGTAGTATTTTAATTTCAATAAAATTTTAATTAAAACCATCAAAAATGAGTATTATTATTGTATGCACAGCCGTGGATTCATGGTAAAAAATGCACACAGGTTGATTCAGTTCTTTTACATCTTGTCATAACGATAGTATTAATCATATATAATTATTCGTTGTATTATTTAGTACTAATAAGGGAATAAAAACGTAATTTTAAGCTTCATTAAAAATATATACACCAAACCTTTCGTAATGATATCTTTGGATTTTTGCGATCATAAGAATATGAAAGTCTTTTCCACTTTCTTTACATTAAACATTGCTTGACATCAGTCATACCAGGTGGTTAACGAGGTAGTTCACTCTTTGGCTCTTTCGACGTCACACTGTGTAATTTGGTGACAAATAACTTTACTAACTAATGTGTGCGCCTGTAGTACACGCAACTTGTCGAGTACAGCTGTAGAGCGGGTTACTAACCCGTACGTGTAAAATTTAAATCTCTCTCTCTCTTCCATTCATTCCATTTAAAAAAAAAAAATTTCATGAAACATTTTAATTTCAATAAAAATTTACTTAACTTCATTTTTTTTCCTGCAATTTCTATCGGCTTTTAGTATTAACCAGTTTGTGGAATTTTTTAGCCATCATTTTAACTTTTTTTTTTTTTTTAAGGGTTTTGCAATAATTGTACATTTTAAAGATATAACTACTAGACAAGACACAATATGAATAATTTAAATTTTCCTACATCATATTTAAAGAATAAAATGAATGAAATCTTGTAAATAAAATAAATCGTTTGTGTTTACCGCAGCGAAAGGTATAGCTCCAATAGCTATACTTGTATAAGTCAATTTACGGCGGGACCCGGGCGGAACTCAAATTCGCATCCCCATGCATGCTTACATGACTGGTGCCTTAACCTATTAGACCACAGAGACTGACAGCCACAAGCACTCACGTTTACTATAGCTGTCAGTCTCCGTGGTATAATGGGTTATGGCACCATTCATGTGCTTAAGCATGGGGATAAAAGTTTGAGTCCCGCCGTGTCCTGACTGGTTACAATTTGCCTTGTGCCTAGATGAAAAATTAAAATTATTTCCAGTTATTGGAACTCTAAAACTTACTGTGGATGAAATGTCATCTTCGTAAGTAATTTGTAAATAATCTATGTAAGTAATTTGAGTAAATCTACACAGTATACTGTAAAGGACAAATAGAAAATTATTATAGTTTACTTTAATATTTCAATAGAGTTAATATTGTTATAAATTAATCAAGACTTATAAATGATGTTAATTAAAACTATTTAAGTTTAAAACCCATTTAGAAATTATAAGTTAAACATTTTGTTGAACTATTACATTTTGTAAAGCTTATTATACATACATACATATATACATATATATATATATATATATATATATATATATATATATATATATATATATATATATATATATATATATATATATATATATATATATATATATATATAATATTGTTACTATTCAGTACTTAAGTATTGCTGTATTGCAGTTATGATAGTAAAGTTATTATTGTATATAGAAGTGCATTTACTTGCTCAAGTATTAAAATAAAGTTTATCGGTAATAGAAGTTTACAATGCATGTTTATGACTCTGTGTGACTTGCATAAATTTGTACATACAAACAACATGCAATTTTCTTACATTTATACGTGAAAAGGGTTTATTTGTACAACACCTGTAGTGTTTTTGTTTTATTGTTAAGTCACGGAATGAAAGTAAAAAAATAAATCGTGAGTTGAGTAATAAATTGAACTTTTTATATATCTAATCTTATTTCTTTTACAGCTGCTTTAAGAAAATGAACATTATTTTGTAATTTTTTGTTTATAATAAAATAAAAAATTATACAATTTTTTCTCTCATATTATACATTATTTTACTTGCTAAATTATATCCTGTAGAGTATGCAACTGTTTGAACATTACTGCAATAGCTGACATTATAATAAGAAGTTTTTCATTATTTTACTCTAGCTTTAATCTGTAAAACATTTGTTAGTATTTTTTTTTTAATTATCTTTAACAATATATTCATGAGAATATATTGTTTCAGATAACATTATTTACTATTTCAAAGTTGTTTTTTAGTCTCCTCAAGGCTTTAAATGTTGAAGAAAAAGGTTAATTTAAATATTATTAGAATGTTTTTTTTTTTAAAGATACATGTTCAAAGGAATTTACATTTGGGGGTAGGTAAGAGAGGAAACAGGTTTTGTGAACAAGTCTTATTTTATATTATAGACATTGCAAATAATGCAACAGATATAAAAATAAAAACACTTTTTTTTTTTTTTGTATTAGCATTCATTTTTTTTCTTTACCTGACCTATCTTTGTATGTACGTATACTCGTTATCTGGATGTCTTTTGTTTAGTCCTTGTAGGATGATCAGAGAAAGAGAGAGAGAGAGAGGAGAGAGAGAGAGAGAGAGAGAGAGAGAGAGAGAGAGAGAGAGAGAGAGAGAGAGAGAGAGGAACGTAAAAATTCTTTTACTCTCAATCTCTGCAAAACTTTATTTCCCTTTTGTTTGCTCACATAGAGTTGAGAAAAAAGATTTATGATATCAAACCCAGTTACAATACTCCAAGGAATATATTTTTTTTTTTGTCTTTGTTATACTTTTTTTTTGGTCTAACGAGTAATATGAGGAGAACGGAAGCAACGAGAAAAAATGTACAAAAAATCGAGAGAGAGAGAGAAAGAAAGAGAGAGAGAGAGAGAGAGAGAGAGAGAGAGAGAGAGAGAGAGAGAGAGGCAAGAGATGTAATGTCAAAAAATACACATCAAAATACAAAATAAACAGATTGTATGGAATATGTCACATAAGAAAATAACACTACAGTAAAAAATAAAAACAAAGTTATACATTACTAATGTATTATTAAAATATATAATAAAAAAACAACACATTGTTAGATAATATAAAACACTCTTCCTTTTTTATATTATATAATACTATATAACACGAACAAAAAAAAAGTAAGTAAATTGCATATAACATAAATCATTTATTTATAATTTATGTCCTTTAAGGACTTTTATTACATTTTATTTTTCATTTCCCTCCCCTAAGATTTTTTATCCTCTTTATAATATACTAAATTGAAACAGAAATACAAATGAAAAAAGGAACAAAAAATTAATAAATAATCTTTATAAAAAGTTTATTTCATTTGTTTGTCAGTGTGGTTTAATATTTCTTTTAAAAAAAATATGAATGTAATTTATATAAGTTTAATAAAAAGCTTTTTTTTATAATATTTATTAAGTATTCCGTTTGTTAATAATAAACTCTACAACATAAGGTTCAACTACATGTTCTATTTTATTTATTATTTTATATTGAAAACATCTGTACAGCTTTTGTATATTATTAATATAATAATATAAATCAAAATACCAAATTCAATTTTAGGTTTAACTTTTATTTTGAATAAAATTTTATAAATATAGTTACAAAATTTGGTATTATAGATAAACAAGTGTGAGGGAAAAATGCAATAAAAAAACTATAACAATACTGTATACTTAAAGGAGTAGACCAGAAGAAAACAAAAGCATTTGTATCACAAAACACTTGATGGGACTTACATAAATAACTTTAGTTTGTCTCAAAACTCAACTGTATACCTCCGTAGCAGTAATCAGAAATTTTCGATTTATGCAACCCGCACAACCTTTTTTTTTTACTAATTTTTGCATGTTTCTGACGTCATAAACATGAATAGTCACGCAAATTGCATACTTTACAGTATTTTCACGCTGTCTCATGGGGCTACATTAATATTCTGGTAAAAAATGTCATCAGTTTTAAAGATTCCATTCGTGTTTATTCATTAAAAAGCACATGTTGTTTTATGTGGCTTTAAGAATATACAAATAACTTGTTGTATTAAAAAAAAAATCTTTAATATTCCTTGTGTTTAGAATTACAGTAAATACATTGCGTTTTGTTTGCAGATTTAAAAAATACAAAGCATCTAATTATTTCATAAACAGGTCATTACAGTTTGCATCTTATTACTGCAATGTAGGGTATACTAACAAGAGTTATTTATAAGCCCATGATGACCTATAACTATGAATTATATTTACCTATACAATCCAATAAAGGTCACACTTCGTGGTCGTCTACTCTCTCTCTCTCTCTCTCTCTCTCTCTCTGTCAATAAATCTCTAACAACTGATCGTTTTTACAAAGCATTTTAGTCAAACGTAGAGAAAAAGTTTTTAAAAAATGCGACGTAAGTGTTGATAATTGTAATTCATTGCTATTTTATACACTTTTTGTTGTAAAACGATATTGGCCTTTTCTTTTTAAACACTATATCTTCACCACTTCTTTTTTTTCTTGAAGTTATATAATATGATCAATAAATTTTAAGATTTCTCACACACAAAAAATTCAATGTTATTTTATATAAAAAGAAACCTTATGTAATATAAAATCTTATGTTATATTAAGTATAGATGTAGTGGTGTCTGAAAAATCTTGCGGTACAGTACAATCTAAACGAAGAATGAATCTCAGGAGTAACATAAATTTAATGTAAGAAAGGGAGAGAGAGAGAGAGAGAGTGAGAGTAAAGACAACAAGAGGAGACCTTCCTTTGGTTTTTATGACGTCACAACAAAAAACTATTATAGACAAAACAACAACACACGAGAGTGTATATTATAAAGAAAATACAGCACAGGTGGTAGGATAATCTGAGTACGTATATACTATACAAAAATCAGAACAAAAGAAGTGAGTAAGGCGTATAGTATATATAGGACAATGAACAGAAAAGGTTCGTGTATTATATAACAAAAAGTTCTCTTTTTTTTATAAATTTAAATATTATATCAAGAACTCAATTGTGTACGATGTAATGATCATGGTATTTAAATATGCAGGTAGCTCAGTTTGAAATTTTTTATTATATAATATATATTTCTTTGTGTATGTTTGGTTTAGAGATCCTACATAATTGAGACATTTTATACAAGCCATTATTCATGTTAAAGTAGACAGTTGAACTTAATGATATACATATCTTACTATTATAATAATAAGTTGTTACTTGTAAAATTTAAATGAAAACTTTGCAGATAAAAAAAAATAGTATTTCAATAACATAAAACCATAAACAGATCCCAAATCAGAGAGCCAGAGAGAGCCAGAGAGAGAGAGAGAGAGAGAGAGAGAGAGAAGATTTTTTTAATTGTAATACTTATAAATTATAGATATTTCAAATAGCAATTAAGTATTTAAAAAAAAAAACTTTGGTAACATAATTACAATTCTATGAATCGAGTAAAACAGTTAAAAAATTTTATTTCAAAAATGATGTATGTGTTTCTTGATAAATATATACAAAGAAATTAAATCTAAAATAACAATATAGGACTTTTGTTTACGAGAAGAATAATAACAAAACCATGACAAAACAGTATCATCAGCATTATGGTAACCACAATAGAATATTATATGGTAATGTTAAAACAAACTTACAATTACAATGCTCTCTATTTTAGAGTATTATACTTACGGTTTATGTTAAATAGTATCTGTGTTGTTATATTTTATATCAATTTTATTTTCTTTAAACATCTGTTACAGTAATAATTTCTGGAAAGTAATAATAAACATCGTACAAAATAATTTATAATATTATTTTGTATAAATTTTATTATTAAATTTTATTACTTAAAATATTAATTTTATTAACTTGGATGTATGTATGTATATATATAACTTCTTTTTTTAACAGTAAATTGTTATAACAACAGAAGTAAGAAACTTTTATTATGTTGGATATAATAAATCATTTCTATTTTTTTTTTTGGTCCAAATTCACCAAGTAATACAGAGTATAAAAGTAAAATGATAATTTCCCAAAATTAGAGTTTTGAATATTGTTTTGTAAAATATGAAACTTGATCTATAAATTATATAATTTAATACTAAATTAATTGAAACGTTCATATTATTATTTAACTTTTAAGTTGTTTTTGAAATATAAGATTTAATAAGAAAAGGTTTCAAGAGTTTTAAGGATTAACCTCAGACCTAGCAAAAGCAAAATATCTCAAAATTGGTTCGATAACTTTTTTTAAAAACTTTAAGGGGGTTAAAAAATGTCATGATCTACGAGCTCCAGTTAACAGAATATTCAAACAATATTTGTGACTCGAGATAATTAGGATCAAAATTTGCATATGATTAGCATTGTGTTTTTGTTTTTTCAATTTAAAAAAATTTTGGTTCGATAACTTTTTTTGAAACTTTCTGACGTTATAGATATGTCCAAGCTCTACCGATTACTTTTTGTTTTATATTTCAAAATTATTTCTGGTTCGAGAAAATTAAGCGTTAGTTTGCCCATTTGAATAACATTGATTTTGAATTTCGCGGCAAAATAAAAATGGTTAAAAATTAATTGTGAGAAATGTATGGCAATTATGAAGAAATTATACTTGAACTTCTATTTTGTAAAGATGAGATCTATCCAAAAATAATTTTTAAAATATTTTACGATAAGTTTTTGAAAAAAGGGGGCGTTCTAGGTCTGAGGTTCACCGTTAAATTCTTCAAAGTGATTGAATATCAAACATGCCCCAAAAATTGTGTTGACTCTTTTTTTATAACGAGCTGTACCTTTGCTCAATTTATTTGTATCCTTAAAAATAACGAGTTGAAAGAGAAACCTGTGGGTAATAGAGTATAATTTTGTAAAGTTCTTTTGCAAAAAAAAAAAAAAAAAAAAAAAAAAGGTATTTATAATAAAAAATAAAGCAACTGGAAGCAAAATTTTTAATTGAATAAAAATAAGATAAAATGTACAATTTTCAGTACTAGTAAAGTGCAGACAGACTATATTAAATTCCGTAATGTTTTTATAACAGATAACAATGCATCAAAGCCGTATTAATGATATTTTATATATTATATATTCTCAAATTGTTTTGAATAACATAAAACTGTTATATCATATTTATATTTTAGCTCTTAAGTTACCAATTATAAACACCAAATTTGATATATATATATAACAATGTATTATGATCATATTTTAATTTTTATTTATTAATAATATATTGATGTTTAAATAATGATGATACAGTTCCCAGGATACCTCATAAATTATAAATAAATATTTTATATATTATATAAAATTAATTATATATAATATCATGTCATAAATAGTTAATTTAGATTTATTATACTATGAAAATAAAAGTATAATAATAACACTTTATTTGAAGATAATAAAAGTTCTAAAGCTACAACATTAACACTAGTAAGATATTTTTTATTTTTACAGCTTGAACTAATTCGTTTAAAAAAAAATTGGTCGTTAAGTAAAAATTATGTTTTGTAAAAACGTTCTCTTTACACACGAAATCTATTTTATTTACAAACTTTTGTAAAAATGGGTTATAAAATAAAACATTTTTTTGGCAAACAAAGATGAAAGATAGAAAAAATATTGCTGTGACAAAGACAAAAAAAAAAAAAAAAAAAATGTTTTGTTCTCTTAACTCAATGCCAAAAAATTACGTTTGTATTTTTGATGAAATAGAGAGGTATTTTTTTTTGTATGATCACATTGAGAACTCAACAAAGTGTATTGTAAAATACGTGTTTGCAATGGAACAAAAAATAAATAAAAAATAAAATAGATATTTATTTAAAAAATAAAGCTTTGTATTTTCATTTTTGTCGCAAGATATTCTCATTAAATTATCTCGCTCTAATAATTACGTTCTATCTATCTTCCTTTTGTCTAAAAGAAAAAAGAAAATGTTATGATTTTATTATATTATTTTATCATGAAATGAAGTTATTTTAAAGTGCATATAAGTGTAAGAAGTATAAAGTAATTGCAAATTCTTTATCATTATACTTGGTTCATTATAAAAACAAGTTAGAAATTTTATTTTTTGTTTAACAATCAATTGTTGAACTATTAAAACTCTTCATAAGGAAGATAAAGTAATTATTTTATTTAGCAATAAAAAATATTTTTAAGATGCAATGAATTTACATAATGTGGTTCTAGCAATTTTTTATGATAAAATATATTAACTTTTATATAAATGTATTAATTAAATAATGATCATAAATAATACTGTAAAATTCTTTTTGTTTCGTAAATGTATCTAAAACACATTTATTCTAGGATAGGATAGGATAGGATAGGATAGGATAGGATAGGATAGGATAGGATAGGATAGGATAGGATAGGATAGGATAGGATAGGATAGGATAGGATAGGATAGGATAGGATAGGATAGGATAGGATAGGATAGGATAGAATAGAATAGAATAGAATAGAATAGAATAGAATAGAATAGAATAGAATAGAATAGAATAGAATAGAATAGAATAGAATAGAATAGAATAGAATAGAATAGAATAGAATAGAACAGAACAGAACAGAACAGAACAGAACAGAACAGAACAGAACAGAACAGAACAGAACAGAACAGAACAGAACAGAACAGAACAGAACAGAATAGAATAGAATAGAATAGAATAGAATAGAATAGAATAGAATAGAATAGAATAGAATAGAATATTTTTATTTAGAAAAAGATTCTAATACAAACATGTTTTACATCCACTTCATACATGAATAAAATTTATAAGATAATAATATTTGCACATAGTTTAAATTAAAAACATAGTAAAACGTACACGTTATTTAGTTTTGATATACATGATTGTGCAAGCAAAAAAAAAAAAAAAAAAAAGGCAAGTTGATGTACACACAACCACGATAAGAATTTTACCACTCGGCCCGTGTGTGCTTTTCCATTAATTGGAAAGTCCTTACCTGTCGATAAGACAATGTCTTGACGGGACTGGGATTGGTGTAGCACGATAACACAATATGGCAAGCAAAAAAAAAAAAAAAAAAAAAAGCGCTAAATTTGCAATGTTATTCTTATGAGAAAATCACGCGTTGGATTTAAATGGTAAAATATCTTATCGCGGTCTTGTGTACAGGACATACTGTACTAAATGAATCGTTTAATTATGTTTAGAATGTATTCAATAATGCTTACTTTATTCATTCACTCTAATTCAAATCATTCATAATGTATAATTTTATTTAAAATTTTTGTTTCGTGTATTTGTATATAATATGATTTATGTACTGTGTTAACCACCAATGTATTGGGCAAGAAAATTGTCTGTTTTTGGTTAATAATAAACTAAACTAAACACTGACAATAATTGAAAAGTAGACACTAGAGTAATCAGTATCTCATATACACTAACAATATTCTTTTCCTTTCAGTTTGCTAAAGTAAAAATATTTAATGCATGGAACAAAGAAGAAAAAATATATTCTTCCTATATTTCCCCATGTTTGCATCTGAAAAGACGTCAAAAATTTTGTAAGGAGAAACCTCTAGTTTTCTTTCTTTAATGCACACAGACGGCTGTTTACATTTCAAGAAAAAAATATATACTCTTTTCGTGGTTAGAATACTTTATATCATATATGTATGCAGAGGAAAAATACTTGTCTTTTGCAATGAGAAAACGTGAGTATCTTTAATAATTTGTCTACCTGTTCAAAATTTTACATTTTTTTGTTTATATGCTTGGTAAAAAAAAAAAAGAAAAAAAAAAAGACAAGATTTCAGATTTTTTTTTATATTTTTATTATTTATTTCTTGAGTTTCAGGCAAATCTGATCTGTTTAGTGAAGAAAACTTTTAAAAGTTTAAAAAGAATGAAAATTGTGTATAATTGTAAATAGTAATATTTGTAGCTTGAAATTTTAAAGTAGAAATGTTAAGAGCTCTTGCGTGTTAAAGAAAAATCTACTATTCTTTTGTACATTGAGTTATAAACTAAAGTACTTTTAAAGTTGAAATAGTTCTCTCAAATTGCTTCATATAATGAGAAGAGACTAACCAACATTATTTACGATAAATTTATAATAATATTATACTGAAGTTTAAAAAAATATAATTTTATCTTACTATAATATACATACCATAATATATAATATAAAGTTGTTATTTAAATTGTCTCAATGTATCTTTTTGTTATACAGTAAACTATACCATTCCCATGTGTTAGTATAATAAACTTAAAAACATGTTCTTTTTAGAAAAACGATGGAAGAAGTATACAAACTTCAGATTGAATATACGTTTCTAAACTTTTTAGTCATTTTAGTTTGTGTGTTTGTTTTTGTTTTGCCTCTCTCTCTCTCTCTCTCTCTCTCTCATGCTTCTCATTTTTCATACTTTAAAGTAAGACAGTTACAAATTTCAGTAATATTATGAAATGTTTAAGAAAAACACAAGTTTCTACTATGTTTAATTATAAGTATAATAGTGTTTGTATAATATCAAATTAACCTAGAAGTAACAAATAAAATTTAAAAAATTAAACTTTTGTAACTATGAAAAATATAGAATCAAATGATTTGTTTATTTTCAAATAAGAAATATTAAAGCCCTTGTCCACTTAGTTTTTTATCATGTAGAATACTAGATTGATAATTACCATACCTTATTATCCATGAATTAGACACCAACACGTTGATTTTGTATTTATTTTCATTTATTTTCTTTTTGACGGTTATTTCACGTACCTGACGTCACGATGTACCGCCGCCAACCACAGTCACCGCTCTGGTCACGTGATAAATTTAAGCCCTTCCCTCAAGTTCTTTGCCCCTATCACGACCCCATTGGTACATTGTGACGTCAGATGCGTGATATAACCGCTAAAATAAAAAAAAAAAAAAAAAAAATTAAACAAATCAACGTGTTGGTGTCTAATTCATGGATAATAAGGTATGGTAACTATCAATCTAGTATTCTAAATCATAAAAAAGTAAGCTGACAAGGGTTTTAGGAGGCAATTAAAAAAATATACAGTTGATTTAAATTAAAATTTTATAGTTGTAAAGCTTTTAAGTTAAGTTTTTAAAGAGATTCATACAAATGTCAACTAAATTTTATCAACTTAATTTAATTTCTACACGTTGGTGTGACTCATCAAAGCACTTATAGGTCACCTGAAGGCTTTGAAATTCTTAAGTACGCTTAGAAATTCTAAGGTCTTAGGATTCCTACGGCCTTTAAGTGATAATGAATCGCACCCCAAGTTGTGTACAAACAAATACAACAATCGATAATTTATTTCATACTTTTATTAAAGACACAGCAATTGTATTTCAATTGTGAAAGTCTATATTGATATTAAATTTGTCTTGAAGGTTAAAAACTTTCAATATGATCTTTCTTTTTATTATGTGAGATTGACTTACAGATAACAAAATAAAGCTTTTCAATAAATAGTATACCTTTTTTTTCTGTTATACAAAAATGTTTTAATATAATATTTTCAAAAAAGAAATTGAATTTTGCCTGAGATGGCAAGTTAACAGAGAAAAAAATATAGAATAAAAAAATTGAATGAACAAAAAAATGAACTATAGTAGCCTTTAACTTATTCAATATTATTTTACGATACTTTAGAGAGAATAAAAATCTGTTCAATTTTTGAAGAACTGTGAATGTATACGCTTAGAGATCATGTATTAAATTATATTAAAATGAATATTAGTCTGACATAAAAATGATCTACAGGTATAATTATAAAATTTCTTTTATTTGCTTTCTCTTTTTCTTGCTTATAAATGTTAAATTTTTCTTCAGGTCTTTTTATATAAAAAGAAGGACTAACATAATTTGATCCATTGCAGTCACGTGCTCTCTCTCTCTCTCTCTTCTTATCTACTCCAAGCAAAATACTACGTAATCCGTCATATTCATTCAACATGATGTTACAATAAATTTAAGACTTTTGCATTAGATTTTTTTTACTTGCAGTAAATTTTAGAGGTTTCAATATTATTAATTATTACTTTTGTAATTTACGTATATACACATTACTACCCGATTAATGAACCAAAAATATGATAATCTTTTAATTTTTTCACAGGATTAGGCATTTTGTATTGGGAGAGGGTGAGGGCGAGCTTCCAAAGTTTACCACGACATTCTAATTTGTAAGTGCTGGTTTCCTTAGAGGAGTGGAAGTGCCATCCTCGTCAGATGGAACCAGATCGTCCATTTTGGTTTTCGAACAATCACGTGGTCCTTTTATATTAAAAGGATTTATAGAAGTGGAATCCAAGTAGGCAATAATTCAAAACTAGGCATTTCCCCTCCTCACATTGGAGAGAGATAATTAGCAAGAGTTAACTCTTGTCAATTGGCGTAGCCTGAAGAAGAAGATATGAAGTTTTAAAGTAGTCTTTTGTAAAAGAAAAGATAATAATGTGTATGAATAAATATAGTTACATGGTTGTACGCCCATCTTGAGCCTCGACTGTATACAAATTGTTAATGACATTGCCGCGATCTTTTCTGCTCTCATGTGCATGTCCCACGTCACATGGAAGCATGTGTCCTGTTAAAAACGTATCAATCAATAAATTGAACATTATATAAATAAACAATCATTATAGTTCCAAATCACAAGAAACACATTTTAAAATATACGTGTAACTAAAATTATTCCCAATCTTACAGTGAAGTTAGTCTCATGTTATTTTGTTACAATTATTTGGGATTAATATTGTATTTCTATTAAGCAATGCATTTTCTTTAGTATACTAATCCTATGTATTTTTTTTCTTTCATGTTTGAGCGATTTATTAGATATTTACTTTGGTGACAGTAAATGTTTTTTATAAAAGTGTGAAATAGTTAAAATTCTATCTATTTTATAATCCAAATTAAATACATAAATCATGAAAGAAAATAAATAATATTTCATAGTAATACTTTTATCAAGTTGTATTCTTCTAGTTTTGTTAAGGCAAAATTATATTTTCTGTCATATATAAATATACTGTATATATCCAAATCTACACATATGTAATAAATAATATTATAAGCTCTGTATGATTTAAATTTATATATTTTATGGTGTTAGTGAATTGGACATAATGATTAATTATTTTATCATTTAACAATTATCAGAATAATAATTTGTCGAAGTTTTAAAATGCTTGTCTAAAATTTATGAATTTGTTTTCAGAAAAACCACACCAAAAGTTATTAAATTTTAATAAATTTATAATTAAATGGTTATATGGAATCTTTTTTTTTTTTTAAATAAAATATTAAATTTTGTGAATATATCATAAGAAAATGTTCATCTTTGACATACGTCTTGCAATTTAAGTAATTAATTATCACGTCTTTGCTTAACAGCTCATGCGTTATATATCTCTCTCAAGCGTTGCTAATAACGTGAAAATTCTTCCCGTCCTTCATGGGATAAATTCTTTACACTTTAAATTCTTTTGCTACACTACGTACTACAGTATGTATATAGTAATTATGAATACTAATATTTATATATATACAAAAAATCTAAAGCAATTTTTATCCAGAATTTTATAAAGTTTTACGGTTTTTTTTTCAGCAGTTTTAAAACTGTAAGTATAAGTTACGTAAAATTATATAAAAGTTAATAAATTTTCTCCAAATCAATTGAAATTTATAATGTTTAAATATGAATCGATTTTTGATTAGATATTTCATTTTTATTTCATTTATTTCATTTGTTTATTTTTTTTAAATTTTTTATGTTATATAAATATTTAGTCATTTTATATTTGTTTCTCACATAAAAAAGTAAGGCATTTTTTTCTTTTTTTTTATATTACTTCATCAAAAGAATTAAATAATCGCAAAATAAATGCTGAAAATCATGTTTCGTTTTAGTTTCAGCAACGACGCTGGTTTACAATATTATAATATTTTTTGTTACAATTTATAGCATACAGGTTACTATTTTTTAAAATCAATATACAATTAAAAACAATTACAGTCAGTTAATAATTTCTAAAAAAAAAAAAAAAAAAAAAACTATGTCTGGATTTAAAACAGTACTTAAAACTTCCTAGAAAACAAAGTAATTTATTTTTACTAACGATTGATATATCAATAATTAATATCATTGAAACTTAATATCCATTTTAATTATTTTTCATATGAATATTAATTTTTGTTATAATGAAATAAAAGGTTGCATAATAAATGATTTCATGATATATTTACTTCGGAACAAGAAATCGTATATATAGAGTTTATTGTGAATTTATTGCATTATATATATATATATATATATATATATATATATATATATATATATATATATATATATATATATATATATATATATATATATATATGAAAAAATAGCATGTGGGTTTAAGAGAAGAAAAAATTGCGTAGGTTTAGAGCATATAGTAATATAATTCTTTTTTCTAAGACATGTAGAGGAAAAATATTAAGTAGATTGTAACATATAAAATGGCTTTTTTTTCCTGTTTTTTTTTTTTTTTTTTTTTTTTTTAAGTAAAAATAAATTTATATTATATGGGCTATATATATATTTTTTACAAAAATTTGTTGAACCATTATAATGTTAAATATTATAGTTCATACTATTCATAAATTTAAAAAGTATAAATGTTAAATTTTTTAATATTAGTTATAACAAAATAAAACTAAAATTCAGGACGTAATAAAATATTCCGGAATTCATATACTAAAATATGAAATTTTCAATACATTAAATTAAACGTTAAAAAAAAAGTATTACTATAGGCAATTTTTTATTGCATTACATACAGAAATATGATTCCAAATAATTTACTTTTATATTCTCTGTTTATATTTCATTACATAAATTAAATTTTAAACTTTTCCTTGCAATTTCATTTGTGTAATGTATATAAACTTATAGTTTTGTCAATAAATATTTCTACTTTATATGATATTTGCGCCAGCTGGTTTAATTCTTGAATGAAAATGTTACTGAAATATTTAAGTTTTGTTGTTATGGAAATTGATAAGTTTCTTGTGCTTTTAACACGGAGATGAATGAGGTATAAAAGTTTTTGATGGTATATGGCAAGTTTGTTAGAATTATAGAACTGTAACTGTTTTTTTCAAAAAGTTCACTCATTTTACGAAGAAATTATGAAGATTTCAAAATTAAAGTCATTTGTATCTTAGGAAAAGGTAATTTTACCAGTCCATTATACCCCCGAGATTTTATGATTGTTTGCTTATTCTTAACTAATCGTTTATTTAGGCAAGAACTGCCGTTTAAACGGGCAATAACTGTGGGCGATAATACTAACAAGTAAGTTAAGTTGCCCTGGATATATTATACAATGCAAGAATAATTTCTAGATCTATTCGGTATGGGTTCAAAACTTATCCATGACCATATAGAATCTGTTTTTCACGCATTTTTTTTTAACTAAACCTCAGCGAGGTACTGCCAGTTTTCAACTGCATTTTTTACACCCCGAATCTTCCGAACCCTGTATGTGTACTTGCGGGTTCATCCGACACGGGTTGGCCAAGGACTAGCAAACATCCCGGCATTCGCCATAGCATACTGAGGGAACTGTGGAAACACTCAGTCAGGATGGTCGGCAAGATTGATCTTGCCTCTCGAATCTTTCAGCTAGCTCCCTGCCATCGCCAGGCTTTCGTAAAAGCCTGGTTGGTAGGTGGGATCAAACCCGCGACCTCTTGCGTGCAAGTCGGACGCGTGAACCACTAGACCATGGAGTCGGTCTTTGAACACACTTTTAAACACTTATCTTATAAGAAGGTAGGTTATCTCAATATCCCTCAAAAAATGAATATACCTATGAATTATAAATTTAAAGTATAGTTCAAATTTTAATTTTCAAGTTTGGTTATATGACAAACAAATATATTATATGGCGATCAAATATCATCACGTTACTTCACTGTGAAAATTACATTTTAAATTAAGGCGCCCATTCTGTCAATTTAAAAATATTAATTATACTGTTTGTAAACCCTGTTTCTATGCTCCAAAAAGTGCGTAATTTTATTTAAAAATAATTAAGTAATGTTCTTAATTTTTAATAATAATAATAATAAAAATAAAAAAAGTTACGAAATACAAACATTATTATTTAAAATAATAATATCATAAGAATAATTATAATTCTAAAACACAAATATTTTTCAAAACAAAACAAGTATGTTGTCTTTATTGTGAGGGAATGGAACAAGTGATCCAATCACAAAGCATGGGTCAGTGCGTCAATTGAGCTCTGTATAGTCCATCTATAGTTGTCACGTCGCGGTCACTTGGTGCATGCATAACTACTATATCCCTATTCATTTAACTGAACCACTAGCCATCTTCCGGTTACTTGCTAAATTTAGGTATGAGTGAGCTTCTATCATGAACAAAGCACCACACAACAAATGTGTGCACCACTCTGGGTGCTTGTGATAACTTCACTTGATGCAATGACCCACTTTGTGGCATATATGTTCACTTGTTTATTTTTCAATGCAATAGAGACGTATTAACTATAAAACTATTACTATCAAATTAAATATAAACTTTTTTAAAAGAAATAAATTTATTGTTCTGCCGTATATAAAATGTGTAGATAAAAATTTATATTAAAAGTGAGTTCTGCAACATCCAATTTCCAACACGAGTCAGTAACCCTTTAATACCACATCTTTTGTGAATATCAGAAAGACAATAATGAAATGATATGAGCCATTTAAGCTACATTATTAATTTTAGTATATAAAGTTTTTAATATAGCTTTACTATGCATTAAATTTTTCAGTTTTTCTTTTTTAAGTTATAGATTATTAAAAGATGATACAACTTATATTAAAAATAAATCAGTAATTTGTGATTAACATGATGAAAAAACAAGGTAGTGGTGAACTATGACATTATTACAAAAGTGACACTGTTTACTTTTTACCATGTGTTATATTACCCTCCTCATAAGTATAGTTAGCAAAGCTGTGGAGTGGAGTGGTTTGTACGCTAACTCCCCTGACAATTTTCAGCACTAATTACACGTGCTGCTGCTGCTGCTTGCTTCTGCATGAGATTATTACATGTAAAACAAATAATTCTCGCAAGAATTCACTGAATTTAAAACAAAACTGCTGTACAAAAATACACTATTCATTTTTTTTCCAACATCTTTTATGTTTTCATATCTCTTTATCATTTATTTATTCATTATATATATTTTTTATAGCTATGTTTTTAAATTTAGTATGACTTTTAGAATATTTAAGTGATTAAAAAAACATGCTGTTAACCACATAAAGAATCATTTTATCTCCTTAGCTGACGTATATTAAAAGCAAGATATTTATTTAGTTTATACTGTTAATATTATTTTCAAAGTGTTTCGATTTTTGAGAAGTGAAATTAGTTTTTTTTTTACGATTTCAATAAAGAAATGGTACACTTTTGGCATTAAAAATGTTCACAGAGAGTTTGGTAAAACCAATTTGATGACACGTACCGAATTGAAATCAAAATCTTGCAATACATTAGGCTTATTGAAAAATTGTAAATATGGCAACATTGCCATATACAGATAATACAGGCCATAGTATGGTTTTACTATGATACAGGCCAAGATATAGAGCGGGGGCGGTGAGTGGCAAAGAATGCATTGAAATGTTGACATATTTACTCTCATTGTTGTGCAAGTTTTTCATTTCCTGCGGGTACATTATATAAGAAAAAATTTGCCGACAAAATTTGAAGTGTGTACAGTTTTAAAAGTGTAATTATATAATTCAGAAGTCTTTCGAAATACAGTGCTTTACAGTATACATTGATATACTTATTAATAATTAAACTAAATTGTATTATAATTTTATATCTTATTAAATTTCTTCATAATTATAATTACGCCTCTGTATATTTTCCAGCGTTATTTTTCTTTAATGAGTAATTCATATTAATTCACATTACAACATAAAAGTTACAAAGGCTTAGGTTATTGAACTTAAAATTTTGTTCGTTTATCCAAATGAAATTAATTTTAGTACAAATTTTGATTGATGTTAAATTATAAATTATATTTAAATTACTAAAATATATTTATGTTTGAATGCATAATATAATATTAAACAATAATTAATAAAAAAAAGGTAGTTGTTATGAATTTTCATAAAGGTAAAATATGCAAATGTTTAATAAACTGTAATAATAATATTTGCTATACATTACTGATTTAAAACAAAAACTAAATCATGAGGATGTTATAATTTAATTAATGCACTCTCGTTATATGTACATGTATATATAATATGATAATGTCACTTTGTCATACACTAATCTATTTTTAGAAAATAACTAGAATTATGCATTAGTATATACAAAATAATCCTTAACTTAAAACATATGAGAGATTATCATTGTTAAATTAACTTTATTTATTTTCAACATTTTAGAGAAAATAATGAGATTAACATGAAACAACAAGAGAGAGAGAGAAAGAGAATTAAACATTTTATAAATTATATATATATATATATATATATATATATATATATATATATATATATATATATATATATATATATATATATATATAAATTATAAACGTTATAAATTCTACACCTCAATGATTTAAATACGAAGAAAACAAAAACGTGGAATCTTTACTGCTATTATTATTATTCTCTCTCATATATTTAATAATATTAAATATAAATAAAGACTTAATTTAAAAATTGTACTCTTGAGATATTATAAATAAACATTATTATTATATTATTATTTTATTTATTTAATATAATAAGGTTTTTATTATTTAACAGAGAAAACACAATATTATAACGTAGCTGTAAGTTTATGATATATGTCATACCGTTATTACAATAAAATTATTTTGTTATTAAGTTATTTTATATACATTAAAAGCATTATATAGGCATATAACGTAATTTTATTTTTAACAACTACGTTGCTACAAAGACCTTTTTTTTAATACAACACAGACTTTATGTTAGGTAAAAAAAAAATAGCACTTTTAATGACCATTGTTGTTTTAATTTTTATATAACACATTATAAGTTGACACAATTTTCTACACTGCATTAAGAAAATTAAAACCCTGACAATAAGTTTAATTTTTGTGTGATATTTTTGAAAAAAGAAAATGGTGGGTTATAAAAAAGTTTTCACAAAATATATTTATGACTTATAAAAAAAAAATGTTAGTTCATTTTTTTTTTTATGAAAAGGGTTATTTTCTAAAATTAGGATTGCTGAAGAGAGAGAGAGAGAGAGAGAGAGAGAGAGAGAGAGAGAGAGAGAGAGAGAGAGAGAGAGAGAGAGAGAGAGAGAGAGAGAGAGAGATCATTACATTTTTATTCTCCACGTTCTCCAATCCAAAAGAATGTAAAAGGAAGGAAATAATTTGAAATTGTTTATGATTCCTGCGTATTAGCATCATAATCATTTTTTTTATTGTTACAGTGATAAAGGAAACGACTTTACGCTAACAGCATAATACTTTAAAACAAATTTATGCTTGTACGTGTACGATTACATAATATACTAACTATATTTTAGTTATAATAAAGATGTTTTTTTCCTAAATTATTCCTTCAGAAAATAAAGTTATCAGATATAATGAACACGAATATTTCCGTTTTACTTGATCTACTATAAATAGCAAACAATTAAAAAGTAGTTGCTGTTTTTGAGAAAAGTAAAGTTGTTTTGCAAATCTACGTAGTTCTAGCCTTCGTTGAAAAACTTGTTATACTTTTTTTTTTGCATTACTTTAGTATCATTTATTTAAAAATATTTCTGATAATGTACCATATTTCATACTTACAGGCTTTTATTATAAACAAAGAAATTAATCAACTAGAAATGTGATATTTAAAATAGCTCTTGGGTAAGAGAAATAAAAATTAGTACTGCATTATTTAGTAATTTACCAAATGAAGTTAAGATAGTAGAATATAAAGATGAAATAATGACATTTGAATTTAACCAAGCAAAATTTGTCAAGTATATATTGTAGTTTGAAAATTTTAATCAATAAAATTTAAACAAATTATATCGTATAAACAATTAAAAGGTTTAATTTTCATCTTTAATTAACAAGTATTTGAAACTTTCATTGAAGTTTGACTTATCTTTTTACTAATTAAGAAATTATACTTCACAAGTTGTAGGAGTATTATTTATATTTTAATTGTTACTCACATTGCGAGAGAGAGAGAGAGAGAGAGAGAGAGAGAGAGAGAGAGAGAGAGAGAGAGAGAGAGAGAGAACAAAAGAAATATACGATGTACGTATATTTCATAGTGTATTCTTTTACTTTTTTGCTTTTTTTCATTTTCCCCCTCTAACACTCAAAGACGTAGTAGTAATAACTTCACACTTGTATACTGATTCTCCTGCAGTATCATAAACTATGAACTTGTTATTAACTATAGAACTAAAGTGAGATATCGATTAACGTTGTAAGCTTTATACTACTAACAATTTCAAATCTATTACTAACATTGATCCACTAATGATCCTATCTAGCTCGAGAGCATATAAAGCTAATTTATTGTGAATGACACTAATTATTAGAATAGAGACAAACCACAAAACCATAATTTTCAAGTTGGTCTGCAAATATTATATATAAGTTAATTTTTATTTAGTTACTGTGAACAATTAAATTATTAAAGTATAAATTTATATATAAAAAGTTTAATTATTAAAATTTAAATATTTAATGTAAAATCATAATTTTTGGAATTTAAAGGAATAGACCGGAGAAAAACATGAGCATTTAAATCACAAAACACTTGATGGGATTTACATAAATAACTTTAGTTTGTCTCAAAACGCAACAGTAGCCCCGTAGCAATGTTCAGAAAATTCAATTTATGCAACCCGCACAACATTTTCATACTAATTTTTGCATGTTTCTGACGTCATAAACATGAATTTTCACGCAAATTGCATACTTTACAGTTTTTTCACGCTCTCTCGTAGGGCTACAATATCATTCTGTTAAAAATTGTCATCAGTTTTGAAGATCCCATTTCGTGTTTATTCATTAAAAAGTACATGTGGTTTTATGTGGTCTATGGCTTTAAGTTGCAATTGGATTTTTTTTAAATACTTTTTCTTTTTACGGACACGAAAAACGAAAGTTCAAGCTATTGTCATTTAATGCTTTTGATTGTAATAAAAATTAATTTATAAAAAATAAAGTAAATAAACTTGTATGTCTTTGTGATATGATTGTAATAAATGTTACTAGCTGAAGCAGAAAAGTATTACACTTCCACAAACAATATTATATATAATCATTGTGAGCTGCGATGTAATAGAGAAGCCTCATTGTTGCAACTTTCATTGTTTGCTGTGTTGCTTAACAAGAAAACCTACCAAGTGAAACAAAATACATAAACTTAATAATAATATCCATACAAATAAATGCTACAGATAAGATTTGTAATTAAATCATCACCAAGCATTATACAAAATTGATATTTGGATTTATTTTTTAAATAAATAAATATTAATTATTATTTTAATTAATTCTGATGCACGTTTTATTTAGTATTTTAACACATAGTAATTTTTAAGTTTTATTGATTTTTTAGTTTATTAAAATACATTGTGTCAAATTATTTTTAGGGTGGCTATTTCATTTGAGAAATTCGTTCAAAAGTATGGCAGTGTTTAAAATTTAAGCGCACTCGAAGTAGAAACAAAATATTGATTCAATTTTTCACACGTTTCATTTTCTTCTTTTTGCTTTCACTTTGTTCCTCGTTAGTTTTTCTAATATGCAAGAAAATTGGACATGTGTAGATACGTACAGATCTTGATGTATAAATATTCCAACTGAAAACCTAAAACAATTCATAGTTTTGAATCAGAATCTGTAATTGATTTTTTCAAATCATTTTATCCGAAGTATTATTGAATTATATTTTAATATCAAAATTAAAATATTTTAGAAAAACAAAAGAGTTGACTTCATATTCATTGCTGAAATGATGTTTTGCATTTTACTTAAACATTTTGCTGTTCACTGATTGGTCCATCGAGTTTCAAACGATCATCTTTAAAAAAAAAAAATTGAAAACGTTCGCAGTTTTATACTCTGTTATTTCGCATAGCTCAGCACAGTTCGTTTGAACACGTTTTAAATATAAATAGACCTTCGATTTATACTGTTACAATAATTTATAAAAAGGGAGTTCAAAATGTAAAAGTCAATATTATTTACAATTAAAATTACTTTGTGGAAGGGGTGACATGTAATGTAGTATGTGAAAATGATATTATTCAGCCTAAAATATTTGTGATTTTCCTTTTTCCTTGTAGCACAAAAAAAATATATATATTACAAAAATTTCATTATCCCGTTCAAAATCATTGGTTAAATAAAAATATAAATGATTAAATGTTATAACAATTATTCAAGAGCTTTTTGTAATTTGCGGAAAATAGCCTAAATATATTACAATCATTAAATTTGTAATTAATATTAATTCATTATTGCCAAAAATATTTATTTTAAAATTATTACTCTATAATTTGAAATAGCAATAAATTGCATTCTTGGTAGAATTTGACAGTTTCGGCCAATTTTATTGTGAAATTTATGTTTATTTTAAATATTGATGATTAAGTTTTGAGAAATATTTTTAAACAATATTATTATGAAGCATAAAAACCTTAGTTTTGGAATCTATTGCTAATATAAATAAAAGTGTCTCCTGCTTTTATAGAATCATATTCATTTATAAAAAAATGAAGAGAGAGAGAGAGAGAGAGAGAGAGAGAGAGAGAGAGAGAGAGAGGCTGTGACGTTAAAATTAATGCAAAACTTCTCGTTATCAAATTTTTATGAGGCATCATTAATCATATAGAGATTAAAATTGGAAATAAGTCACATGAAATGATTTTGATTATATTTTTTTGTCATAAAATACACCTTAAATTGCAAAAATTAAACCCTATTTTGTATAATATATATTTGCCTTATAACAATAAATCAAATCATTCTTGTCAAATTTTGAACTCTTCCACTAGTTTTTTAGCTTACAATTCTATTCAAATTTATCTCAAATATTGTATTGAATAAATGTCCTCTTTTTTTTTTTTTTTTTTTTTTTCCTCTTTGGCAGATTTGATAAGAAAAGAAATCAGAAAAAAAAAACGCCTTACGCTTTTTTTTTTGATACAAATCTTTTATATAAATTTGTAGGGGTTTGCAAGTTTAGAATTTATGTTTTAGGTTTCATCATAAAAGTGGTCAACTGCAATACAATAAAGCAGAGCTTTTCCAATGGCATTATATGTGAGTGTTTTTCTTGGATAAGGAACGGAAAATCATTGGTCCGTTGTATAATAGAAACACTGGCTATGTTTGTGTTTTAAGATGATCTCTTATAAATTGTAATTTATTGTAGAGTTGCTTGCAATATATACACGAGAAAAGTAAAACAAATACAATTCAAAATGGAAAAGGAAAGTGAAAATTTGTAAAGTTAGTTAGACGAGAAAAGTATACATTTCATAAAAGAAATGTGCAAAAAAAAAAAAAAGAAGCATTATTTGTTGATTTTTTTTTTCAAGAAGAAAAAAAAAAATGAAAAAAGTACGAGAGTAAAACTAATGACATAAATATGTATGCATAAACACTGTTAATGGTTTTGAAAACAGTTGTTTCATCATTACGATTCACGGAAACGAATTTTGATATTTTACTTGCATAACTCGTATTATTGATAAAATTATTGTTTGTACACTGGTACCCTTTATAAAGTTAACAAGAAAGAGGTTAAAAACCCACGTGGTCAGCCCGATATCTGCTTTGATGCTAACTTTATGTACGTTAGAAATAATTAAAACTGCGTAGCGGTTACTATGGGTTAACAAAATATTAAAATGACAAAGAAAAATCAATGCTCAGAAGAGAAAATGTCGTTTTGTTTCATTTATGTAATATTATACAATTCGGTAATATGGAGAGAGAGAGAGAGAGAGAGGTGCAAATTAAATCTATAGTTTTGCTTTCAATTAAACTTTATGTTTTAATTCTGCCAAAAAATTTAAAAGGACAATTTACATGTAATATTGTTTAGAGTATGCAAATACATAATATATAAATAACTAAAATATGATAACAAATATTACACAATAGAAATATATAATAACATAACTAAATATCAAAATGATACGTTTGTTGGTTAGTTACATATATATGAATGTTATTGTTATATACCTTTTAAATAAGAGGTATATCATCATAATAATTTTAAACACAATACAATAAGAGAATGGTCACTAAAATGTTATACTACAACTATAGATTTTACATTAAATTTTACAAAACATTATATTTATAATATTACATAGTCTCTTATCTGTATATTACATGAAAATATAATATAATATAGGAAATAGTATTATGTACTGTTAAAGTACATTTTGCATTGTGTGATTTTGCGCACTACATGGTTAGTAGTGGTTGCGTCTCTTTTTCTCTTTCGCTTTTGCTGTTGGTTGCTGAAGGGAAAAGAGCGAAGCTGCTTTCGAGGGTTATAGGTTTGAGCTCCATAGTCAGTGTGCGCTTGACTGTCGCACGAAACGTGTTGAGGCATGCGAGCCCAGCACGTCTTCTTTACGCGAGTGTCACCACCACCACGACGTGAAGCAAGAGGATTATACCACAACATCTACCTATAAAATACCTATGGGAAAAGGTGGGATATATTTATGTATTACTATAAACTGTTGAATTTTTCATGAACCTAACCAAGAGAGTATCTTATAAGTTGATTTTTTTTTTATCTGAAAATATAGATAGAGAGAAAAAAAAAATCTAACAGTAGAGTGCTTTTTTTTTTTTTTTTTTGAAGTATACTAGATTTTATATCGTTGAGATTTTTCTATTTTTAGAATATGGTAAATGTAAAGATAACTAAAAATACATGATAGTGTTTCTTCTGCTTAAAACGAATACATTTTCAGGATTTTGTTTTGAAATTTTCTAATTTTAGCCACTTTTTGAAGAAACATGTTTTAACTTAATTTTGAGAATCTTTGAGTAAAAATTTACTTTTTTTTATTATTGTTTAAGAATGAAAAGAGGACAAATACTTTTTTATACATTAAATAAAAGTTACAAAGTTTTTGAACAATTCCTCTAGTTTAGATTTTAATACAACACTTTGAAAAGCTAGTAAAGTTATCAACTTCACACAATCCTCTTTTGTTCTTACTTTCTTTCTTTTATATGAAATAATATAAAACGTGATGCTGTTCACGTTTTTTCCAACAAGAAGAAAAAAAAAAAGACGAAAGAAGAAATATATGAAAACTGATTGCACCCAAGTGAAATAAGTTTCAATTTCATTTAGACTCAATTGCTTTCTATAAATACAAATGAAATTTTCATTTATTTTATTATATGCTTAGTAAGCGAGATTTAAAATAACTTTTTATTATTTTTCAATACAGGTTTATCTTAATAAAATTGAATTTGTTTAAAAGAAAGTAAAAAAAAAGAGGGGCGTTAAAAATGAAAAAAAAAAAAGAAAAAAAAAAAGAAAAAAAAAAAAAAAAAGAAAAGAAAAGAAAGCAAAATCAAGACAAAGTATAATGAAATAATAATAAAATTTTATAACCAAAATCATATTAAAAAATGTTATATTATATACTATTTATATATATATATATATATATATATATATATATATATATATATATATATATATATATATATATATATATATATATATATATTAGAGCTGTGGATTTAATCCGGTTTATTTTGAAAACCGGTTTCATGAAATAAGAAAATCGGTTTCGAGTTATTGCATAAAACCGAAAATCGAAAATTAAAAATCGAATTGCATATTAACGATTTTAAATTCGCAAAAACCTTAATTTAAAAAAAATCGATTAATATTATTTCTTATATATAAAAACCGTCAAAATAATTCGATTTTTTTTTAGAATACCCATTAAAAAATCGATAATTTTTTTTAGAAAAAATCAAGGATTAAAAGTTATTTTAGCTCAATAATTTAACAATATTAAGTTATTGTGTGAGTGTATGTGTGTATATATATATGTATAATATATATATATTTATATATATATATATATATATATATATATATATAAATAATTATATATATATATATATATAAATAAATAAATAAATAAATAAATAAATAAATAAATAAATAAATAAATAATCGTCTTTATTCAAAAATCATGCAGAAAAATACATATATATATATATATATATAATTATATTTTTCATTCATATTATAATTTATTAACACGCAGCTTATATTTTCCCATACAAATTTTAAAATCTTAGTTATCAATTATCATGTTTGTTCGCTCAATGACAATTTTTTTATGGAAGTTGACTTTAGATTTAGACTCCTCTTATCGGGCAGTGCAAGACTGCAGGTGCAAAAATATTTTGACAAGATTCTGGACATATACCTGATGTTTATTTTTTTCTCTGTTCTTTATACCATTGACGATCCCTCGGGTGTCAACTAACCCGTCTATTATTTTCACAACTATACGGTAAATAGATTCTGAAGATTTTGTTTTAAGTATATTATAATTTGATTTTAAAGGACCCTAATTTATTGTTATTTTAATAATACATTATTTTTCAATGTTTTTCTAAATTTATTATTAATTTTGCATTTATATTATTATTATGTACTATAATATTTAACTTAAAAACTATATATAAGCGTATCACTAAAAAAAAAAAAAAAAAAAAAAAAAAAAAAAACATAAAAAGTAACTTGGTATTTTGATTTTGTATCGGTGGGTGCAAATGAAAACTTATTTTAGCAAACAAAAAGCTGAAAAAGCGTATGATTAATGATTATCTGATCATACGATTGAAAGCTTTAATATCTTCAATTAGTAGGAAAAGTTAAAATGATTAAAAATGCATGCAGTTTTTTTTTCTTTTTTTAATACACGCATACACCTTTATTTTTTGTCGTTCTATAGCGTCTTTTTCAACAAGAAAAAAGACAAGCAAAATAATTCACAATTATTTTTATTAAATATTTAAAATTAAGCTAGAACGACGATAAAAAAAGATATATATTTGTATTTTCATTAAGAAAACAACTGTGGTAATTATAATTCACTGTAATTGTTTCTTTGAGTGCTCAATATTAATTCATGCATAAAGTAATGAGGGTCTTCTGGTCAGGTAGCAAATGATCCCTCACCTAAAATAAAACGCAAATGTATGAGTAGAGGTAGTGTACAATACTGCATCTACTTTTACATTGACAATCTCTGAAAGAATGCATCAGGTATAAATGAGGTATTGGGGAGAAGGTAGAGAGGGAAAAAACAATATAATATTCTAACACTTTAAAATACCATTTTATTTTATTCTTCTGTTACGTAAAAGAATCGTAATAAAATACTGTTTATATACAAAATATGTTTTTACAATTTGCATATAAAAGGCCCGCGCAGCCGTTTTATTTTATTTAATATTAAATTAATTAAAATAATAAGTCGCTGTGATTGGCTGAGAGTCGACTCTCCGCCAATCACAGTGACCTATTTTCTTAAATTAATTTAATATTAAATAAAATAAGACGGCTGCGCGGGCCTAAAGAATGCATTTTTTATGTTCTTTAGAATACTCTCAAAACGAGATTACCTAAATAAATTAGCTTGCCTAGAATATGATCATTAAATTTGATAGTAAGATTTCTTCAAACACAATAAAAAATGAATTTCTGACTTACATTTTAGTCTCAACAAATTTTTATTTTGATATTCATGTACAGCAGTATGTTCTACTACATATTGAATACAAAATTATGTATGCATTATTAAATTAGATTTAAGAACGACTATTTTGCATACATGCAAAAATAGGTATTTTCCGTGTTTCATACGAATTGCAGTAAAATTTAACCAATATATTTGACATCAGCATAAAATTTGCATTTAGGAATAATTTTTTACGATTTAAATTTTTAAAATCGAGGAACGCCCCTTTTTAATAATTGATGAATTTCTAAAAAACTATACGTTGCATCAAAAACTTTTAATGACAAGAAATGTGTAGAATTATATAATACAATCTGTGTATAAATTTTAGGCCATTTAAAATGTTTTTGACAATTTGCCAACGCTTTGAAAGTTTTCAAACAGAGAAATTTTAAAAGTGAAGTAAAACATCATAATAAAAACATTGCACTTTTAAAATTTCTCTGTTTAAAACTTTTCAAAGCGTTGGCAAATTGTCAATAACATTTCAAATAGCCTGAAATTTATACTTAAAGTGTATTATATAATTCTACACATTTCTTGTCGTTAAAAGTTTTTGATGCAACGTATAGTTTTTTAGAAATTCATTAATTATTAAAAAGGGGCGTTCCTTGATTTTAAAATATTGAATCTTGAAAATTTATTCCGAAATGCAAATTTTATGCTGATGTCAAATATATTGGTTAACTTTTACTGCAATTTGTATGAAATACGGAAAATACCCATTTTTGCATGTATGCAAAATAGTTGTTCTTAAATCTAATTCAATAATGCATACATCATTTTGTATTCAATATGTAGAAGAAAATACTGCTGTACATGAATATCAAAATAAAAATTTGTTAAGACAAAAATGTTAGTCAGAAATTTAAATTTTTATTGTATTTTAACAAATCTTACTATCAAGTTTAACGTTCGTGTTCTAGGCAATTAAGCTAATTTATTAAGGTTACTTTATTTAAAAATATTTTAAGAAGAATAAAAAATGCAGTCTTATATAATCTGCAAATTTTAAACTGATATATTTATGTATATTTGCTTACAATTAGTAGTTTAGTATTATTTTTTTAATTATGAAAAAAAAATCAATTGTTTAAAAGTTTTAAAAAGTTTAAAATCATACCATTTCTAATCAAAGAAAGGTAATAATGATAAAAATTTGAATTTGAGGAGCAAAAATCATAGTTTTAAAATTCTACCTCCAAAAAAATAAGAGAGAGAAAAAAAAGGAATATGTTTTGCACCATGATGTGTTTTGCACCTTTCTTCAGAACGCAAAACACAACCAGCTGGACACCTGAGGGCATGTAACTCCCTTTCAACCCCACGGCCGTTTATATACCTTATAATTTTTTTTTACCTCCGTATATCAATTGTAAGCCTGACGTTTCTTAAACAAAAAAAAATTATATATTATAAATTATACCCTGTTTGCAAAATGATTTTAGTTTAATATGAATATTATAGTTAACTATATATTTCATACAAAAATTTAAGCAATACATTTTTAGGTTTTATCATATAATTTTTATATACTAATATTTTTTAAATGATGTCTTTAATATCCGCGGAAAAATAAAAAAACGGAATAAATGAATGAGAGAGAGAGAGAGAAAGAAAATAAGTTTTTCATTCATTCATTCATTCATTCATTCATTCATTCATTCATTCATTCATTCATTCATTCATTCATTCATTCATTCATTCATTCATTCATTCATTCATTCATTATATATATTCTATATAGTTATAATAGATAGATAACGATATAGAAAAAATGTAATAATGTTTTTTATGCAACTTTATATTACATCCTTGTTTAATTTGCTGCTAATAAATTGATAGTAAGAGCAATTTTGTTAATTTTTCTTTCCAAAACTTAAAACAAACTTTAATTGCTTTCTTTCTTTCTTTTATATTAAATGATTATTTCTTTTTTCACTTATGTAAAGAAAAAGAAAAAAAAAAAAAAAAAAAAAAAAGAGGAAGAAGAGTATAAAGAACATTCTATGATCATGCAGCTTTTAGTGCTTTTACTGACCAACCACTTCTTCATTTTTTTTACCTACCTGTACTCCAATACTTTTTAAACGGTACTCCATGAAAAGTACAATAGCCTGGCTTTCCTTTCTTTCTATACCTAATATAAGTCCATAATATATTATATACAGAGTTTAATACGCATTTTTAAGATCTTCATTTTGCACAAGTGACTAATTTGATTGATATACATTTTAAATAAAACATATAATATAATATAGTTTCAAAAAACTAAACAAGAATTATTTTAAAAATAATGGAATATAAAATATTGTGTGAATCATAAGAGCTATTTCAATATATAAAATTGGTTTCAAATATAATTTAAGAAAAAAAGTGTTATTATTCAATTTTTTTTTTTTTGGACCGCTGTTTAAATATAAAACTGAATATCATTAAAGAAACTTAAAAATCGTATTAAAGATTTGCAAATCTAAGGATTCCAAGTAAATAATAATAAATAAAAAAAAATCGATTTTTAATTTTGTTATTCGGTTTATCATAAAAAAATATTCGATTTTTTATAACAAATGACCTTTACGATTCGATTTTTTATTTTTAGATGGTAAAAATCGAATTTTGTAAACCGAATTTTAAAGTCAAAATCATAATAATGACTGAAAAAACCGACAAAATCGAAAACCGAATCGTTCTGTTTTTAATCGATTTAATCGAACCGATAAAAAATAAAAACGATTATCCGGTTTCGCAATTTTTAGCGGTTTCCACAGCTCTAATATATATATATATATATATATATATATATATATATATATATATATATAAAGTTAGTGGAAATGAATTTAAATATACACGGTGACAAAGTAACATTCAATTTAATGTTTGATATTAAATAGAAAGAAGAAAGACAGTTTTTGTGTCAGAATGAAAATATGAAAGTGAATACTTTCCATTCAATTTGCATCAGAGTGCTCTTATAACTTGCAAACTTTTTTAAAATATCTTTTCGTTGAAATCTTAACTTAAATGTGCTTTGTATCATGAAATAATATTATATATATATATATATATATATATATATATATATATATATATATATATATATATATATATATATATATATATAAAAGAAAAATAAAAACTTTTCTAAATTAATATTATATATTTAAGTAAATTAAAATTTCAGAACCGTGGTTGTTGTTTTTTTGGTTCACTCAAATTAATTAATATCATTTCAAAAGAAATTGAAACTGACAAAAACAGTGTTATTTTTCTTGTTTGAATGGTTTAAGTGAAAGATAAACATTTTCAAAAGTTTTGTTTATCTCCTGTACTCATTTCATTTGAGATCTAACCTGTATTTTTTTAAAAGATTAAATCAAGGTACAAAATTATTAATCTTATTTCTTGTTAAATTAGGTTGAATTTTCTTCATTCTTTGCTATTTTAACTTAAAATTTGATTAACAAAGTTTTCAAAAACTCCTATAGCTGTGTCTGTCTAATGTATTTAATTTTTAATTGAGTCCAGAAAGTAATATAAGTAGCTCTTAAAACTCCCCTGAAAGTTCTAGCTTTTACTGCTCACTGAACTGAATATTTAAAAAACAAAAACAGAGGAAACAAAAAAAAATCAATTAAGCTATTTAACTAATTTGATCTTAACTTCTTAAGTTCACTGTGTACGCCAGTTGTCGCATAAGAGTTTTTTTTTTTTTTTTTTTTTTTTTTTTTTTTTTTTTTTTTGCATTCATAATAATTACACTCACAACGGTAAATGTAAACCACTTATAGCTTTATTTATAAGTTTATAACTGCAAAAGTATGTACTGTACAATACATATTAGTGAATATTTCATGCTAATATAGAATATTCTATTTATGTTATTTATTACAATTAGTGCAATACTCAAGTAATACTTTCAGAGACAGTATCTACTATTCCCACGATTCAAAAAAGAGAAGAAAGAAATATGCGTAACTCCCCCCCCCCCCCCTTCCCCATCATAATTAAAAATATTTTAGCTTTGAGTTTAACATAACAATTAAAACAAAGTGAGGGACAAAATATTCAAGTTTTTAATCACAAATTAGGTTTGCAATTTTCAAAATTAATATAAATCTTCGACTATTTTACTGTACTTTTGTATTTGTAACAAGTTAAAAAAATGTACATGTATTGTTTAGCATTATACAAAGTTGTTTATTTATTGTTTTGTAATTTAATTATTATTTTTCACTTTATATATAGCTTACTAAAAAAATAAAAAATCTCTGTTTATTTTTGTACGATATCTATAACAGAAAAGCAAATATTTATATAAATTATTTCATCCCTCCCTCCCTCCCTTTTTTTTTAATAAAATTTAAATGTTTAAAACATCATGAAGTAAAACATTTTTATTGTATATTTATAATTAACAAATAATAATAATAAACAAAGTAGTTTTTTTTTTTTTTTTTTTTTTTTTTTTTTTTTTTTTGATAAACAAATATAGTTATCAAATTCAAATCCCAATTAAAATCACTGTAGAAAAATTTCAAATTTTATAACAGACACACACATATAAATAAAAAAACAAATATATATTAAATTTTACTGCAGCTTTTTTTTTTAGACATTTGTTAAAAAAATCATAATAAAGTATAATATTTTACAACTTATATTAAGTTTAAAATAAATTGAATCAATATTTAATTATTATATTTTAAAATTTATAAAGTTGAAATTTTACAAGTAATAAACTTTCTATTTCTATTATGTTTTATATACTGTATAATAATAATATACTTCCACACTATAACTTCAGCATCACTGTTAGGCTTAATATTATAATGTCTACATTGTTTTACAAAACTAAATTTTAATTGCATTTACTTATTTAAAGTAATTATTATTTTGCGGCGTTGTATGATACAATTACATTATTTTATACACAAAATTATATATATATATATATATATATATATATATATATATATATATATATATATATATATATATATATATATAATTCTTGTTTTCATATGTTTTATATATTCAATTATTCAAATTAATTTTATATGTCTAGGACAACCTTATAAACTAGTAATCATAATACAGTTCTATCATTTATACGCGAAGTTTTTAATAATTTAATCCTAATTTTCATTTTATCTTTAAACATTTGGGTAACATATATAATATTCAGTTATATAATAATGATAATAAATTGGTATATGTATAAATTAAAATGCAAAGAAAATTTGATCGAGAAATTATTGTTTACGACGTTTGATTCACAACTGAATATGACCTTAAAGGTGTAGAACACCTTGAACAAAAAACGTGTCTAATATACTAACATACCTAAATATCAACGTTGAATTGGCCGGAATCATTGATTTCTAATTTATTTTTGATTTACAAAATGACAGCTGCGGGTTTGTGACGTTACAGCTTGCCTGTTGTCGAGCACATGGACTAGTGAGCTGTGGCGTCACAAACCCACAGCTGTCATTTTGTAAATGGAAAATAAATTAGAAATCAATGACTCCGGCCACATTAACGTTAATATTATTATGCATGTTTTTTGTTCAAGGTGTTCTATGCCTTTAAGGTTGTGGTTTATGCATCAAGAGAAGACATAATATGTAATACCAATACTAATACAGGATAATACTACCGGTGAACATTTGGTGCACTACTTGAATAACTAATTTATATGTATAGTTATCAGTTATCATTGTAATAAGATTCACTATAGTTCCCAACGTAATGAATGCTTTGATCATTACACGAAAAAAAAATAGTTATGACATCTACCGTACGTACCACTCGAAAAAAAAATTGCACAACTATAGACTGAAATGCAATACTATAAAATTGCAAGTAATTCATTTAATTTGGTACATAAATCCTGTAAATTGCAATAGGTAAATATTAACCTAGAACAGGTATTTATATACTATAATAATACCTAATGCAAGTAAAACATACAACAAAAAAGATGACTCATCTCGTTTGAGATTGTAGTATAACAATACCAGGTCAAGGCTAATTGCAATTATAGCTCAATTGCAATTTACATGATTTGTATATTGGTCATTAGTAGTAATATTTTTCCGTGTATATGACATAAAGATTGCTTTATGACTACTTAAAGGCATAGACCAGAGAAAAAGATAAGCATTTATATCACAAAACACTTGATGAGACTTACATAAATAACTTTAGTTTGTCTCAAAACCCAACTGTAGCTCCGTAGCAGTGATCAGAAAATTTCGATTTATGCAACCCTCACAACATTTTTTACTAAATTTTGCATGTTTCTGACGTCAGAAACATGCATAGTCACGTACTATTTTTACAGTATTTACAGTATTTTCACGCTCTCTCGTGAGATTACATTAACATTCTAGTAAAAATTGTCATCAGTTTTGAAGATCCCATTTTGTGTTTATTCATTAAAAAGCACATGTTGGTTTATGTGCTCTATTACTTTAAGCTTTTTCTAAGTGTACGTCTCCGTTAGTAGAAGTACCATTTTTATTTCAGTCAAGTATTTTATGAACAAATTGCTAGTTCTATGTATTATTAAAAAAAAATACTTGATTGATTTTTCTAGTAATACAGTACAGTCGAAGACAAATAAAAGGTTACAATTTAAACGTGCTCTATATTTGCGCGCTTCAAAACTTTATGTGAAAACGAGATTCTCGTGCCACTAGAGGCCACCACAATCGGTTACGTTTAGAGTTCTCTTTCAGGTGAGCTGCTTGGCTGTCAAACCAAACAATCCTCGTGTGGCACGCGTATACGCACGTCGCTCCTCCGCACCTCCACATCATTCTCTCTCTCTCTCTCTTTCTCTCTCTCTCTCTCTCTGCCGTTGTGACAGCAGACAATATTGAACACGTTTCTTCTCAAGCAAATGCGCAATATCAGTTTTTAAAAAAAGGAAAGAAATAAATCTCCTAAATTTGTTCTTTTATTTAATTGAACATTTTTAAGAAATCATGAAATATATGACTCATTTATACGTTACATTCGTTAATATATATATTTGTAATTTTACTATTCGAAAAAAAAGATAAAACATTCCCAACTCAAACTCACTGCCAAGCAAGTTACATACTTCATAACGAACATGTTTGGACATAAAGTCTTGATATAATTCTATTTATTAGGTAGCCTTTACCTTAAATATCAACTTGATATTTTAATTTTCAAGCAAATATATAAATAAATCAACATACAAACAAAAAATTAAATTTAATAAATAAATAAAACATATATTAGAAATTTATTTCATTATGATTTTAAATATTCATTGAAATGACTTTTTTCTATTTTTTTTTTTCAATATATTTTTTTATTCTATGCATTTGATTGAGAAGAAGATATATTTAATATTGTCTGCTGTCGCAACGGCAGAGAGAGAGAGAAAGAGCATGATGTGGAGGTTAGGAGAGCAAAGTGCGTAAGCGTGCAACACGAGGATTGTCTAGCTTTTGCCAGCCAAGCATCCAAGAAGCTCACCTGAAAGAGAACTCTAAACGTAACCGATTGTGGTGGCCTCTAGTGGCACGAGAATCTCGTTTTCACATAAAGTTTTGAAGCGCGCAAATAAAGATCACGTTTAAATTGTAACCTTTTATTTGTCTTCGACTGTACCGTAATTTTATTATAGTATGATGTGTTGAACGAAAATAAAGTTGTTGTTTTTATTCAAAATAAATAAAGTATACAATACAATAGTTTCTATGTGAGTGTATCTTATAGACTTTTTTTCCCAACGTAAGAGGAATATTATATATATATATATATTTATGAGTGTTAGTTTATTTTAGTATCAAAAACATAGATGAATGTATATAGTGCCATATTATTTACATCCACTTCAACAATTAAAAAATGTTAATAAAAATTTAAATATTTTATTACGCATAGCATCTACGCAATATACAAAATATAAACCTCAGTTTAATACAGGAAAATCTGTGGTAATGGTCACAGTTCTATTATCTACAAATAGTTAAACGTACGTATTTATATAAAAAATGTATAATGTGAATGTGAAACTCCATTAGTGAAGAGTGCTCCTCTATACTCTATAGCCCTCCCTCTAACTAGGATAGTAAAATGTTCAGTGGTATACTAGAAATTTTATCATTGTAAAATGTTTCGGTTCCACCTTACTCAATTGTATGAATAGTTCATATAGTTATTGGTTAACTATTTACCACCTATTTACCACCGTACGTTTATGGGTGATGTGTAGCCCAAGGTGTAGTGGTTAGCGTTGCTGCCTACTGCTCGGGAGATCCACGGTTCGCTTCCCACCTGGGGAGGGCGTGGCTTATCCTGAGAAGTGGTGGCATTTACGCTGACTGCACGCGCTTTGGAGCATTCGGGAGATACTGTTCAGGTAACTGACCAGTATCGGCTGTCTTCTCCAAGGTTTCTATGGTTCCCTTGGACGGGTAGGTAAATACCGAGACAGTTCCCATTAGGCCACAGCCGCCAAACCTTCCCTTCAACCCTTCATCCTACCTCCTATCTCCCCCGTACTCGAATGCTATAGCATTCTGAGGAAATTGACAATTCCATAAATAACCTTCAACAAGTGCATTCAGTGCATCTTGATTGTAAGGAGAATGGAAGTATAGTGCTCATAATAAAATAAAATACATACTTTTAAAGGAATAGACCAGAGACAAAACATAAACATTTATATCACAAAACACTTGATGGGACTTGCACAAATAACTTTAGTTTGTCTCAAAACACAACTGTAGCTCCGTAGTAGTGATCAGAAAGTTTGATTTATGCAACCCGCACAACATTTTTATACTAATTTTTGCATGTTTCTGACGTCAGAAACATGAATACTCACGCAAATTGCATACTTTACAGTATTTTTAACTTCTCTAGTGGGGCTACATTAACATTCTGGTAAAAATTGTCGTCAGTTTTGAAGATCTCATTTCATATTTATTGATTAAAAAGCACATGTTGTTTTATGTGGTCTATGGCTTTTAGCTTACCTATACATTTACTACCTGGTATTTTTAGACGATTTTTTAATTGTATTTTCTTATTTCTTATGCACGATGCCTATACTTAGAAGCTAAATTGATATAAAATTATTCTTTTAGTTTATATAGTCTTTTTATAATCATTTTGATAATTAATTAAAATAATATTAATTATCTTCAAAAGCTTACTTTAAATAAAAAAATGTTTTCTTTTATAAAAAAAAATGTCATTATTTTTAACCGTACAGTTTCTGGTTCTCTTTTTTTTTAGTCACAGCAATTTCTTATATAAAATATTCTTTCATAATTTTTCTTCTTCATTTTTTACGAAGATGCTATTATATAAAAAAAAAGTTTTATATTATAAAGTTATTGGTTTTTGAAGATGTTTTTAATTTGCGTAAACCACAAGAATGCTTATATTAAATAGTTGTCTTCGTATGCTTTGTATAACCAACAGCAAACTATCAAACTCAAAAGCATTATTGGAACCTGGTAATAATTCAGATACGTTATTCTTACATCAACAAATGCTTCAGGATATTGTCAATATTGGAAATATGTAGTTAATTGAAAATGAACAATAAAATATAGATTTTTATAGGTCTTCCACAAAAAAAAAAGATAAAATATATATTTCAATTTTTTTTCAATTAATTAGTTCTTTATAAAGTTTCAATCTAACGTAAGAAAGATATATTTTTTCTTAAAATTGACGAGTGGTTATAATGTAACTAGAAGTGATTACTCGTATTCTTTGCAAGGTTTTATGTTTGAAGAAGGTAAAACAGTAAGTCTGATGTATAATATATGATAATTTGAATTTAATCATTAAGATTGTTGAATGCTTGATATTTTTATTTTGCCTTTTAAGTAAGGAAAGTTTTTTTTTTTTTTTTTTTTTTAAAGAAAAAAAATAAAGAGAAGATATTCCGAATTTTGAATCAAAATCCTAAACCATTAAAATAGAAGATACGATCATAAAGTTACATTTGAAAAATGAAGCTAATTTCAGAATTATGCCTGTTCGTATATTAATTATCATTTTCCTTACATAATATACAACAGATATTTGAATTTTGTTACATTGTTTCACTCTTATATAAATATCAGTCATAAAATGCAATCATAATAAAGCTGTAAAAGTTTTCATAAAATTACTGTCATTTTTCATCACCAGAGAAATAAATTAACCCCTTGAAACGATCATAATAACAGTATTTAATTAACTATAGTGCATTTGATATCTTTATTATGCAGTGTTAAAAATGATCACCCCCCCCCCCTCCTCTTACTAAAAATACTTAGTAACTTATATGTTTCGACCCCTGTATATCTCATATTGTTACATAAATAGCTAAAGTATAATAAAATTTAAAAGCTTATTTCAATGGTTAATTAACGTACTAGTACCAGATCAAATCAAATCATTCCGCGTAATTATTTTTAACTGCCTGTTGTATTTGGAATGAAGTACATTTAATAGCAGTTGTAAAATGTTTTAAGTACTTATGTAATTATACTAATATAAAAAAAGGTACAGAGTGTCATATATCTATACACATATTATTTTTTTTGTAACAACATAATATAGTGTGTGGGTGAAATGTAACATAACTACATAAATGAGTTATTATGTTTTGCTAGCACTACATCAGAATTATGAATTAAATTGTACTAAATTTTTAACATGAACGTGTACAGTATACATAAATAAATATTTTAAAACTAAAACTCCAGATAAAAAATTATTTTTTGTCACACACAAAATAATAATAATATTAATAAAAAGTAAGTATAAACAAGAAACTGAAAAAGGGGAAAAAGCTTGAATACAATGAAAATAATAATTTGATCGAATTTGTATATTTTTGACGTACCTTTGTCGAAAAAAGGGGAACATTGTTCCTAGATTTTTTTTAAAGCTAAAATCAGTTAAAATTTAACTAAACAAGAAAAAAAAAAGAGAAGTATATTGATTCATCCAGAAGCGCTTTTCGAAAAAGAAAATTCATTTCTGCTTCTTCTTCTTTTTTTTATTGTTACAATACAAATTAAACAACTTCACGCTTCAACGAACACAATTTGATAAAAAATAAAATTTGCAGAAATGTATTTTATTTTTTTAAGATTTAACACACGTTCAGAAAAAAGTTTTCTATGTCTAAGCTCTTGAATCCCTACTTCGTATAGTATTTTAGTTTCACATAACGTATTTAAAAATCTTCAACATTAATATAAACATTGCTGAACATTGCGTAGCACACGTACACAAATAAATATGTAATAATTATGGTAGCTACGCTTCACAACTAAGTAAAAAAAAAAAGCTATTAAATAAATTTATAAAGCCTTGCATACTTCATTTTTCATAATAATTATAATAATAATAATAAAATAAAATATTTATATATATAAAAAAAAAACATTTTGTACTTACGAGAATAACGCTTTATGATTCAATAAACGTAAAAGTTGAAATATTTTTTTAACTTTCTTGCTTTAATGATGTTGGTTATTAATATAATTAAATAAAATCTGATCGCAGTACAATGAACGATATACATATTAAAACAAACCACAAATTAACAAAACATATAAATAAAAAAAATAAAACATATCGAAGCACTAAGTCCATGTCCACTCACTTCACAGCGTAGAGTCAAACTGAGCTGTTTATGGAATGACAGAAACTTTAAAATAAAAATTAACACATAATAGGTACGTTTGTTACTAATTTTAGACTTTGAACTTTATGATTTAAGTACAGTATGTATACGATATTATGATGCGAGTCAATTTATTGTAATACATCGATACTGTCCAGTTTATCAATTTAGCAGAGCTCACGCTCACAGTTTGACTATGGATTCGACAGTGCAGTGCGGTGTATGTACGTGTGCATTTTTTTTTTTGTACAAAATTTTTAATTGTGTGATTGTGCAGTACATTTTTAATTAATGATAAATAATTTACCGTGTCTTAAAAATACTGTGTAATATTTGTGTGTGCGGGTAAAACAAGTATAGTCTTAGAAAGGTATGTTTTTTTTTTGCTGGGGGTTGATATAATTATGCAAGCAGGCGCGGTGCCGCGGTGCCACACTCGGTAATTTTACGCTAAAGTGCCGTATAAAATCAGGAAACAATATGCTTCAATAAGTCAAGAAGCTTATATTTTGCAAATTATTTTAAATAATATATATATTTCACTATTTTAGTTTAAAAAGAAACTGAGGAAACAGCGCTTTGTTTAGGTACTTTTTAAAATGACGCACGGGAATACAATTGCAAAAGGAAAAATCTATGTTTTTATTTACCACATTAGCCTTTTTTTAAAGTAATAAAGTTCATATTTACGGAAGAAAACAACATGAGATGAAAATAATAATATGAACCTTGTCATGAGATTTTACAAATATAGCGTGAGTTTTTAAATCATAATATTATCACAATCGTTCATAAATTATAATATTCAACTTTAATGAGTATAGCCATAGTATAAATATATAATACTGGCGATGGCAGGGAACTAGCATGGAGATTCTAGAGGCAAAGCATCCAAACATACTGACTGAGTGTTTCCACGGTTTCCTCAGTCTACCATGGCGAATGCCGGGATGTTTGCTAGGCCGTGGCTGATCCATTTGGATGTCCCTGCACAATAAACACAGGGTTTTGGAAGATTCGGAGTGTAATAATGCAGTTGGAAAACTGCCAGTACCTTAATGAAGTTTAGTCTAAGAAAAAAAAAAAAAAAAAAAAAAAAAAGGAGGAGTTTCATAGCGTTTAATTTAAAATATAAAGTTAAAAAAATAGCATTTCAAATAACATTGAAATTGATTCTTATTTTTTTCATTGAAATTTAAAATTGAAATTTACCACGTTGTTATTCATTCTGTCTTTTTTTTTTTTTTTTTTTTTTTTTTTTTTTTTTTTACAATACAATAACTCTTCTAAAATGAAAATATAAATTCAAAATTTCAATTTTCTATTGAGAAGGACAGAAAAGTAAAGTGTTTCATCCATCATGTGTATAAAAATAAATATGTATGTATATAAAAAAAAAAGTCTGTAGTTGAAGTAGACCTGCTTGAGAATCAATTGTACAGAAATATATTTTGTTATATATTTTATTTTGTTGTTGACTTATAACAAAATGTTTACCATACGTTTTCATGAAAAATGTTTTCATTCACATTTATTCTACGTAGTTGTAAGATAAATATTTCTCCTCGAGTGTATCTCTCACCTTCTCAATGAATAATAATGGGAATATATTTATTTTGTGAAAGTTTTATAGAAAAGTATTTATATGAAATTTAGAGAATCTTTTCTTAAAATCCTAATCCGATGGTATAAAATATAGTTAGGAATTTAATTCAAAATAAAATTAAAAAAAAAAAAAAAAAAAAAAAACTTGAAATTTCCATCTTCCAAAATCTACATAGGCCACAATGCAATTTTCTATACTATAAATATTCTGTCTTAAAAATATGATTTTGTGTGTACAAATAATTACCTAATACATAAAATAATATTTATACATGTATAGCATCAATGATAAAAATAAAACACATCAAACAAAAATGAAAAACTATCGTATGATTATATATTACTTCTGAAAAATGTTTTACAAATTATTGAAATGTTATTTTTGCTATATGAGTTAAATTTTATTAAACTATAAGATAAATTAATAATAATAATAAAATGATGACTGAAACTATTTAATGAAATATATTGTATTTCTTTATATGTATTTTTGTAATCAATATGTATCAATTGGTATTATGATTAATAAAGAAACTGAACTGAACATTAAAATATTGTAAAATAAAGTTGGAAAAAGCTTAGATCAAAAAATCAACTTTAAAATATATTATATATAAGTTTAGTAAGGGTTGTTGATTTTATCCCTTAGATTTTGTGGAAGGGGAGAATCCGTTTAATTTCCAACGATGGGATTTATAAATTTCTTACTAAAAAGAGAGAAAATACTGAGAGAGTTGAGAAATGATCCATAGATCACAAATTTGTGTACAATACAAAAAAATTCTTTATATTTTCAATTACATTATTATGATTACTATCTGCTGTTATACGTTACACTTTTGGTTCACAATAAATGAAAAATATTGAAAAAAATGTCACGTATAAAGTTGATATACTGAAATACTCAAGAACACTTCCAAAAAGTATTCTTCATGATAAAAGATCACCGTTGGTCATCATTCAAACCCCTTTTTTTATCTTTGTTATTTGATCTATCAGGTCTATAAAGAACACCCAGCATTGTTTTCTCCCAAAGATTCTATCAAGATTTTGATAACGCTTTTGAAACGAATGTGAAACTCGTGATCACTTGTACATTATACTTATTTGCTAAATAATATATATATAAAAAAAACTTTTTTTATGGTAAAGGGAATCACAAAACTCGTAAGATTTTTCAAGTTTCTCTCTAACTTTCTTTTATATAAAATACATTACTTTTACTTTTTTTTTTACTTCTTTTTTCCTCTTATATTAGATTATAAGAGAAGTAAATTTAATACTATAATGGTTTCAAATGAATAAATTTTTTATATACTTTATTCACTTCGGTTATTATTTTTTCATTGCCCATTTTGTATAAAAGATATAATCCTCTGCAATTAATAAAATACAATATTAAAAAAAATAACAGTAATAATTCATTATATTTGAAGAAACGTTCTTTTTATAAAATAGTGTTCGAAAATTTTCAATTTAACATTAACGAGCTATTACGATGAATAGATTGAAAAATTTGAATCGCTCAAAGGTATAACTTAGCCAATTAAAAATATATATTATTCTATAGTATAAAAAAGTGTTTTTTTATACTTAAAAGTACTTCGTGAAATATTATGCCGTAACTTAACGTTGAATATCACCGTAGGCTTTTACAAAATATAGGGGAAAAAATCAAAAAGCATTTTTGCTTTCATGTATATTTTGTATAATTCATAATGCCTTTTTATATGACGCCATAGTGTATCAGAAAATACACCACCCAGCATAGGAAAAATGCTTTGCTCTTTTTTGACAATTCAGAAATAACTACCCAATATGTTTTGAAGCTATATTGATACTTTAATACTATAGGTTTAACGTTGACCCCCCTTCCAAAAAAAAAAAAAAAAAAAAAAGTTTACTACTCTAAAAAATTACATGTTGTCATTATATTAGGTCATATATTTATCTTCATAAACATTAAACTAAATAACTCCTCTATAATTATAAATTAATATTTCAAGTAAATTAAGTAGTTCAGGTTATTTTTACAAGGATTTATTTTAAGGTATAATAAATAATGTATCTTAGTGTGATGATAACTCATTTACTATAATATTCTTAATTACCATATCAGATTATCATTATCTATTAAATTAACTACCCCCTAGATAATAATATACTCTATTATATTTTATTCTATTCATAAACTGTATCTTTATAATATTAACACTTTTGAGTAATATGACACGTTATCCATTCAAGCTTATTTACGTGAAGAAAAAAAAACTCTTTATTTATTTTTTATTATTTTACACATCTTTTACATTGTTTAAGTTAATGATTTCCAAATTTTTATATATATATATATATATATATATATATATATATATATAAAATTCATTTAATTCAAACAACGTTGGTGATAAAATATTTAAGGAATAGAAATGAAATTCCTTGAATACTTCGTGTTTCACAACATCTAAAATATTTTTTTACTATTTTTTTTAACATGATATAAAAAAGAAAGAACATTAATGTGTATTCCATTATAAAAGTATATTATTAAAAAAAAAAAAAAAAAAAGGAAAATTACTTTTACATACCTTTATCAGCGAGAAAAAATATAAATAAAAGAAAAGCGTATATAATAACCTTTTTGCGTATCATGAAACATTAGTGTTTAATTTATTACTCTTTTAGTATAAATTTTCATTAATAATATAATATTTATTTTCATTTATATAATAGTAGTATATTATACAATATAGTATATAATCCTACATAATACTATAATATTATATGTATTGTATTATAAATTTTTAGATATTTTAATAGTTATTATTATTATTATTTTACTAATATTGCATAACGTATTATATTAGTTTATTTTTATACTATATTGTAGTTTTTTATGCTCTTTATTCTAAACAGATATCGCTTTAATTCTATTTATTCTATGCATATATTTATCATTAGCTTTGTATGATTTTATTATATTCATTAAATTATGATTCAAAGGTAATTAGAATATATACTAAACAATTTATAATTAGTTTGCTTAAAGTAGCCACTTAACTTTTTTAAATTGCTCTAATATTGGTACTGTTCATGAATCATGAATAATATCAGAGCTTTTTTCTCAACACCATATTGCAATAATTTGTATTTAAAAACAAAAAAGCTGTTTTTATTCTGATACAAATAATCGTTTTCCTGATACACGAATTGCATAAATCTACAGTTTCTGGCATTTATATATAACAATAACAAATATAACAGCATTTTGTTACATCATATATTCATACAATATATCTTGTAAAATAGCTCCATAATAATGATTATTTGTAGCTGCAGCAAACTAGAAATAAAAAAATTCAACGTTAAAACAGAACTAAATGCCATTTTTCTTGAATTTTATGACCCAAGGTGGTAAAGTATTCAACAAAATTCGTTTCTTTCTAACGTTAGAATAAAAATAATCTTTACTACTGCATTAGACATTAAGTTAAATATTTTATCACTGCACTGCAGAATCATTATTAAATTGCGTTTTTTGATCTTTTATTTCAACATTTAGTTGAAACATTGAAAAAAAAAGTGGTCCCCAGTTACAATTATAAAACAATATTTTTCAAGGGATGAATTAAAGGTCATTGCTAGAAAAACAGCAACTATTAATGCAGTTACATTATGCTAAAATAAGGATTAAATTGAAAAGTAGATTTTCATGTTTCACTGTGTTTATTTAAAGCAGTAAATACGTTAATGTATTGATATGGAATGTAATAAAAACTTATTTCTTAAAGGAATTCCACCTGATTGGGACTCGAACCCTGATTTTTGAATTTCCGGGTCTTTATGTTAATTATTGCACCATCGAGCAGACTGTGTGAAACACGGTAAAACACAAAAATATACTTTTCAAATCTTCCCGTGGAAAACAGGTGCTAAATTAATAACTCACAAAAGCTAAAATTTTAGTCTATATTTTTTTAATAACATTATTCACATAAATCAATGTTTGCACTATACAATCAATTTGACTGTATGGAAAGTTCATTAGCTTTAAATGAAGATTGCATGCAATCAAATTTATCACCCATTGCAATAATTGCTCAGTGTGAATTTACCATTTATGAAAGTTTAAATGGAATCTATTTTTCTTTTTTAGTATTAGTTTTATTGCTAAATTCTCATTTTATTACATGAAAAACAACTTTAATATTTGGTATATTATACTTTTCGATGTTACGCATAAGCTAAATGTAAACTAATCACTCTTTATAATGTTTCATATTTCACTTTAAATTACACATTTAATACACAATAGCGCTTAAAATCGAATCGATATAGAATATTTATTAAGAATTAAAGCCTAAAATACACAATAAAGTAATCAATATTGGATTAATGAATTATGCTTTTATAGTATATATATCTTCTATAGTGAACACAAATCTGTTTTTGATTTATTTTTCTCCGAGCTTGAGTTTTATATTAAAAAATAATAATATAATATATTGATTTTAATTGATAGAGAAGACATAGTAATATATAAAATAACATGACAATATAATATGATACATTTATGAAAAGAAAAAATGTACACTGTAATAATGTTCATGTAAACGATGTCATTAAATACTTTTGATATTATGCAACTATATATTATATATATTATATATATATATATATATATATATATATATATATATATATATATATATATATATATATATATATATACAGTAGGTCAAATACTATAAAATAATGGGTTAAAATAATCATTATAATATATCATGGAGCTTCTATTATATTGGTAATCATTCAATGTCACATGCAAAAATATATTTTTTTTAACTACTTTTACTATAAAATTTGATGTAAATTACTTACATGATTTATTGTTTATATTTTATGGTTTATTCTAATAACACTAGTTTTTTTTATTATAAATGAGTAATTTTTAAATATTTTAATTTATTTGTTCAATTGTTGTAATAAAACATTATTATTTTCTAATATATATGAAGTGTTCATAATTACATTGCCTCTGAGAATAAAAATAGCATATTTTAAACAATAACGTTATTTGAATATACGCTTAGACCACACAGTAAAAAAGATAATAGCGTTAAGTAATCATTTAATAATGTTTTAAAATACTTTTTTGAACTATATTTTATAGGCATAGAAAACATAAAACAACGTATTCTTTTGAATCACTAAACACAAAATGGGATCTACAAAACTGATGATAACTTTTACCAGAATGTAAATGTGGCCCCACAAGAGAGCGTAAAAAAACTGTAAAGTATGCAATTTGCGTGAATATTTCTGTTTAAGACGTCAGAAACAGGTAAAAATTAGTATGAAAATGTTGTACGGGTTGCATAAATTGAACTTTTCTGATCACTGCTACGTCGCTACAGTTGGGTTTTGAGACCAATTAATGTTATTTATGTAAGTCCCATCAAGTGATATAAATGCTAATATTTTCATGTTTTCTATGCCTTTATGTGATAGAAAAATCTTGCTAAAACACAATAAAAAAAAGTCCATAAGAATTGACAAAAGAAGAAATCTACCTGAAATCTTGGTTTGAACAGCAGTGACAGCCATTAACCCTGTTTCTCTTGACCCCAAAAATGCGAAATCCTACATATAAAAAGTATTAGGTGATCGTTATTTTTTCTTGTTCCTAAAGTTAAAGAGCAGGGTTTACAAACACCATTATTAGTAATTCAGTCGCAGCTATGAACATTTGATTTTTTTTTATCATCGTAGACAATTTTTATCGCTTCCGAGTAATTTTAAACTAAGTTAAAAAAAAAAATACAATTTTTATAGTCAAATTAGAGTTAAGCATGTGTTTTTGTAACCACTCTTAAAACTTTAATAATTAATGTTATAGGAACTAGTTATACGTGGTTATTGTTTTAAATATTTAAAGCTGCTAGTGTGATGAATAATTAAAAAAAAAACGTAGATGTAATTATGCTTACCTTATTATTCATATTTAGTTCAATAGAGTTATTAATTACTATTTTTAGTTTATTTTCACATGGATTTATATTACAGTAAAGTCATGCCTTTAGGTAAAATGTAATAGATAAACGATCCTTCCAAAAACCGTAATTTAATAATTATTCTAATTAAGTTTATTCATATTTTATATGATGTAATTAACTTATTTATTTGTAGAAAAACATTTTCACGTCTTGTTCGTGTTTTTTTAAGATGGTTTACCACATTTCATTCAGCACGTTCTTTACAACAAAACTTATATAAATTTTTGGAATTGTTCTATTGTCTACATACAGTACTTACAAAGTAATAAAAACACAAATGTTATACGTAATGAAATTACTTAATTTAATATTTATAATAATAATAATTTGTTTATATTTTATGTTAATAAAATAAAACTTTGACATTTAAACTGAAATTTATGATATTGAAAAGAATTTATATTCTATATGCGTATACCTGTTTAATAAATAAATGTATTTTATTTAAAAATACTGTAAAGTAGTAAGATATTATAATTGTATTTTGTATTATTTACTGATTCTATATTATCTTGTATAAAATATAAATATATTAAGTAATAAAATACAGTAAAAAGAGAACTGAGAATACAAAATGTAATGAAACCGTTTATATATTATGATATTTTTTTAATAATATAATAAAATACATTACAACAAAGCATTTTTATGCTAACAAAAACTAATTATATATTTATATAATTATATTTTTAATATTTCATAATATATAACATTGTTTTAGTGCTTTAAAAAACTTATTTAAAAACATTTTGTTATCCTAATTAATTATTTTGTTTATAATTAATTATGCAAAGTTTTTCAGTGTTGTTTAAATATACGTACGTACAGTATACCAGAAAGTTTTTATAAAATGCGAAAAACAACGTTACGTTAATGTACTAAAAGCATCTATGTAAGGCTGTCAGATTACGAATGTTTTTGAAAGCCCGGTAAATATACATTTGACAAATTGGAGAAAACCAAGATATCCTAAAATACAATTTTTAGGACATTTTTAAAGTCCCTCTGTAGACTTTGCAACATGCCATTTTATATCATTGAACACAAAATGGGACCTTTGAAACTGGGTGTTAATTTTCACCAGGACCACGTACACACACAAGAGAGCACGAAAAGTGTGTAAAGTAGACAATTCAAGGCCACTCTGACGTCAGAGTGGCCTCAATACATAAGAAATTGTTGTGCAGGTTGCATAAGTTGACATTTCTCATTTGTCCTTTTGACGTTGTAATTGAATTTTGTGTCAAAATAAATATATTTTTACAAATCCCATTTTGTGTTGAATAAATTAAAAAGGCATGTTTCTAGACCTGGAGAGGGGCTTTAAACCTACAAATACATTTTTGTCTGTACACAGTTAAAAATAATTGCAACAATAATGATCCTATCACAATTTTAGTAACATTAATTCATGACAACATATTGAATAAAGCATTATTATTTATACTGTTTGATAATAGCAATATTTTTACAATATAACCCAAAAAACCGCGTTAATTACCTAAGTTATTTTATTTCTGAGCCCTTTATCTTTACACAGCTTTATATTGTTATTTTTTTTTTTTTTTTTTTTTTTTTCTTCTTTTTTTTTTTTTTTACATTTTATGCCATTATACAATACCCCATAATTCATATTTTATATGAACTATTTTTTAAAGAATATAACTATATTTATTTTATGTATCATAAAAAAAATATATATAAAACAATATTATTAATTTTTTACGCTATCAAGCATAAATTGCGCCATGTGGCCGCAAAATTGTAAGATCGTTCTGCAAGAAATTTGTAGAGAGCACAAGCTCAACTTGCGGTATATTTTGTAAGAATAATTCGTTCATTTTGAACGTATATATTTCCTTCACTGAAGGTATCAAGTTAATTTTGACGTGTCTTAGAGATGATTGGAAACCTCTATAACTATCTGTGATCGTGTAATATAACAATATAAACGAATTTGAGCTTGACATAAATTACTGAAACAAACTATCAAAATAATTGAAATAAGCTTGTTACAAATTTTACTAATTAAATAAACATTATCTTTGACAGACAGAAATTCAAATCAACCTTATATAATATTATCACAATCGCATAAATTATTCAAAGTTTTATAACAATGTAAATGCCCGTATTAAATAGAAGTATTATAGTAGTTCTCTATTTGGAGTTCCATACTTATTTAAATGTAGCTTTTTATTATTATTATTATTATTTATCAAGAGACTAGTATAAAAACTATTTCCATACAAAAAATAAAAGTATAGTAAAACTGAATACAAAATATAAATTAAATAATTTCAAACCAAGTTTTGACCACGGAAAAAAAAAACTAGATTTTTATTGTATGTTCATGACTACCCCTTGTTTCACTTCTATGATATAATAAAAAGTAAAAGCTCTCCTTCCCTCACTCTCTCTCTCTCTCTCTCTCTCTCTCTCTCTCTCTCTCTCTCTCTCTTGCTAGAGTTTTAGGAAAGCAATTGCTATAAATGTAACTGTTACATGATTGTCACTACAATAACATGAGCAAAAATCTCATTTAAGTTTGGTCCACAATAGTTTTGAATAGCTTTTTATTATATTGTTTGGATGAATCTAAATGACTTTGTTGACAATTCAACTTAAAATATACAAATAAAAAAATGTAGATTTTTAATACAATAAAAAGTCATTGTTAATTGCTAAAATAATTTAGATAAAAATTTATATATAAGTATCATGTGAATATTTTTCTCTTTGGTAAATGTCTTCATAAAAAAAATAAAAAAAAATGGGGGGTGGGGTGTAATAGCTCTTTCATTTTGAATAACATTAAATACTATATCATGTTATGGTTTAGTTAAGTTTTGTGTAATATAATAATAAAAATATATATATTATTACTGAAACTTTTGTAAATATTGGTAAAAGATCAAACATATATTCAAATAAAAATATTGCATCAAAATGCGTAAGAATCACATTAAAATAACAAGACAATTTTGAAATATCAAGGAAAGAAAAATGCATGTTTTTTTGTAGAGGTAGAATACTACAAAAAAACAAAGGTAAAAAAAATGATAATGAAAGGATGAAATGAGTTAGAGAGATGTTAAAAAAAAAAAGAAGCTGTAACGGCAAACCTCTTACTGTAGCTGAAAGTAGCAATAGACCAACAAGGCTCCACTTTTCATTGTGTGTTCGCCTAATTACAAGCTACCAGAATAACAGAACACTTCGCATCGTACAAGCTTTCTGTGAACCAGCTACTTATTCGGTATACAAACTCTAATGGTGTAATGTTTTTTTTTTTTTTTTTTTTTTTTTTTTTTCTGCACACAAAAATTGTTGAAATTTTTTTTTTCAATGTAGCAAAATCTTATTATTCATTATTTTTTTGACAATAATTTTTCCATGACTTTTTTGTATATGTCGAATATATCACTAAAAAAGATTTCATGAATAATTAATGAACTTTATAATGCCATAAATTACTATTAAACTTTGCTTCATTTTGCTTATAGAAATCAGTTAACTCACTATAGCAGAAGAATAAATAGTTTTAAATTAAGTGATACTTACTCTGTACTTCTGATGATAATGGAATATGCAGCATAATGAAAAGTTTAAACTGTACTTTAGAACAAATTTTGTACCAAAATTTACGTTCATTTATACAGTTTTGATCAAATCATTTACGTTTTACAAAACGTGTGTTAATGCTATGTTATTTTAACGTCGTCTTTGATATTATGATAATATCTTAAGGTGGGAAATCAGGTACTGCGGGATTTGACTTAAAAGTTATAAATAAAGAAAAATCTGATATTTTGCACAGTGATACAATACATTAGGATACCGTATCTTCAAAAATGTAAAAAAATGGGGCGTCGCCATGCTAGATTTCAAATTATGATTTTTTGAAGTTATAGTCCCATAAGAGCTCATGTTAATTACAATAATTATTTTCTCTCTTTTCTGATGGTCACAGGTTCTGAAAATTTTATCTTAGGTAGCTGTTACTATTTACTTTAAAATAGCATCATAAAGTTTTGACGTTTTCTTTTTAGATTTTAAGATACAAGCCATCTGAAAACAACCCTTAATTTAACTATATTTCATATCATTTTCCTGTAACTGTGAAATATTTGAATAATTATTTCCGTTTGAAAATTTAATCAATATGTTAAGTTTCTCTGCAACATAAACTATGCCTCAACTTTACTCATCCATAAAAAAAGTTTGCTTTTCAAAATCATTTTACCGTTTAATATGAGGTATAGATATAGTATTTATATGAACTTACTGCAATGAATATAAATTAAATGCTTATGTATTTACATGATTATATATAGGTTAACAATTTTTACTCGTAAATTTTCTCTCAACGTTGGCGTGATTAATAGTTAGGTATTTGATCCCTTCCTCATCAATAACGCTCTACCAGATCGTTAAATTTAAAACCTTTGACGAAAAAAAAAATGGTTCAATTATTATTGGGAAGATTATCCATTTTTTTTTAAAGGTCAAAGTTATACGAAGCTTTAACAACGTTATATAAGTTTATTGTTGGTATACTCTCTTTGCAGACGCAGCGCATAGTGTATAGTATAGAGACATAAATATTTAAATTACTCTAAAAAAAAAAAAAAAAAAAAAAAAATTAAAGCCCTTGTCAACTTACTTTTTTACCATTTAGAATACAAGACTGATAATTACCATACCTTAATATCCATGAATTAGACACCATCACGTTGATTTTGTATTTATTTTCGTTTAGTTGCCTTTTTGCGGTTATATCACGTATCTGACGTCACAATGTACCACCGCCAATCACAGTCACCGCTCTGGTCACGTGATAAAGTTAAGCCCCTCCTTCAAGTTCTTTACCCCTATCACGGCCCCATTGGTACATTGTGACGTCAGATACGTGAAATAACCGCAAAAACGAAAATAAACGAAAATAAATACAAAATCAACGTGATGGTGTCTAATTCATGGATATTAAGGTATGTTAATTATCAGTCTAATGTTCTAAATGATAAAAAAGTAAGTTGGCAAGGGCTTTAACAATTCCATATAAAAGTTTTTAGTTAATTTGAAAGTAAAATTTAAATGATAAAAACATAAACGATCATATTTGAGTGTTGATTTGACACCTAAAATTGTAATTCATCACAATTTCAATTCCTCTCCCTATCAAAATTTCAATTCCCTTCCTTACCAAAATTTACATTGTACAAAATTGTTAAATTCTATATATATAGTAGATAGATATAGATATAAACAAACAAATATTATGTTACTGTAGACAAATGAAATTAAACTTGATTTTCGTATTATTTTCTATAAATAAATCAAATCAGAGTTTTCATTCTATAGGGATTTAGATGAGAAACAGTGAAATTACTTACTGAAAACTTTCTATAAAATTCCTATGAGATTTATAAAAAAAAAAAAGTAAAAACTATATGATATATACTTTTCACTGCTGCCAGGGTATCATCAATTACATTTCATCAATGTAGACAGTTAAAGTCAAAAGTTCAGCCTCTTTCTCTTACTCTGGACCCACTGGAGTTGTCTCTTCATTGAGTTACAACTGTCAAAGTAAACTTCCGTCTTAACATTTAGACCTACGCAAACACCTGGCTTTCAAAATAATGTAATATACTTTCTATATCTGTTTCTTTACTTTAATCAAGATAAGTTGTAAATGCGATTTTATAATTTAAATAGATAATTAAAATTTTCTAGGAAAAAAAAAATAATGTTACAAAAATGTATAACTTGGAATAGTTAATCATTTTAATTTCATATACAATTAATTTTCATTCTATATAATGGGTTTAACCGGTAATTTTTTTATCGTAATTTTTAATTGACTTAAAACACATACGTCTACTATGTATAGTATCCCTTATTTCTTGACTCGGTGTAGTAGCTTAATGAAAAGATCGTGATTTCAAAACGCTAAAGAACATGAGTGGGACTGCGCCTTTGATTAGCAAGAACGCTACGCAATTAATCTCGAATCAATCAACTCAATAACTATCGCATGAAGTGAAGTATATATTTAATGAACTGTTACTCATATTAAAATGTATAAATGTGAATATTTGGTGTATACATAAACAAGCTAATATAGTCTTCATGAGGTGTTCCTTTAATACTTCGATTTGTTTATTTTATACAGGTATTGATGATCTGCATGAAGAGAAGAAAGATAATATTGGCAAGAAAATACAGAAAAGGGTTATTTGTAAAGTTTTTATATGTAATGGAATCTTTTGAGAAGAACATAATGAACACAAGAGATCAGAGAGAGGCGAGAGAGAACTTTATAACAACAAAGGAATGAGAAATCACTTTCCTGAAGCTATATCACGTATAACATACAGGGGGTATTGAACTCTAAAGTCCAAGTTATTACATGCAATCAATTCATTCAAAGCACCCTGTGAGTAATGAGTGTCAGTAATATTAATTACATCATTCAGACTAAAATATTGTGTACTATCTTTGAGAGATACCTTATAGTTATAACAATTCTCCTTTTTATCTGATCTATACATTTTTTTTTATTAAGTATCACGTAGTATAAAATAATCACCCACTTTAATGTCAATAAAAGTCATGAGTGTTCGGGGAAAAAAAAGAGCAATATCCTTTAAAGTAGAGTAATGACACTTCAAAACCTTTTATTGAATTCTATTTAATATAGAATAGTGTATTGTAATGAATTCTAATATATTTTTTCCTCTCTCTCTCTCTCTCTCTCCCTCTCTCTCTCTCTCTCTCTCTCTCTCTTTCTTTGTATAAAAATCTATTTTAAATTTCAAAGTAATAGTAAAATAAAATTGAATAACCAGTTTATCGTAAAAACAATGTTGTTGCTGATTTGAAAACTTTCAAGTGATGAAATGTATAACAAAACGAAGCTAAAGTTTATAATGTAATATTATTGCAAAATAAAGTATACTACTTTAAACTTGATAACAAAATTTAAATAGTTTTTATTTTAGTTTATTTAGTACTTCACTTATCAGTAATAAAGTAAAAAAATAATAATAATAATAATAAATAAAAAAAAAAACTATTTTTTGTTTACTTTTATAAACATTATTAGTAACGTTATCGATGAAGTTTTTCTATATAGCTGAAATTAAAGACCTCTTTTACTCTTCTGTTTCTCCTTTCATTTTTTTGTGAAAAAGTCATTTGACCTTAAGATAGAAAATGATTTTCGTTTACGTTAGAGAAGGAGAATAACAGCAAACATTTTGTGCTGCTAAAAATAATAGTGAGATGATAGCATGAAACACAAACACAAGAAAATCGTTATCTTTTTTTGTTTAGATTTTTTTTTTTTTTTTTTTTTTTAGAAGAGCAAAAAAAGAAAAATAGAAACATGTAATGGAGACTTTATTTGAGAGAAGTTCTGATAGAATAGAAATTTTCTGAAAATAGGTTTTTAGAATGTGCTTTGTTTTTGTCACCCTAATTTCACAAAATTATCTCCACAGAACATTATTTAAAGAAGGTGTCTAATAACAATCACTTCAAAATTAGTTGTTAATTGTTCTAAAATAACAGTTTTTTTTTATAAATATTGTATTTTGCTTCTCCACAAATTAAAATCCAATACGCTTTTACAAGGGTATACCTAATTTAGATGAAATTACAAATAGTTACGAAATAAGTGAACCAAAACTGGTCATTTTTGATGACTGCATGGATGCTTCTAATAAAACGTTGACCAATATATTTACAAAATATTCTCATCACAGAAATTTATTTTTATTTTTATTATTATTTTTTTTTACAAAATTTATGTAGTTATTATTTTCTTTAATGCTACATCCATTATTTGTCAATCTAAAATCTCTCTCTCTCTCTCTCTCTCTCTATTTTACCAATACTACATGGTTCTTCAAATACAAATATACAAAATGATGGCAGAAACAACAAAAATAGGTTTTATGCAATAATAAAAGGTACATTTTTATTAAATTAGTAAAAGCATACTATCATTTTATACGTAATATTATTCATATTATATAATTTTCTATAACATTAATTCATACAATATAATTTATTCTATACTGCATAATATCAATGCTAAATATATTTTACTGCATAGGATTATTATGTATTAATAGTCCTAGTACTCAAATTTGTTCTATTATGAATTATGATAAAAATGCAGCTTAAGCTCGTTCTATAAACTACACACAAATATTGAGCCAGCTTCGAAAATGTTCCTTTGTTAAAAACAGCTGCTTATGACGTCGTTACCTGTTTACTACGTTTATACATAATGGTCGATCATTGTTATTTCTTCTTTTAGAACTTTGAACTTGATAAAAAAAAAAAAAAAAAAAAAAAAAAAAAAAAGTTCCATACGAAACATGCGACTCACTTTTATCGGCTCAAAAAACAAGATCAACCAATGAATGTGACTTATTTTGTTGGTCAGCCAATCACTGTTATTGATATTCACTATACTTTACAGAACAAGCTCCAGTCTCAATATGCGACTCACTTTTATCGGCTCAAAAAACAAGATCAACCAATGAATGTGTCTTATTTTGTTGGTCAGCTAATCACTGTTATTGAGATTCACTTTACTTTACAGAACGAGCTTAAAATTGCATAATTTCTTCTTTCCTTGCTTAAAGTTTTTGTATTTTTTGTATGTTTAATTTAAGCATACAAAAATTAAAATTTAAATTGTGTGACAATCTTGTATTGCAAATATTGGACTGCGATAAAAGACTCAATTGAATTTTTTTTGTTAATTAATATAACTTTGCTTCCTAACTATATATCAAACCTTTCCCTTCATTACGTATCATTAAATACATTTATATACTAATAAAATAAATATCATTTTCATGATTCTTATTTCAAATAATCTTTCAGAAAGACTTTATATTAATATTTTATCATTTGCTATTTTACAGTATTGTAAATAAAAAGTATATAAAAACACTCTATATTTTAGTTTATTGCATTCTCTTTATTTTATAGGTCACAATATAAAGTATTGAAAATATTTATTTTTATAAAGCACAATAGTTTATGGACACAGCAACAGAGTACTGTAAATAAGTTGAGTTTGAAGAGACCTTAGCAATGATAGGTTTAAAATGACCTACAGTATAATAAACTAAGTTAACTTTTATGACAATATTCATGTTTATTTTTATAAAGGAAATAGTAAAACATTAAAATATAATGTTGGACATTGTCCTACTGTTCTTCAATTCAATTCTTACAAGTACACACATAAATATTATACAGATTTTATGAAACTTTTTGTATTGTTATTTTATGGTGATTTTTGTCCATTTATAAAAAAAAAATAGATACACAAGCATCGTAAAGGACACACTATAAATAAACAGAATATATTTATTTTCTGACATATATACAATAAATAATATCATATATTTTCTACTATATTATTGAAGTTAAAATTTATAAAACTGTAAAGTAAATATTATATTTACGATAAAAAAATATATCTTCAAGTTAAAAAAAAATTATGATGATTGTACGTTTTTTTTTATTGCCATCATATTTTTTATTATTATTAATCAATATATTATTATATATTATAAAAAAGCTGACACAGCATTGGTTTCTATAAAAAATACTTAGTAATGATTAATAGTTTTATCACGTTTTCAATGTATATATAGGTAGCTTAAAAAAAAATCTTAACTTGATGTTATATGATTTTATTGAGAAATGTTTGGTTTCTAACCAAATCACATTTATTTCAATAGAATATTAATGGTTTTCATTACTTCATCAACAGAAGACTATATTAAAGTGTCATATTAAACAAAATTGGTTATTTATAATAATACTTTATAATTTAATTTACCAAAAAAGAAAAATATATTATTTGAAAAGGTACATCATTCCAGTAGCATTTTAAATTTAGGTATAAGTAAAAATGGAAGAAGAAAAAAACGGCAGTTATAGTATGACGCTTTTCTTCCTTTCCTTTTCATTCATTTTTTTAATTGATATCTTTATATAGCAATTTTTTTACTATTTTATAGCGTCTGTTTTATTGTATACTTATAATTTTACAACGATATAAAAATTCATAATTGCATTCTCATTTATTCGTAGTCATATAATAAAGAAACAATATTATATACTTAAAGGCGTAGAACACCTTGAACAAAAATTTTGTCTAGTATCCTAACATACCTAAATATCAACGTTGATTTGGCCAGAGTTATTGATTTCAAATTTATTTTCTATTCACGAAATGGCAGCTGCGGGTTTATAAAGTCACAGCTCGCCTGTGGACTAGTGAGCTATGACGTCATAAACCCGCAGCTGTGATTTTGTGGATTGGACAATAAATAAAAAATTAATGACTCCAGTCAAATCAACGTTGATGTTTAAGTACTGTACGTTAGGATATTAGACATGTTTTTTGTTCAAGGTGTTCTACGCCTTTAAAGCCCTTATTGTCAACTTAATTTTTTTATGATTTAGAATACTAGATTGATAATTACCATACCTTATTTTTCATGAATTAGACACCAACACGTTGATTTTGTATTTATTTTCTTTTTGACGGTTATTTCACGTATCTGACGTCACAATGTACGACCGCCAATCATAGTCACCGATCTGGTAACGTGATAAATTTAAGCCCCTCCCTCAAGTTCTTTACCCCTATCACGACCCCATCGGTACATTGTGACGTCAGATGCGTGAAATAACCGCTAAAATAAAAATAAATACAAAATCAACGTGTTGGTGTCTAATTCATGGATAATAAGGTGGGGTAATTATCAATCTAGTATTCTTAATAATAAAAAAAGTAAGTTGACACTGGCTTTAAGTCTTAAACGTTCTGTAGTTTTTAAACTATACGGTGTCAACGTATTACATATTTATACTCAATCATATCTACTTTATCAGTCACTGTTAATTACATACCTCAGTACACTTTCATGGAAAATAACTTCAGATTTTCAAATTCCAACATGAAGACAGTAAAATAATAACGTCTGTGAGAGACTATTGATAAGTTAAAAAAATTATATTACTATTCCGTTTATCACCTGCCAATAATTCCCTCACGTACTAACTTGAGTTTGAAAAAAAAAAAAAAAAGTTTTCAAGTGTTGTAAAAGCATCTAATAGTGTTTTTTTTCCTTGTATGCATGTAATGTAATGCAGTCTCTGGAGTGCAGTGTTGACGAGTCATCAGTTTTGATTATTCTCTTGTGTGTTGCAGTTGACAATAGAAGAATGCAGTCTTCTCGACTCTTTGGATTTGTACTTTTGTCCTTGACCCTTAATTTGAGGTCATGTTGGGCATGGAATCCAACAACTACAGCCTCAACAGAACATGAAGGTAAATAACAATTTTTTATTTGAAATATTTATAAATAATATTTAAAGTAGTTAATTCAGAGGTCCAATATCTTACAGGAAAAGATAATGGCAAGTACAGTTGCGGTGATAATAAATCTTATGGTGTCAGATGTATTAGATCAAAAATTGGTGATATATTCATAATTGAAAACAAAAACAAAAACGTTTTAACGATCCTAAGATCTTAAAATTTAAGCTTCATAATTTTGCATCGTGGCATTCCATAATTTAGAAATATCTAGGCTTATCTTTTAGTTCAAAGTACCACTTTGCAAAATAACAGATCCAGTTATAGTTAACTTTATTGATCTGTTGATTGTCATTAGTCATTATATAAATTTTATCCTAAGAGTAAATTTTTTTTAAAAAACAGTCATTTGAAATATTTTTACCAAGCAATATTTTTTTTTATCAAACGCTTTTTATGATAAATTTGACATTATAGAAAAATGTTCACAGAACTTCTATAAATACAGTGAGTTAAAATATAACTAAAATTTTAAAACTTAAATTTGAATAAAATAAAATTTCTCACCATCTGTAGATTCAACTAAACTGCAGTTGTAGATACTTTAAAGTAGGGGAAAATAATTTGGTGCACCATTTTCAAATTTTAATTCTTCATTTCTCTTATTGTGAGAGCTTTGATCACAGAAAAATATGTATACAAGTGATATAGTTGTTGAAATTTTCAACTTTTACCGAATATCTTGGGACTTGGTCAAAATCATTAAATATGCACGAAATTAGTTTTTCCTACCATACATTATCAAAAGCTAAACTTATACTTAAATTGCATATATATCTAACGAAATGAAAATATAAGGCAACATTAATTACTTTGCTTTTCTGTCTACTTTTTAATTAGTATTTTTATAAAATATATTAAAGTCAAAATAACATACATTTATGCACACGTTAATATTTATTACTACGTTATACTTAATATATATATATATATATATATATATATATATATATATATATATATATATATATATATACATACATTTTGTTAGCAAGTATCATATAAAAATTCAAAGCTCAAAGCTTACCTTTTGCATGAAAATAAAATATGAGGATATTACTTTATACAACATATTCCCATAATATAAATTTTTTAGTTACAAAAATGCAATATCTACTGCAGATGCAATATAAAACAAAGTAATGAAAATACTGTAAAGTTGATTATAAGTAACATTACATTTAGCAAAGCAAAGTACGAGAAATTCCTTTTAGAGTAATATAAATACTCAGATTCTGAATACATTTCACATATTACGTAATGCTAGTGTGGCATTAATTTACTATACAGTACAGTACAGTACAGTACACACTCTAAACAATATTTCTTACTTCTGATGTAATCTTACTTTACTAGCTACCTGTAACTTTAAAATAGTATCTCATAATAAATTATACATGACCGCTAGTTGTATAATGTATACTAGAAGTAAGAGAGTGAAATATATTCATTACGTTTTACATCAGAACAAAAAAAAAAATTAAATTTTTTATAAAAACAACATTAAATTTATACATGGTTTTATAGCAAGGTGACTTTTCTATGCTAATTTCGTAATAAATATGCATGCAGTTACTAAAAAAAATATATATATATATTTTACTGTAAAACTGTGTTTTTTTTTAGTATTTATTTATTTATTTATTTATTTATTTGTCAACCAGAAACGGGCTTTGCGCCCACTACATTGGCGGTACACTCAGTACAAATAATCAAAGAATTACAATGAAAGTAAAATTAAAGTTAAGATAACACACGCATGCTTCAATACATTGTATTAGGATTAACGATCATGCATTAATCACATAATCATTGTTTCCCAATATTCCTATAATACAAACTTTTTATTGTATTATAGGAATCACTGAAAATATCAATAATACATAATTATAATTCATAATTATTCATGAATAATTCATAATTCAATGAATAATATATATATATATATATATATATATATATATATATATATATATATATATATATATATATATATATATATATATATATATATATTTTAGAATTGTAAAATAACTGTCATAAAAAAAAAACGCGTGGAAGATTAGTGATCAGTTACTCCATCATTATATTAACGTTTATTGTAAAATCAGAACGTGCAAATATAATAGTTTAAATGTGAGAGGAAAAAATGTCTAGAGAATATGAAAATGCTTATTATGTTATGTATTTAATAGGCAATGGTCATG